>JAHLKI010000024.1:0-426680 GCA_025602905.1 Phlyctochytrium arcticum | reverse complement strand
GCAGTCATTGCAAGAATATTAAAATAATGTTATACTATTTTACTATCTTTTTAAATGTGAATCAATATTTCATTTGTTGCGTTTGAAAGAGTCATCGTCTACATCGGAATTTCTCGAATTTCGATGTAAATGATGGATTATGACCAATACCGTTTTGAATGTCGATGTTGCGTTTAATTGTTATTTAAAGAAAAAAAACTCTTGTTTAAAGAAGGAAAGATTCTAAACATTCAATAACAACAATGTTTTTCAAAACTTCTTATTTAGGATCCTCTGCCAAGTTCCCTGTTCAAACCTTTGACTGGAATGTTGACGATTATCTCGCAAATCAACAGAAATATCCCCATCTCGTTGACTTTTTTGCGAAAAACGACACCATCTTTACCAAATATATAATTCCGTTTGTTGACTTTGATATGAATTTCACATCCAAGACTGACCTTCCTTCAGTCGATGAAGAACTTGCAATCCGAAAAGCCCTTAAAAAGGTATTCAGCGATTTCATTTTAAATGACAATATAAAAATAGTTGGTGCCTACCGCGAAAGGGGATTTGCAACTAATAAGAAAAAGGATAAACAATCTGGAGAATGGGTTGAACATGGAAAATGGAAAATTTCTTATCGACTTTATGCGAACGGGGTTCGCACATCTCAAAAGGATCTTCTCAAACACCTAAAAGGTTATATGCCGGATTTGTCGGAATTCCCAGAATGTGTGCGTAATTACTCATTTGACAATAATTCACTCTTTGACACTGGTGTTTACAATGATAACAACCGATCGATGGCGTGTGTAGGAAAAACCAAAACCAAATTTGACAAACGCATATTATATCGAGAGGACGATAATGAACGTCTTGAGAACTTTTTAATCCAAAATGTTCAAGATACGGATGAAAAGGTCAGATGGGCAAAAAATACCGCATTTGACATGAATAAGAAACAAAAGACACCAAAGGATACGTTAAAGAGAACCAACGCAGTCATTGATGATACACCGAGCGAAGAATGTATCTCGGAATTCGTCCTTGTTCAAGATTCTGATTCTGATGTAGAGAAACAACAGATCCAACCAAAAAAGAAGAAGAAGAAGGATATCGAAAAACCTGTTTCATCACTTAATCCGCTTGAAGAAGACATTACCAACTTAATCGTGCAAACTTTCGGGATTAGAAAAAGCGATTTGGGGCCTATATCGGAAATGGAATATGCCTTTGTCACATTCATCAAAGCGCCCTATTATTGTTTGCATACTAAATGCGAACATACTGAATCCAATCCGAAAATGTATGTATCGGTATCTCGCAGAAAACTCAAGTATCATTGTGACGTTTGCGACAAATCATTCATTAAAAACCACAATGTTAAGATTATTGCAGACTCTTTTCCAACGAATGACGATTTGGTGAAACCATGTGAGACTTTATCTTTAGATAAAGCACGTCGGATTGTAGAAACGTCTGGCAAACATGCTCTCATTCATTACCTCAATAATTTTCTGGCAAAAATTACTCACGAGGACGCGATATGGTACTGTATCCGAGATACGATAGACTCACCATGGTTGGTACGGGGAAAATCAGCATTTGTGGCTCACGTGGAACACTTGTCATTCATCTATAAGGATGAGAAGGAGGACGGAGAAATTGAAGAGTGTTCATTCAAGATATCATCATGGTGTTTTCATGAAAATATTCGAACTTTTAAAAATGTAATATTAGACCCACGACAGGTTGGAGATGTCGAAGGTCAATATATCAATCTCTTCCAAGGGTTCAACGCAAAGCGGGTCTCAATTGTTGACATGGGTAAAATCCAATTTTTACTTGACCATTGCAAGAATATCATATGCAACGGGGATGAAGTATTCTATAACTGGCTCATTCGATGGCAAGCACACGCTCTCCAGTTTCCCTGGATCAAAATGGGAACTTCACCAGTTTTTACTGGTCCTCAAGGTACCGGAAAAAATACCTTTTTTGACTATATCGGCAAATATATATATGGAAAAGTTCACTTTTTCTCCACAAGTTCCATGGATCAACTTACCGGAAGATTTAATGCACATCAAGCAAAATGTCTGTACACGGTTGCTAATGAAGTTACTTTTGCTGGAGAGCATAAGCAAAATAACATTTTGAAATCAAAGATTACCGAAACCCAGATTCCACTTGAAAAGAAAGGAGTTGATCTAATTATGATCGACTCATATATGCATTTCGTGTTTCTCTCAAATAACAAAGATGCGATTCGTATCGAGGACGGAGGAGATGGGGATAGACGATTTGCTGTAAAAAGAACCGCCAAGAAACCACGGAGACAGCATTTTGTAGAATACTTTGCGAGATTGGATGGAGAGGAAATGCGCCAAGATGTGGCCAATCATTTCTATACATATCTTCTTGATATGGACCTGTCAGATTTCGATCCCCGTGAAGTTCCGATGACAGATGAGAAAAGAGAAATGGCAATATTCACCAGATCACCTATCGATCTATTTGTTGATGAATTACTTGATGGAAACATTATCAAAACACCATCTCGAAAACAACACATCGAAGGACGCTTTTCTGGGAATGAATGGGTTGATGGAACTTATGTCGAAACTGAGCCAGAATACTTTGAAATAGGTGAGCAATATGAGATGACCATGGATGAATTATTTGGACATTATCACAAGTTCTGCTATGAAGATAAGCAAGGGGGGAGAATGTCAGAACAATTGTCAAAAAGAGGATTTGGAAAACTGATTCGACAGAAGGTGTGGATAAAAAATGCTACTACAAACAGGCGAGGGGGAACGCCCATCACATTAAAAATAGAGAAGATTGTAGAGGAGGTAGAAAATGTGTAAAGTTGGCCGAAAAAGATCTGAAAAGAAAAGAAAAAGCCGTGTTAAAGAAATTGGTACATTTGCTGGTACATTTGCTGGTACATTTACAGAGAGAAAAGATGCAAATGTACCAACTCGATAAAGTCCTCCACTGACCCATAAATCAGGAAAGACTGTTTGACTCGGGCATGGAGGTGGTACATTTTGGTACATTTGCAAGTGGTATTTTTTTGATATTATTCTTTTTTCATTTTCTATTTTTTTTCCTGACTTAATTTTACCAAACAAATGTACCAAATGTACCACTCCATGAACCCATTACCCTTTTCTATTCTCTTCTCTCTATTCTCTCTAATAACAAAAAGAAAGAAATAGAATAATCTGAATCATGGAGTGGTACATTTGTTATCCCATTTTTGCAAATGTTTTGCAAATGTACCAAATTCTTTAAGCAGTATTTCAATTACTGAGAAGTTGCTGAATCGGGACATTCAAATATTGAGACCCAGAGAGGGACATAGCAATATCAGGGGGCGATATCGATACTCCTGATGATCCAGATGATCCTAGATTATCGATATTGCGTTATATCGATATTACGGAGAATGTTATAAAGGATTGAAAGTCCCGTAAAGGGCCCGCTCCATAAGCGATTCACAACGATTCAGATCTCGATGGCTCGATACAGTGTCTTCACCAAGGTCACTAAAAGATAAATTTGGTATCTCTGAAAGGAGAGCAACGATCAACCCGGGGGGTCGTTGCTTTTTTGGATAGAATGTGAGGAGATGAGACACGATGCTTACGTAAGCAGCCTATTACACGGTGTAATGTGGAAGTCCCTTTCCCGTGACAAGCGGCACCACTCGATGAAATATGAAGAGGGATGATTCATGATGTGTAATATGACTCGATGTTTGATGGAGGCGACCTTATCATAGGGTCACATAGTGGAGAAGTGGCCTTATAATAAGGTCACATAGCGGGCTTCATAGTTGCCGCATAGTTGGGGCATAGTTGGGGCATAGTTGGGGCATAGTTGGGGCATAGTTGGCCCATAGTTGGAATCTCCCTGTGATAGTGCATAACCAAATCCCATAGTATATACTATGGGATTTGGTTATGCACTATCACATTGTCGTTTTTAACAGAGAGTCTATCGACATTTTTGGCCACGTTTCCGGAGAAATCATTCATTTCGATTATTCGTTGAAATTGTTTAAACACATCTCTAAGGTCGTTGACATTTTGCATATCGTCCTCTGCTTCCTGGATAAGAGATTTAAAGGAGGACACCAGAGTTTCGGCAACTTGAATATTTAAGTCACTTGCTCCGATAGTATCATATTCGCGCCAGATATTGTCTTTCCCGAGGATATAGAGAAAACCGCTCGTATGTTTCATGATACTATCGGCACTTTGTTCTTCAATAAACCATTTTGCGGCGTTGAGATGTGTTGGAGCATAAAGTCGCTTGAAATCGAAATATTTCCATTTGCCAGATGGTAAGTCCCGCAGCGCTTCGAAATCAAGGTCATCTTTTTGCTTTTTCTTGGGTGGCTCATCATCATCATCCTCCTCATCATCTTCTTCCTCCAAAGGTTCATACTTCAAACGGAATTTCTCCAAAAACGCATCAGATACAACGAGTGGTTTTTCCGCCAGTTTAATATGAATACCACATTCGTCAAAGACGAATTGTGAACATTCATCAAGTAACTCTTGAGTCATATCGTGACCATCTCTTTTCCTAATCATTCCACCATCAAAGATAAGAGCATCAACCGACCACCCCCTATCGGTAAAGAATTGATCCGTTAAAAGTGTCACTCTGTTTTCGAGGGTTTGGGTAACTTGTGCGATAAAACTACCTTCGCGATTGCCCTTAATAGTAGCATCCCGGGATGTTCTGACTTTTTCCCAAATGTCGGGATACTCGATTTTTAGAATGGGGCAAAGTGTGGTGTAAATAACGGAGTGTATTTCAGAAAAGAAAGGGTCACTGATTTTACGCCCAGCGAATAGCATCATGGAAACAACCTCTTGTTTGTCAATATTTTTTTCTGTTAAGATAGTAGAGCGATTTTCGACATAGTGAGTTAGAGCATCACAAGTGATAGAATGTTGCTTAAAGAGATGAGCAATTAAAGTAAATATAGAATTTACTTGGTCTATATCATGATATCGTCCTGCTGCTAGATACTGTCTGAAATGATTATCTCTTGCCTCGAGATTCTGAAGAGACAGTCCTCTAGCCCATAATCGGCCAATTTGCTCTAGGCTCCCTTTTTCGGAATAAGCATACTCGGTGCGATAAAGATTTTTTCCAACTTTGCGATGCTTAAGAGCACGCAAACGGGTCTTTAGTTTGTGTAAAACGAATGGACTCTGAAGACAATATTTGATATGAATGTCATTGATATACTCGAATTTTTCGAGTGCGGTATCGCTTGATAATTTTGGACAAAAGTCAGACATAATTGTTGTTATTGAATGTTTAGTAACTTTCCTTCTTTAACAAAAGTTTTATTTCTTTAAATAACAATTAAGCGCAACATCGACATCCAAAACGGTATTGGTCATAATCCATCACATACATCGAAATTCGAGAAATTCCGGTGTAGACGATGACTCTTTCAAACGCAACAAATGAAATATTGATTCATATTTTAAAAGATAGTAAAATAGTATAGCATTATTTTAATATTCTTGCAATGACTGGGTCAAAAAGCATTTATACAGCAGTTGTAACTTTTCTGGGAGAAGAACGAACGGTCGAAGCACGGAGCATTCGCCAATTGGCTAGGAAATTGGGTGTGTCACATCCGACAATTCATAAAATGCTCAACAATCGCGAAACTACTAGGATGAAGGCTGTAATCACAGAAAGACCAAAGAATAAAGAAAAGTGATACCTTCAAGGGCTATGAAGAAAAAAGGGGGTCAAATCGTTGATCTTGATAATCTCGATAATCTAGGATTATCAAGAACATTAGGATTATCGAGATAACCCCCCACCCCCCATAAATCGTGCTTTTGCTTCTGCCGAAATATTTTCATCACCCCGCTCCATTTCGTTTGGAGAAAACCCTGTTGCTGTTGACTTTACCGAATTGATATTGTCAATAACTGTCTGAAGATTATTAACCCATTTTTTATCATTATTTGACCCCATGATTTGGTCTAACTGACGTTTAATATCGCCTCCTCTTCTCTCAACGTACGCATTACTTTGCGGTCTGGCTACTTGTGAATAAAAATGTTTGATTCCACTATCACCGAGTTCCCTTTTGAAGATTTGTTGAAAATGCGCGCCTTGATCCGTTTGCATTATTGAGATTTTCCTTCCTTCTCGTCGACCCTTGCCAAGGCACTTCTATAATGCTTCGGTCACTTCTTCTTCACTTTCGCCTCTAAGTGGAGCAGCATATCCTTTTAGCGACATGGATGAAATGTAGAATGTTGTGTGGATTGTATAAATCAAATGTATTGTGATCTTTCCTATGTAAATGATCATTTATTCGGTTCAAACTCGTAAATTGCTTCCCTATTGTCTCCAAAATCTCCAAGCGGAACCCACGAATTGTCTTGTGGGTTGTTATACCCGACCCACTTTACAAGGAATTCGACCCCTTCCTCTCCATCTACCATGCGAGTTCGCTTGTCAATAATGTAGTCTACCTCGTAATATCCTTCCTGAGTTGGTGGAGGATTGACGGGCTGAGCGGGTAATGAAGTCGTTTGTGTTGGAACAAGCCGGCAAAGTGTATGCTGGAAAAAGTCCCTGGAGGGCGTTTTCCTTGAGAATCTATATGAATGCACTGTGCTGGTTCTAGTGCTGCCGCTAACATTGTTTTCACGCCGCCCACGCGCTACTTTTTGATATCTGTGCCACTGACATAAGCCACCTGCAGTTGTTGACTGACCGACCATTCCAGTAGCCGAAATACGGCAAAATACCGCAAGCATGATTCAGGAAACAACCATGGCGACAATTTGGTTTCAACTAACGAATGCCAACGGCAAGAGAGTACCTGGAACCGCCACCTCCATTTCTGTCTCAGAAACCTCGACTGTGGACAATCTGCGAAAGCAAGTGAAAAAGGAGTTTGGGAACCGCCTGCGGGACTATGACGCTGCCGACCTCCTCGTCTACGCCAGCGCAGAAGCACTAGAGAAAGACAAAGACGAACCCGAACCCAAGCACTGGTTGAAAGCGGGGAAAACGCTGGAATCGGTACTGGAAAAAGCAAAAGACCACTCGGATGAGAACCCGCTGCTGATTGTGGTGCCGGAGCGGAGTCAGCCGACTACAAGTGGTAAGGGAGGGATTGCAATTACAGACAATAGCATTCTAACGCATACACTTCTGTCCTTCAGTACGACGCAATACAGCAACCATCGACCGGACCGTCACACTCGATGGCGTCAACTTGAACGGCTTTTACCTTCATCGTATTCCATTGTTGACTGAACTTAATCAACTACTCAACGACAATCAGGTTGTGGTCGTAGCATCGCCGGCCGGCTCGGGAAAGACTTCCCTTTTTCAATTGCTTTCGCGAGAAAGGGAGAACTGCGTTCGCGTTTCGTGTCTAGCATCGGGTTTCAACTTCGAAACGTTTGTTTCTGCTCTGGGGGGAGGCAAACTTTTCGATGGACGCCATGAGTATCTATTGGACGCTACCAGCCACTACCTTATATGGCTGGATGATGCTCAAGCAACGTACAACAACATTAAAGCGTGGGCATCTCTAGTTAAGGATGTTATCGTTAAATTTCCGCGTCTGAGATTGGTGATATCTGCAACACATCTGCTGGAGGGCCAGCAAGAAAGTCCTGTTGAGTTGGCATCACTTAGACGGCTGAAGCGGGAAGATTTCCGAATTTCCTCGCAGGAGGCTCTTGACATGCTAAGAGCACCGCCACCTTTTGGTCTTCCCAATGGCTACGGAACTCAACTGATTGAGAACATGATTATCAACGAAAGCAACGGACTGATTGCTGCAGTCCGCCTTTCTATTGATGCTATAAAACAGCGATTCGTGAAGAATGCGCTGCCGCCGCCGGAAACGAATATAGTGCAGTACTATTTTTCACAAGATTTTCTTCCTGAGGTGAGTCGATGTTTCGGCAGTAAACAGTCGGCTCCAGTGGATTCAGGCTTGAGAACGTTTCTGCAGCAGTGTTTAATCTGCCCGGACGATTTAGAGAAACCGACATTTGAAGACGATAAGACTACAGATCACCTGTCCCTCTTGATGAAGGTTGGACTGCTTGTCGAAGTTGGAAGTAATAAGTTTGCTTTCTCTTCTCCATTAGCAAAACGATACTATTGCCGGTGGCTTTTCCCAAAAAGGTCTCCCAGCGCCCCGGCTAATTTGAAAGTGTTGATGAAGCAGGCTATTTCTGACATGTCAAGCGCAATCCTTCGTTCATCTTCACCTGGTGGCGTTGATTTTCCAAAGGAGGCCACGTTTCAACATCTTCTGATGAACTCCCTTGCCGCATCTACACCACCATCGTGCGCGATATGTCCCGAGTTGTCGACCGTATTTCCTGCGCATGGCGAGGAGCCAAGTGAGCGAATTGCGGGTGCAATCGATTTTTATTTGAATGGGGACTTGCGCTGGGGAGTCGAACTTTTGAGGAAAGGGGATAAAATTGGCGGCCATATGGATCGATTTTCTCCTTCAGGACCGTACCATGCGCTTCGTGTGAACGAATATGTTGTTGTTGACTTTCGGCAGGGTTCATTCTCGAAAAAGATTGAGCGATACAAACATCGACTTTCGGTATTCTTTTCTTCCGGAAATTTCTCGTCGTGCCAGTTTGTATATGGCAATGAAGACCCATTAATTTTGAAATTGTCGAGTTAGGAGTTGGGTTTAGTTTCGGATGCATTTCTAGTCGGAGTTGGAAACATGGCTTGCGCCTCATTTCTTTTTGAATTTAGCGGAGTTTAGTCGAGTACAGACCATTGTACATATTCTTTCAATATACAACTACATACAGTTTTCCCACGTTTTCAGCCATTTCAACGTTTTATCGATATAAATCAGGCGTAAACACACCAAAAACGAGTGTATTTCACACTTTCCATTTTGTTACATTTAGAATGACCGTTTTTCACTTGGCATGATTTCAATATTGAAAATTTCTGAAAACCTTTTCCGCCATGGAGAGCGTCTCTACATAACACTCGGAAATGAACTGAGTTCTTCATTCTTGACTGTATAAAACCCTCCATACCATGTAGTGAGTTGCTGTAAAAGTTGGAAAGGGTGTAAAAAGTGTGTCACTTGATGGGACTTGATGGCAATTCATGCTTCACATTGGTTGGAAGACACCGATAGACTCCATCGGACCCAGCGGACTCGACGATTATATAAAGTGGCGGTGCAATGATGTAGATGGAGAAGTGTGATAACCTACGAGAGCCTCTGTAGCCTTTGGAGGGTATGGAGAGTAGTGTAGAAGGAGTTGAGAAGAGTGTACATATGTAACAAACCACAACAAAAAGTGAAAAACCTGCGGATCTAATCCCACTCAACTTGTTCATGTCGCAACAGTCCCGGGTTAGGACCATTGTACATATTCTTTCAATATACAACTACAAACAGTCAGTTACGGAGTTTATTGGAGGACCGTAGATTCGGCGACTAGATCGGAGAAACTGAAAATAGTCGTTCCTACGTTGGAATCTTGAGAGGAGTGGGCCAGAGAAGACCGAGTATTGTGTATGCATCATTGACCTTTTCCAAGCCAATCGAAGATTTCGTATTCGATGAATCCGCGGTAGAACAGTTTGAACGACTTTACCACAGCGGTCTACTCTCGCTACTCTCTTGAATATCAGTGTTCCCTCTGGTTACCCTCCGGAGGCTATGGAGACAAATTGTTGAAAGAAGCAGAAAGTGGAAAGTATGTAGCAAGTGAGGTCGAAAAGTGAAGAAACTGCGGGTGTACTTTTGACCAAAGATTCATGTAGTGCATCACTTGTAACGTTGTCGTACTCGATTAGTCTGTAGCAAATGAAGATTGTTTGTAAATTTGGTTGATGAAAATGTAACAAGTGAGGCGCGTGTGTGGGAAAATTGCGGGTAGCATTCACCAGTGAAGCGTAAAGTTGCAAAAGTGCCGTTTTAAGTCGCTAAAGTCATTCCAATTGACGGTTTTCGAATGTTTTTCACCATTTTGATGGTTTATCGACATGAACAGGGTGAAAACGGGTGTTTTTCACACATTCCATTTTGGCAAAATTAGAATAACCCTTTTTTCTTGAGTTGTCTCGATGAAATCAAAAACATTTGAAATTGGAAAAAACGGAAATCATGGAGTACGGCTCTCCATCGCTCTCTGTTTTCACACATCGCTGAAGAGGTCTCTCCAATTGACGCGCAGTCATGCCACTCTATCGGACTCCAAGATTACATAAAGTGGCGCAGGCATGACATCAGATTCGAGGGAGGAAAGTGAATGTGGTCAAATGCGGTTACAGTTTCCGCCAACCTATACTACTCCTCTCCCCTTCATGCTTGATGATCATGTTATGAAGAATGACGTCTGCTTTGATGACTAAGGCCATGGTTTCCGTGTCCCAAAATTGGGAAGGCTGCCGGAGGATATTCCATCGTATTCGCAAAACGCCAAAGGCCCGTTCAATATCTTTCCGGGCCGCTTCTTGATGCTTCGCAAATAGTTTCAGGTCTTCATCAACGGGTCGGGTGACGGTGGAAATCAAGGTAGGCCAAGGGGGGTAAATTCAGTCTACCAAGTAATACGCTGATTGAGGATAGGAAATCTGATCTCATAATCTTCAACCATGTCAAGGTGCCTCATACCACCTGAATGGACTCTAGTATGGTATCCAGGCAAAGGACGACGCACTTTCACATTACACATTTTGCACCAAAGTTTTCCATCATCCCTTGTCTCGTAATGCGACTCATCGATCAAATTTGTTTCGTCGGCCATGTTGGTTTAAAAACACTGTACTTCCGCGGTTAGCATGGACACACTGATGAAATATGTGGGTCAGCAAAAGAACCATATATATATACCTTGGCCAGGAAGGTCTACACTGTATTGCTTTGTGTGTGTGTCAGATTTACAAGGATTCTCTGGAGGATTCTCTGTCGAGTTTTATCCGGGGCATTGCAAGTCGGACAGTGAGTCCGACATCTGGTCCGACATCAGGTCCGACATCTGGTCGTAGACTGGTCCGACATCTGGTCCAGATCTGGTCCGACATCAGGGTGGTGACCACCAAGGCCCGATCGTCTCCGGGTCATTCGCAAATGAGTATGGTAGTCGGCTTAGTAGACCAGGCTACTGACATCGGGTACTACCGGAAGGGCATCATACGTCCGTTCTGTAGATGTGGCCGGGCGTATCCGGCGAGTCACGGAGAGACTGACGGGATAGAGGCCAGCGTAATTCAAAGTCTAAAGGTGGAAATTGCCGATCTGCGACGAGAGAACGAAGATCTACAGAGTTACAATCAAACTCTACAAGTGCAACTTGACACCCGCACTACCGAGTTGGAGTCTCTGAAGGAGGTATACGCAACTTTCATCTCGAACACCGATCTCTTCAAAAAATCGGGCGACTCCAAGAGAGCTGCCGACAAAGCATACCTCTTGCTTAAATGGCAAGAATTGGCCGTGAGTAGGAAAGATCAGTGAGATGATGCGGTCCTATCTAACTGTATCGTACCCAGGGTTTTTTCTTCTTTTTTTGGGTATGCTGGCGGCCGTAGCGGCATCCGTCATGATAGCCCCCAGCCCGGTCCAGGCTAGGCCGGGCTTACCCGGAATGCTAAGTGTCAGTTTCGGGGCGTTCTTGGCCTACATTCACTCCATCGGTGGGGCCACGGTGGAGACCAGGGCGAGCTACGCGACCCTCACAACACCTGCCCAGTCTTCAACATCACCACCACCAAGAACAAGAACAAGAACAAGCAATGTCATCACCCGCCCCCCACCCCCCGCCCCCCACTTGCCCCTGATACTTCAATCGATTTGGCCGGGCCGTCTACGCATCGATTTCCGACGCCCGCCGTGTCATCGCCTGCTGTCCCTTTTTCTCCCCAACGAGTATCATCGCTTGACCAAGCTGAAGTTTGGCCTACTCCAAGAAATGCCGCAATAAGCCCCGAATGGGGCTCCTTGAGAAATTCTCTGTCGAACAAATGAAACTACAACGAAAGGACATGCTCCATCGACACGAATTGGAAGTAGAAGGTGCCAACGAGGCCCGGGTTGCGAAGGGACAAGCGAATTGGCGCGAGTTTCACAAACTCCAGGGAAGCCTTTCAAATCTACTTCCCCCTCAAAAGAAGTGGAGATCAGCGCAGAGCGCCCGCATTGAACGATTTAGATGTAACCCGCCGTCTGATCAATGCCGAAATCCGACGTAGAGATCCATGGGGGACGGCCGTAATGGGGGTTATGGCAGAAATGTACAAACAATCAAAGATCCGCGATGTGGAAGACGGTGTTTACCTCCGTAGAGTGGGTGAGTACCTCGTGCAACAGTAGTACTTTGTGCCAAGCCGAATCTGATGATGGCCCTTGCTAGAGTTTACGGCTGCCGGCAAGACCATCATTGTTTGTGGTTTTGCAGAGGCAAATCGAGGGTTTGCTAGTTATGAATCAATTACAAATGGATATGACGTGCAAAGGTATTGTCGGGAGATGTAGAGAAGTGACAGCACGAACCGTGGCTTCAGACGCGCGGGATCAATTAGTTAGATTTGCACAGTTGTACAACGCGAGTTTTTTGGCGGGATCGGTTATGAGCTTGTCGGAGATTGAGAGTTTAGAACCTAAGGTCGCATAGTATAGAAACCACCTATACTATCAGTTCTTGAATAACACATACTCTAAACAGTCAGTCGACGAGTGTCTTTATTTGAGTCCGTAGTTCGGCCGCTACAGGAGAGTTCAATGAATGGGAGCTAGCCTTTATGGGGCGTGGAGGTAGCCACCGGGCATCAGGTAAGAGTTTGTTGTTCGTGGTATGGCGTAGCTCCCCTACTGACGCTGCATCATCTAGTCCTTGCGGGTATCAGAATCTATACCGATGGCGCCGACGCACAAGTATATTGCCAGATTTTTGAGCTTGTTAATGCTGTCTGCGAATCGGAAGCCGGCAGAGGCCTCAAATTTCGGCACATTCACACAAATGAAACCAAGGTCATTGATGTGATTATTGGTGATTTGGACCAAGGGCAGGCGAAAGGCCTTGGTCTCTTTTTAGCTAAAATGACGGCAAACACAACGGGCATGACGTGGCAGGATCACCTATTACACGTTTTCAAGTCTTGTCAAGTCCACTTTTTTCGGTATGTCGCACACATTTGCTAACCTCTGTATTTGCCACTGATTTATACACTAGAAATGTGGAAACAAATGCAGCCGGGAAAGCGCGTTCGTCGCTCCGGACTTTCATGAAGGCTATCACGTCCTTTGATGACCCAGCAAGTTTAGATGCCATTTTTGGTCATATTTTGTCGGCGGAACGGCTGGTAAACCGCGACCTTGAAGCGTGGACGGTATATTACAAGCAGCCCCACGTCATTGGATCACTGAACGCGGCATGCTCACAGATCCCGCGGGATGTCTGGAGAAACACGAGGTTTGTATATCTGCCATCGTTTTTAAGCTGTTGGCTGTCCTCACCTGCGTCTAGTGACTCTTCAAACCGAATCGAATCGTTGCATGCGGACCAGAATAGGGATATGGTCAATACATCCCTTCTGAACTGCATTCGTGCCAGGCACGACTACGACAGAAGAAGATGGCTGCAGGTACAGATAGGGGCTGAGACAGGAGTTGAGTACAAGAGGACCAAGAGCGCGGTTCAGCTCGAGAAAGACGCTTTGGCTAACCGTCGTCGCCGGGAGGCACGCGCTGCTGCCAAGCAGGCCTCTACGTCCTCTACTTCTACTGACGCCGGAGACGATGGTCCACCGATTGCCAGCGGGAGTACAGTTGGTGCAGCCCCGCCCCGCGCTGCCCGTAGAGGGAGAAAGCCAGCCGCTGCAACCTCGACTGCCACTACCCCATTGCCTGCCCAGCCGAGCACCGCTGAGAGTGCTGAGGTTGCCGCCATCACACAGGCGAATGTCATTTTTGCCGCAAAGATCGCTGCCATGGTCGAACGCAACAGGCTCCTCCAGCTAGAAAAGGATTTACAGGCCCAGTTTGAGCGGCTGCAAGGCACCCCGGCATAGGACCCCCCGGCACAGGACCCCCCGACACAGGACCCCCCCGGCACAGGACCCCCCGGCACAGGACCCCCCGGCGCAAGGCACCCCGGCACAAGGAACCATTTGAATATACTTTGCATCACAATACATTTTTGCTTCCAGTCACACACTATTTGCTATTCAGGGAGCCATACAACTTCTCATTTTACGGTTGGCACGCCATTGCCACTCATAGTTCATTGCATCCTCATACCACTGATCGTTACTGGGAAGCACAAACCTAAGTGAGATATATTCAAGAAGTGGATCCATGTAAGTGTTCATTCGATCTGATTTGTATTAAAACAGTTGTAGATCGTAAAGGCGATCACGTCAAGAGCTAGGTAGCGTTGGACCCCATGTTGTGGGACTAGCGAGATTTGGAATGACGCGCTCGGCCTATGTTGTGAGAGCTTGTGACGTTGGTGCGAGCCTGTCATTCCAATTTTTCGCATGTGTTGCGTGAGCATAAGGACTGCTTTTCTTTGCTCTGTACCTAATTAGACGCCCGAGCCTAGTATGATAGCAATGAAATAGTTCCTTACCCATCTGACAGTGCTCAATATGCGTTCTAATACAAATATCGATCTTTTTTTGTCGAACTCGATTCTTCTACATGAAAAATCAAGTAAACAAGCCAGTGCAGGCCAGTGTGGGGGAAAATCACAAGTGTGCACTGCGCATGTTATGACAGGGATAAACTTCTATGAATAATCAGAGACCCATATGTGTAAACGACATGTCTACACATACTCTTGTTATACGTCAAACACAGCCGTTGTTACATCCGGCCGGCCGTAGGCTAAAATTATTCAATTTTTATATTTGCTTTGCCCACGGTGGACCCGGACCAGACATTATGCAAGAGAAAAATCTAGGACGATTCTTACACGAACAGAGAGACACTAATACTGTATATGCACTATGCAAAACTCAACTTGAAGAGACACTGGTATATGTACTACTTACTCTGTGAGTTAGGAAGACCAGTCCGATGGTGGAGTGGAATACTTCTTGGGCAACACCGGAGCTCCGCTGGATCGAAACTCGGTAGTTTGTTTTTGGTGAAACAATTTTTTGATTTTCGTCGACATTTTCTCAAGTACAAAGTAAAATGCACTCTGCACTGAAGATGAAGATGAAGGATTCTAATATATAGATGAGAGGGAGATGGTTGGTTAATTGTTGCCTCTTTCATGATTTTTTTTCTTGTCTGTTCCCTTGATGTCAATGTGGTAAATCAGTTGGGTTCAATTCACAACCTATTCTGAGGTTGACAACCGCAATGGCGCAATTGCAACCCAAGTATTTTTATTTCCTGAGATCTAGGCAGGATGTGCACTAGATATGGAATAGCTTAAGGCAGATTCATTCCTTCTTCATCCTGATGCAGGAATCCTCACTGGGACGTCCGAGCCAGCGTCCGAGCAAGGTTCATGAATCATGTTTGACCAATGATTGACCCGGCAGCAGCAGTGCAGCAGTGGGGTGAGATGCGATGGGGTATTGCGGTGGGGATGCTGACATGTCGGAATCGGTTGTGCTCAATTTGCTGCACCAGTCGCTGGATGTGCCCAGCCACGTCTAGTCGGGTGACGCCGGTGACGGGCGATGGGCTCCCCAGACCAGGAGCCACCATCTTGAACGTTTCGCCAAGGATATTGACTGGGTACGATTAGATAGGTGCGCAATTTTATATGGGTCAACTTAATTCCACCCCATGGGGTCCACCCCACCTATATTCACGTGGGGCCCCCCAGGGGTGGAAATGCTGATGGACCAACCTACAAATATTGCTGCAGCCTTCATTATGGGTTCTATCCGCGAATGAATGGCATACTCGGCATCCGGACAGTCTTGGCTACCCGAGGGTATCAACAGATTTCGATTTGGAGCTCGCTCCAGGTATCGGGCGATTACGGGTTTCCCTTCTCACCAGCTCGGGTTGTACCGGGAAGACCCATAGCTGCGCATCTGCCTTTCTTCTCATTATTCATCGCTCAGCGTGGGAAACGAGGATAGCCACACTTGCGGAAATTGATTTCATGCTTATAAAAGGGTCGCGCTTGCCTCGAGATTATCATTTCCGACAGTCTCTCTCTCACCTCCGTTCGCCCACAGCTTCTGTAGAATCTGTACCGTGGCTTCAAACGCGCGGGTTCATTTAGATTAATCGGTAGAGTTAGTTGTGCAACGCGAGTTTTTGGCGGGATCGGCTATTATAGCAGCTTGTCGGAGATTGAGAGGTTAGAACTTTAGGTCGCATAGTATAGAAACCCACTATACTATCAATCCTTGAATACACATACTCCAAACGGTCAGTCGACGAGTATTCAAGTCCGTAGTTTCGGCCACTACCGCTTTCATGTCGAGCGAACCGAATCTCGGAGATCCCGAGATCAGAGATCCTGTAGCTCCCACTGGTCTCCTACCTTCTCATGCCGATGTTACTCAGAAGTTCATCGATGGTGCCGTTACTTTGTCGCAAGTTGGTGTCGACAATAAACAGCAAGCGTTCGCGCCCGTGAACGTAGCGATGGTCGTGGTTTGCGATCAAATTCTACAAGACCCGTCCAAAACGAGCGTCATGGAATATGATACGCACGGGTACCCCAACTACCCCCAGGGCAATCTTCTCCTTCATACCACCAACTACAGTGGAAAGAGCTGGCTTCAAACTAAGTGGGCATGCCGGACTGTCAACTCCAAGAAAGACTTGCACAATACAAAGCTATGCCTGGGCATAATCCGCTGTACCGAATGTAAAGTTGTCTATCGACCTCCTCAGGACAAATCTGCCATTGCCAAACGTCTCGAGAAGTAAGTAAATTGTCGGATACTCATTTTTTGCGTACAATACTTACTCACCTTTTAGGCCTTGCGATCGTTGCGATGGATCTCTGGAGCACATTACGTGCACTGTCAAAATGCGCTGGGATATGGATGTGGGCTCAAAGAAGGGCGTCTTTAGACATGTTGGCGTTCATCTTCACGAGAAACCTCCAGCAGGCATACCGCTTAAGACCGAAGTGGAGGAGTTTAATCAGCGCGTTGCGAACAATCCCGAGCGTAAACCATTGCAGCATCTAGTGGGAAGAACCTTGGATCCGAACGATGCCAACGCTCCGATTTCCAACATCAGTGACTCTTTCCTCAATCGAGACCGGGTGGCATACTTGAGAAAGAAGGTCCTGATCGAGCTTGATTTGTGGAAATCTGGATCTGGAGGGTCACTCATCCACGACCTGCGGCAGATGGAGGAAGAGTTTGGGGTGCAGATTGCGTCATCAAGCCTTCAGGGTGCTAACACTCACATCTCCATTTACACCCCTTTTCAACAAGAGAGAGTCAACGACGTGGACCCACTAGGTGTGGACGGGCGCACAATATTGGGGATTCTTACCGACATGACTTATTCCTTTTTTGCTGATGGGTACCTCATCAGCTCGGTGGTATACTGCCATCAAGTCAGTCGCTGGGTACCCGTCTTGTACACGTTTGTCGAAGGGCAAACCACGGAGCACTATGAAGCGCATTTCTTGGTTTTGATCAAAATGGTCTTTGATCGCATCAGCGACCAGGGGCAAGCAGACGAGACGCTTAAACAAGTCGTGGACTTCTCACTGGCTCAGAAAAATGCCTTCTGCAAAGCCTACGCCGAGCTACGTTGCGATAGGGAGAAGGTGAATGCAACGTTACGCCCCGACCTCATAGGGGTCTACATCAACTATGCTGGAACAAGCTTATTGAAAGGCTGTCGGGAGCATTATCGTCAATCAGTGACGAGAGTCAAGAGAAACCACGCCATTGTCCCACTTGATGAAACTAAACGTTTTGAGGAGCTCTGCGGTCTTTTAATGAGCGCTGACACCCAGTTTGATGAATTCCAGGACATCAAGGATACCCTGCTTCGGGAATTTCCGGGATCTAAGCATTGGATCTCATGGTGGACAAAGGTTGACATAGCATGTATACTTTTCCCGGCGCGCAACACCTCTGCACTGGAAGTTGCGAACCTCGCCAAAGATACCAATGCCCAGGAGGCGATGCATAAGACCTACTATTTGATTGCCGAGACAAATCAGCAGATCGTTCCGGGCTTCAAGATGCTTCTTCTTTTAAGCAAGCATTTCGAGAAGCAATTTCAGGCATACCAGGACGGTGTCTCCATCAGATATGGCGAGGCTGAGCGATGGAAGAAGGTCGCGGCGGATATCGGAAGGACCAAACGCTCCCGAGGGAAACATGCAACCAAACAAATAAATGATGGCCGTCCTCCTGATACTACGCAAACTTTGTTGGGAAGAGGAGTTGGCAGACCCCGTGGAGCGAAGAACATCTACAAGGATCCTAACACCACCTATTTGTCTTACAAACATCAAGACGGAATCTGTGGGGGCGCTTTCCTAGATGTTCTCTTTCATGTCTATCGTGCCTCTTCAGAATGGCAGGACATTCCTGATGGCGAGTATTCGAGGAGCATACTCAAGACTATCATAACACATTTTCGCGCGCGGCTCGTTGCGAATGAGAGTGCGAGGTCTTTAAACAACTGCGCGAAGAACTTTGCTGCATGGCTTACAGATCTTGCAGAAGAACAGGAACAGGTTGAGACATCGCACCTGTGGTTCTTGGAGCACCTGTTACCTAACAGTGGCGGACTCGCCGAGCTTCTGCATGTGGAATTAGTAAGTTCATGCCCTTGCCGCCAACAAACCACAAATTATGTTACGGTAACAGCAGCAGAGATGGAGCACTATGTTGCAGGCACAGAGCAGACTTGCAGCATTTGTTATCATAAAGATTCCAGATCTGCGTTGGGAAAATGTGCGGAGATCCTGATTTTTTGCGTTCAGGATGGAACATCAACGCAACCGTCTTTTCCCGCCATGCTCACAGTTGCTGGGAGGAAGATGCGATTATGTGGACGCGTTATAGAGAGTCAGTCTGGGCACACTCATGCCTTAGTTGTTCGTGAAAACTGCAACTGTCCCGGCTCGTACATCTTCAACGATAAGGAGAACGGCAACAGGGCCTACTTCCTGGGAGAGGGTGCCGCCAGAGTTTCCGGCGCTCATCGGGGTACAGTTTGCGTCTTTTACAGATGCGTTCCGGGGGATGCTTCTTATAATGATCCCGTGTTTCCGAAGCAAGGGGAACAGTCCTTGCCACAAGCAGCTGTAATCGATGCGGATAGCCTTACAGAGCTGCCCTCCGCAGACGCGGAAAGTGTGTCGTCAGCAAACCATTCATCTGACGACCGCCTGGAACGGCAACAACGGGCGAGGCAGCTGACGGAGCTGTGGGGCATCACATTGACACAGATTCCCGGCGATGGCAACTGTCAGTTTAATGCGATACTTCATGAGCTACGTCGCATTGGTCACGCGTGCTCAAACGCTACAGTACAAGAGCTGCGCTTGCATGCCGTGGACCAGATGATGAAGGACCCGGACTATTATCATCGGCCTGGGGTGAACTTTGTCAAGTATTGCGATGACATGAAAACGCACAGCTGGGGAGACGAGTTCACGTTGATAGGATTGGCAACATACCTAAGGATTGAGATCTGTATTCTCTCCACAGCATTTGCCGATCCTCTTAACGTACGCCCTCGGCAGATGGGCAGCGGGGACTTGCCTTGTATTTACTTATTCCATTATTTTGATCATCACTTTGATGTCATGTCTTCGCTCGATGGTCTCTCGTCAGAGGACCGGAGTCCGCTAACACTGCTAGCGTACCCAAAGGTGGACCCCTTGCCCATCGACCAGGATCGAGTGTTGGTCCGATCCGCTGAGGACGATCACTTCTACCCTGCCACATTGATTGAAGGAAAAGCCCGCTATGATGACGACGATGGGGAAATGCATTCCGCCTCTGATGGCAAACCACTAGCTGTAGTAAAACCTGGCGACACGGTGTTTTGCGAAACAAAGGTGGGTCACAAATACACAGCTACTGTGTTGCAAATATGTGGTTACGCGGCATCCGACAAATTGTCGGTGCGCTTTCTGGAGGACCCTGAGTTGGGCCATGTGAAGACGACAACTTGGAAGAAAGTATCATTGGACGAGAAACATGTGTCTCTCCTGTATAGTGAAAGGTAAGGACCATCTGCAAATCGTTCTTAGAGGTGATATTAATTATCCAGTAATCACAGCGAAGAAACAGCTACTATTTTTGAAAGCAGGCCTTTCGTCACGGTGTTTCAGGCGATGATGGGCCTAGCAGTGTCGAAAGATGTGCTAGTGTCGGTCCAGAAGGCATTCCAAACGAATATCGCTATATATGAGACCAAGTCGGCGATCGTCATGGCCAGTGATCTGGAGCGACTCTTGGACACGCGTTGGTTAAATGACAATGTACGCTCATCCCGCACTTCTCTTTGAGACCCTTCCTTTAACAGTAACAGGGACAGGCAGAATAGGTCGTAGAGAAACTAGTTGTATTCAGGTCCGGGCTGTCCTCCCGCTCTGGGGCGAGGACAGGGGCCCTTTTTATAACAAAATCAACAGAGGTCTACTGGCTAAACTAAGTACAGAAACTCCGCAATGCGGTCTCGGCTAATTATCAATTACAGATGTCTATTACTAAGAGTGCGCTTTCGGTTCTACGTATCCTAAATCAAGTCCGCATTGAGGCTGACGGTTAGCGGGGTTCGGGCAGTTCCAAATGACCGAACTACAACAGACAGCGCCGAGCTGTCACACTCCCCCACTTAGTTCGCGACGTCGTCGTTCTTCGAACTCTTTGATGACTATGGCGGGGAGATTCTTCGTTGGTTCCCAGGTGTTGTCCGAGTGTGGCCAGCCTTGCCATTTGACGAGATACTGTTTTTGCCGACGGTATTGGCGAACATCCAGGAGTTCTTCGACCAAGTAATAGCGTTCGCCATCAACTATGTCAGGGGGTGGTTTGGGGGGTGCAGGGCGCGTGGGAAAATCTTGTGTGGGTTCGCGGTACCGTCGTAACAGGCGAGCGTGGAAAGTTGGGTATACCTTCATGGTGTGTGGCAGCTGTAGCGTGTAGTTGTCAAACTCATCTTTGTGGGTAATCTTGTAGGGTCCAAGCCATTGTGAGAGGAGTTTGTCGGTTGGGCGTTGCACTTCTTCCGCGACGTTGATTCCTTTGCGTGAAAGTAAGACTTTGTCACCAATGGCAAACTTGGGTGCTGGGCGTAGATGAGTGTTGGCTTTCCGGGCTTGTTCTTGTTGGGCTTCCAGTATCTGGTCGCGTGCTACGTGTAAAAGATCTTGCATATACTGATAAAACTCGGTTGCTGGGGGATGGGCTGCATTCAAGATATCGGTCGGAGGGGTGTTGGGTGTGCGTGGGTGTTGGCCAGTTTCTAGGTAAAAGGGTGTAAACGACGTGGAGGCTGCTTCGCTATTATTATATGCGAACTCTGCAAACATCATTAAATCTGCCCAGTTATTCATGCGGTAGTTGACAAATGCTCGAAGGTACGTCTTGACGGTCTTCACGGTAATCTCGGTTTGGCCATTTGTTTGCTGGTGTCTGGCGGTGGCCATGGTCAAGTCGCAATCAAGTAATTTCATCAACTCGGTCCAGAATTCGCTAGTAAATTTTGTGTCTCTGTCTGAAACAATGCGCTCAGGTAAACCATGATGCTTGAAGACTTCTCGTATGAACAGATTTGCAATGTCTTTGGCGGTGGCAGTTGATTTGCATGGGATGAAGTGACAACGTTTTGATAGACGGTCAATCACTACTTGTATCGCATCAAACTTTTCTGGTCCTGATGGAGGCAAACCAACAATGAAGTCCATCCCAATATCACTCCACCTCTTTACTGGAACCTGGAGGGGGCGAAGAAGGCCGGCAGGGAGTTGTTGGCTGGGTTTATTTCTCTGGCAGGCATCACAACTCACAACGAACTTCTTCACATCACTGTACATCTGCGGCCAATAGTAGTTTGTGGCCAGCGCTGCGTAAGTCTTTGTAACTCCGAAGTGACCCACATAATGTCTATCGTGGTGGCCTTCCAACAAGTGAAGCCGCAGTTCTGGACTATCTGGTACATACAGTCGATCTTGAAAATAAACGAGTCCATTCCGGATACTTAAGTGTGTCAACTTGTGTACAAAGCCTTTGGGTACAGTTTTGTCTGGTTTTGTCAAGAACTTGCATATCTGGACCAAGTCATCGTCGTGCTTTGTGGCTTCCACGACAGCTTGGCGGAACTGGGTTTTGTTAGCAAGACTAATCTGGATGGCGTTGATAGATACTTGATCTGCCGGGGAGTCTACTAAGGCTTTGCATTTAACACATCGTGGGGCTAAGTCGGGTCGTCGAGACAATACGTCCGCGACGGTGTTGAATTTTCCAGGGCCATACCCAATCTCAAAATCGTACGATTGAAAATTCATCACCCATCGGGCCTGGCGTCGGGTTAAGAAATTTTGATTCTGCAACCACTTCAAGGATTCGTGGTCGGAGAGGACTTGGAATTTCCTACCCTCCAAATATGGTCGCCATACCCGGAGTGCGTCATGAATTGCCAATAACTCCTGTTCCCGGGTGTCATATCTGGTTTCTGCTGGAGTAAGTTTGCGCGAATGATACGCAACCGGTCTCATACCCGATCCGTCATTTTGACCGAGCCAAGCTCCCACAGCAAAGGCAGACGCGTCGGGGCAGACCACGGTCGGCAAGTCAGGATCAAAATGGCGTAAGACCGGAGCGGATGTGACAAGGTTCTTCAGATGTTCAAATGTTGCTTGTTGAGTGGGTCCCCATGACCAGACAGCGTCGTTCTTCAAAAGGTCGGTCAAAGGTGCAGCAATCTTGGCCAGATCTTTCAAAAATGCGTGAAAATAGTTTACCAGCCCCATAAACTGACGTACTTCAGTCACACTTTGTGGGGTAGGCCAATCGCGTACTGAGTTAACCTTCTTGGGGTCAAGCCTGATTCCCTTGTCTGATACTACATGACCCAAGAATTCGACTTCACGCTGGACGAACGCGCATTTGGACTACGTTTCCGAGAAGCTTGTTCAATTCCTCATCGTTACGGATGGCAAGCTGCAAGTGACGGGGAATGATACGAGTCTTCTTGTTATCGCGGGCGGCGTTACCAGCCAATTCGAGAATTTCAGCAGCAAGGTATTCAAGCACAGCGGCCAGGTAAACAGGAGCGCCGGCACCAACACGCTGAGCGTAGTTGCCCTTGCGAAGGAGACGGTGAATACGTCCAACTGGGAACTGAAGTCCGGCGCGAGCTGAGCGAGAGCTGCCGCCCTTGACAACCTTGTCGGCACCAGCCTTTCCTTTGCCACCAGCCCTTGTAAGTTACTAGAAAAAAGAGAGGTTAGCAGGATAAACGAGAGACACTGGTCGAGTTCTTGAAATGGCGTGCAGATGAGCCGACGTTGGATGTAGATGGAGTGCGCTTTCGGTTCTACGTATCCTAAATCAAGTCCGCATTGAGGCTGACGGTTAGCGGGGTTCGGGCAGTTCCAAATGACCGAACTACAACAGACAGCGCCGAGCTGTCACACTTCCTTACTTATTTGTAGATTATCAATGCATATGGTGAGATTCTAGCCACCAAAAACCCAAACATCTATGTCTTCTCGACATTTTGGCTACCTCGTCTTATGGACAATGATGAAAAGCTGATGCGATGGACTAAGAACATCGCGTTGTTTAACAAGCAAACCTTGCTTGTCCCTGTTCACAGCCCAGGACACTGGAGCCTTGTTGCGGTACGCGAAAAAAGAGTGAGCTACCACAACTCGCTTGATGG
This sequence comes from Phlyctochytrium arcticum, assembly GCA_025602905.1. Classification (NCBI taxonomy): domain Eukaryota; kingdom Fungi; phylum Chytridiomycota; class Chytridiomycetes; order Chytridiales; family Chytridiaceae; genus Phlyctochytrium; species Phlyctochytrium arcticum. The sequence continues at coordinate 402,820 of JAHLKI010000024.1, read as the reverse complement.
TTTCGGAGTGAAAGCAGAGACAGTCCTTAGCGTGATTGTGGGCTTCTTGACCAAAGAGCGAGCACGCCGCAAACTCCCCAAGATGGTGTATTCCCAATGCAGCGAGAAGACACCCCAGCAATTTAACGGGTACGATTGCGGTGTCTTCGTATGCGCTGGCATGAAGTCCATCGCTGCTGGCGCAGATCTCGCGCAAGGGGTCAGCATGACACAGACCAGAGCTCAAGTTATAGTCGATATTGTGACTGCTAAGAAAGAACGTAAATGATACACTACTCTAGAGTATATAGCATCCTTTGTAACACCTCTCCATCCATTCCTACATTACATCTTCTATCTGAAAGCCGCCGGTAATTGTCGAATATATAGCTAACCAGTATGCTGCAGGTATCCTACGGCGTTATAGTGTTTCCCCATAATCTTTTTCCCACCTTCAACGATAGTGAAGACTCTTACTACAGACTAGAAGTTATATGTTTTTTACTTTACCGTTACGAGGATGCATGGGCTGGTGGAATTGCCGATGGGGTCCATACTGCTCAGGTCAGGATCCACCCTCGGTTAAGAATGATTCTTTTTCGTTTTTTTTTTTTGCTTACGACAACTTCTTGACTTTAACATGATACACGATTCCCACTCCCGAAAGACTCGTCATGCATGGATAGAATAATATCAATTTCTCAGCTGAGAGTGAAACGTTCTCTTAGATGTATTTTTGCGTAGACCCAGAGGTGGTTCCTATTTGTGTGTGAAAGAGAATTGCCGCACAAACATACAAACCCGGAATATAATTTGCAAAAACCACTAAAAATTTCAAAATACATCCATTCAACCGAAGGGGTATTCCAAAGCTCCAGGAATCAGTGAATCACTGGGATCGCTAGAAATCATCGCTACTGATCGATGAACCTGAATAATGAGAAGAAAGGCAGATGCGCAGCTATTGGTCTTCCCGGTACAACCCGAGCTGGTGAGAAGGGAAACCCGTAATCGCCCGATACCTGGAGCGAGCTCCAAATCGAAATCTGTTGATACCCTCGGGTAGCCAAGACTGTCCGGATGCCGAGTATGCCATTCATTCGCGGATAGAACCCATAATGAAGGCTGCAGCAATATTTGTAGGTTGGTCCATCAGCATTTCCACCCCTGGGGGGCACCTCGAGCCAACGTCGGGTGGAATTGGGAGCGCCTCGAATGCACGGTGCCGATCGCTAAAATGCGGGGTTCTCCCACTGGGGGACGCGCTATATCCTTTTTAGGACAACTTTTTCGTTGGTGTTCGCATTGCGACCTTTTGTGCTCCCACGTGCGGATGAACCACGGCTTCAGCACTGTCCTTGGCCATCGCAACTTTTTCGTTTAACAACTTTTGTTTATACTCCATTAGCAATCGCTCTCAAATGTGTGCTATGCATCCGGATCACACTTTCCCATATAAACCACATGTGAACAGAGTACTGACTGAACCAAATGTGAACACTCGCATTGTAAAACGAAAAGAAATCATTGTAGTAACTGAATTGCAGTGAATTGAAAAAAGGCGAACTAGATAGTGACGCAAAACCGTTGAAATGTAAACAAAGAACTAGCCTAGTGGTACATGTCGACGCTTGCTGTTCTGAAAATGAAAGGTTAATAGTAAAGGCATCTGCCAAATCATACCACGTCCGAATCCTTGTCCGAGATGTGGCTCAGCGCTGTTTGGCAACCAAAACTCCGCTCCGGCCGTCCGATTGCCACTCAGGTTCGCCCCATTCTTCTGAATCGAAGAACCTGTCCAACACCAACACAACACAACACCCGAAATGGAAGCCGCCAATTCTGCAGACACAGCTATCGCACGCCCCAGCGCAAGACGGCCAACAGAGGTTGCCACTGTGGTCGGGTTGACCCCCGAACAGGCAATCGTTCTTCCCAGTAGCCTGGCCGCCCCTCAAGCTGCTTTGGCAAATGCTATCATCGCGCAAGCCGCATCCCGCCACGCTCCATGGTTTCCTCAAGCTGCGCCGGATGTTGAATTTGCCACGATGGAAAAGGGGATTAACGGTGTTCATCAGTACGCGCTTTCCGAGGGATTTGCTGTTTCTGAGAAGAAAAAGGAACACTGGGGCAATCCGAAAATTGTTCGTATGGTGATCTTTCATTGTTGTCAGGGTGGGTCGCCTCCAGCAAACATTCCAAACTCGAAGAGAAAGCGGGAGAGTAAGAAGGTCGGTTGCACCTACAGAGTCCGTTTAAGCTTGGTTGGAGAAGTTTGGAGGATTGTGAAATTTGGCGACGGGCACGACCAGCACATCAACCATCCAAAGAGGAACACCGCAGAGCTTGCCAGTCTGCCTGCAGCAAGAAGGGCCACCCAAAAACTTGCAGATGGTGTCATTCTCGCCAAGATTATTGATATGTACGCTGATGCCCGTAGTCCCGGTGAAATAGTTCAGTCGCTTGCTGATGACAATCCGGACAGACCGATCCTGATCGTTGCTCGGGATGTCTCCAACATTGTCGCCCGAATGCAGAGAAAAGAGCTTGGAACTATGACGATGATGGAGGCGCTGTTGACGAGAATGAAACAAAATCATTTGGTGGCGGACTTCACACTGAACGCCGACCGTACCGTACGTCGTTTGTTTTGGTCAGCCGATGGTAATCCAAACGTTAGGAAGTACGCGGATGTGGTAATTATTGATGCCACTTACCAAACCAACAAGTACAAGATGCCAATGATGCATGCTGTTGGATTCACGGCTACCAACAACACATTCTCCATTGCATTTGGAATTGTTGAGCAGGAAGAATGCGGCGACTATGTTTGGTTCCTACAGTTGTTGACGCAAGTTTTGGGCAGGGCACCTGACATTGTAGTAACCGACCACGAAAAAGCGTTGATAGGAGCCTTGAAAGGAGTTTGGCCCCAGACGAAGAGACTCCTTTGCCGGTGGCATATCCTTCTCAACATCAAATCCAACTGCCACAAATACTTTGTGACAGCGTCTGATGATAACTTGGAAGCATATACATGGGCCAAATTCGAAAAGGACTGGAAGTATATGTTGGAGCAGCCGACAGAAGCCCTCTTCAAACAAGCCTGGAGCGAGATTGCGAAACTTGTTAGCCCAGAAACAATTAACTACATCACATCCAACAAGTTACCTTTCAAGGAACATTTCGCCGGCTTCTCTACCAACCAACTCAAACACTGCAGACATACGGAGACATCCATTGTCGAGAGCCAACATCGGCGGATCAAACAAAACCTGAAGTCTTCCGTCGGAACTCTTGCCCACACGTACAAGAAGATATCCTTGACGGTAGCAAGCATGCAGAAGAAATCCGAGATTCGGTACAATAACGAGATCAACGGCATTGTCACCACCTTCAACGTCATGTTCTTGCCGCTTCAGCAAATTGTTTCCAGATTTGCGATCAACCTGACATCGAAATCTTGGAAGAGCGTGACGGCAGCAATCGACGATGGTGATGTGGAGTGCCGGTGCACAATTCGCAAAGTTTATGGTGTGCCGTGCGGCCATGAAGTCATGAGTATCCTCGAGAAGAAGGAGCAGCTCAGCAACCGGCAGTTTGACGCGCGATGGTACTTAGTCGATGAACCCCAAGACAACACAATTGCTCCAGACATTGCCGGCGCTAGAGAACCGCAGCAAAAGCAAGGCATTGGAAGACCACGAAACCAGTGGCAAGAACCCCGCATTCACAGTAGTGGCGAGGATCTTGGTCTTGCTGGAGATGCTGAAGATGGCGAAGACGACCTGAGCGCGCCAGGAGACCAGCCAATTCCGGAGTCCGACCCGGAAGACGAGGACGAGATGATTGACTTGAGTGGGGAGGACGATCTCATGGCTGATTTGCGTGCACTGTGCGCCAGTGTTGAGAATATGGAGATGGGGGCGGGTGAGGACGCGTCTAGTCTTGGTTTGGACTTGACAAAGCCTCCCACGAAGCGTCGGTGCACAGGGTGCGGATCAGTACGACCATGTTCTGAAGCAGTGTGGGAAGGTTCGGAAGGCAGCTCCCAAGCCCAAGACTACTGGACGAGGTCGAGGAGGACGCAGAGGACGAGGTCGCGATGGTGGTTCTACGCGTGCGTGAAGTGTTGACGTCCGTAATAAACATTCGTTGCTATGGCAATCTGTCTTTTTTTGTTGCTGTCTTGTTTCTCTTTGACCACCTGTTCTATTTATTGTCATAATTTTTCATTCTCAATGTTATCATAATCGTTGTTGGGTGTGTCTGGCAAAAATCTGTCGAATTGTGGACATTGTGAAAAGTGTATGAACATAAACAAACATTGTTACGGGGAAAAGTTGTTAAACGTACGACGCCCAGATGAAGAACTAGGTCCGAAACCGTGGTTTGAAGGCTCTGGGAGCACATCTGGCAGCACAAAGACAAAAAGTTGTCCTAAAAAGGATATAGCGCGTCCCCCAGTGGGAGAACCCCGCATTTTAGCGATCGGCACCGTGCATTCGAGGCGCTCTCGTGGAATTCATGAACCCTAACCCAAAACATCAAATCCACCCCACGTGAATATAGGTGGGGTGGACCCCATGGGGTGGAATTCTCGTGTCCCATAAAACTCGGTTGCTGGGGGATGTGCTGCGTTCAATATGTCCGCCGGAGGGGTGTTAGGCGTGCGGGGATGTTGGCCGGTTTCTAAATAGAAGGGTGTGAAAGACGTAGAGGCTGCTTTGCTATTGTTATAAGCGAACTCTGCGAACATCAGTAACTCTGCCCAATTATTCATGCGGTAGTTGACAAATGCTCGAAGGTACGTCTTGACAGTCTTCACGGGGATCTCGGCCTAGCCATTGGTTTGTTGGTGTCTGGCAGTGGCCATGGTCAAGTCACAGTCAAGTAGTTTCATCAACTCGGTCCAGAACTCGCTAGTAAATTTACTGTCTCGGTCGGAAACAATGCGCTCAGGTAAACCATGATGCTTGAAGACTTCTCGTATGAACAGGTTTGCAATGTCTTTGGCGGTGGCAGTGGTCTTGCATGGGATGAAGTGACAACGTTTTGAGAGACGGTCAATGACTACTTGTATCGCATCGAACTTTTCTGGTCCTGATGGAGGTAAACCAACAATGAAATCCATCCCAATATCACTCCACCTCTTTATCGGGACCTGGAGTGGGCGAAGAAGACCGGCAGGTGGTTGTTGACTGGGTTTATTTCTCTGGCAGGCATCACAACTCACAACGAACTTCTTCACATCACGGTACATCTGGGGCCAGTAGTAGTTTCGTGGCCAATGTTGCGTAAGTATTTGTAACGCCAACAAAGTGACCCACATAATGTCTATCGTGGTGGCTTTCCAATAACTGAAGCCGCAGCTCTGGACTATCTGGTACATAAAGTCGATCTTGAAAATAAACAAGTCCATTCCGGATACTTAAGTGCATTAACACGTGTGCAAAGTCTTTGGGTACAGTCGTTTTGTCAAGAACTTGCATATCTGGACCAACTCATCGTCGTGCTTTGTGGCTTATACGACAGCTTGACGGACATGGGTTTCATTAGCAAGACTAATCTGGATGGCATTGATGGAGACTGTATTTGCCGGGGCGTCTGCTAGAAAGCCCGATGCGGGGGTCGAACCCGCAACCTTGAGGTTAAGAGCCTCACGCTCTGCCGATTGAGCTAACCGGGCTGATTTTTCGATATTTGCACGGGTTTTGTTGGGTCTATAATAGCACCGTTTCGCTAAGTTCAGTCTTTTCCTGTGTATTGATTACAGCATGTTCTGCAGTTGTTGGACGTTGGGGTTTGGATCTTTCATGGAAACTGAGTAGCAAACCGAATTTACTGGGATAAAAGTTCATCATAAAGCCCACATTTCCCACCAGTCAGTTTGTTTATAATCGTTTCGCATTGTTCTCACGCGCGAAGCTAGCCAGGGCTGTCACATCCTGTTGAATTTTGTGAAAGAGTTACGCGTTCCAACTTTTGCAAAACGATGGCCACCGAACGTCCCGTCGACTATGTTGTTGTGGGTCTTGGCAATTCTGAGCCAATGTATGCCAGTTCGCGACATAATGGTGAGTGTCAACCTTGTGGGAGGTCACTCAACTCGCAAAAGCCATTGATGTGCTTCAATTGAAGGCATGCGCTGACGATCAATGTGTCTTTTCCTGTAGCCGGACACATCTTTGTGGATTACCTGGCAAACTGTATTGCGATGCAAACAGCCCTTCTGGAGAAATCTGAACCTGACAGCAGCAGCAGCAGCAGCAGTACCAACAAAACTTCGACAACTGCTATCCCGGCCAATTACACTTCTCCCAGGTTTATCCGCAAATTGGATTTGTCGGCAGACATCCATGATGTAGTATTCAAATTGGCACCAGGGGATGTGGTGGCCTCAAAGACGGCGGGGACCAAACCCAGTAGTGATCATCAGGTAGATGCTTTTCACTACTGATGCAACATATACATTACTTATCATGTGAACTCGGAACTAGCAGATATTCCGGTTACTTCTGGTAAAACCCCAAATCGAAATGAACGGATCTGGGTTTGCTGTTGCCAAGGTGCTTGCCAAATACGACATCAAGAACATACCACGGCAGTTGATTGTTGTTTTTGACGATTTGAACACGCTTCAAGGATCTATAGGAGTGCAAAGTATGTATCTTTTGACCAAACTGCCGAATCTCCTCGATATTCAAAAAGCGTTTGCAATAGATGGTGGTGATCTCCGATCAATACAGGGCCATAAGGGGGTCGAACACATTGTTGAGCACTTAAAGACTGGCGATTTCATCCGGTTTCGATTGGGTATCGGACGTCCGCCAACTGGTACAAGTGTGGTTGATTTTGTTCTTGGAGGATTTACGAAAGAGAAGAAGGAGATGGATTATTTCGGTCATGCATTAGATTTGGGGGCTCAAGCATTGCAGTATTTGGCGGCTACGGGGGATATCAAGGGGACTAAACAGAAATTCGCAAACAGCAAGAAATTACCAAAGAAACTTCGAGAGGCAAGATATATTGACTGTGGAAACATCACCCTACGGGACTAACCTGGTCCAATTATAGTTGCAGGGACTTGTATTTCCCGTCAAAGTTATCACTTCATGATATGGAACGATTAGGTCATGTTGAGGCCCGATTGGGCGTGCGTGAAGCTGCCGTAATACCAATGCTATACCAATTGTTTAGTGCTCGGCACGCAGAGATTTTCTATCTGTGTCTAACTGATTCTTTAAATACATAGATTAAGGACACAATGGTGAATGCCACCTCTATTCTCTTGCTATTTTCGTAATCGGAACTTGGCCCGCTATGGAGAACGTCCCAGTTCCTAAACCCGTGGTGTATCAGGATAAACATCGACGTGAATAATTAAGTGTTCCCGCAAAGCGTCATTTTGTGCATCGTTCGAAGCTTGATGAATTTCAGATGCAGTCGAGGGTTCCGTTTGATGCGTGTGATCATTTGAGTGGGAATGAACATGGTCATGGTCATTGTCATGTGTCTGTTTATGATCATCTTTGGAATGTGAATGACTGTGATCATGGTCCAAAGAACTCAAATGAGTAACTACACTCTGCCGCACTTGCTCTGAAAGCTGGAACAAAAGTTCAAATACATGTTTCGTTGCCGCGTGATTTCAGTTTGACTTACTAGGGCTGCAGATTGTACAGTCATTTCCGGGTTGACATAAAGTGCAGCGTCCACTACAGTAACTTAGTCAAAACCTTCATTACAAAGACATCGGAGAAACTCTTGTTTGTTTACCATAGAGGAACGGCCCACTTTTTCTCACGCGCGCTGGTCCAATCCGTAGGACATCTGACTGGCTCTATAAAGTGTTGAGGATTCAATTCGGAAGAGCTTGGTCCAATCAAGAATGTGTACCTCGAATCGCTTTACCGCCGTCTCTACTTCTTTTACAGTCTCACCATCGGCGGAAGCATCCAGGAGCTCTCTCAGCGCCGGCATCCCAATTTGCACGCCGGCTTTCAAGACCATTCCCGAAATCAGCAGGCCACCCACTGGATCCAGCCATTGTAATCCATACACGGCTCCGCCCACTCCGGCCAAGCCAACCAGACTTGAGGCTGCATCCGTACGGTGATGCCATGCATTGGCAATGAGAACGTCCGATCGTGCGCGACGGGCAACACAAATGGTCCATTGGAACATGGCCTCCTTCGAGAGAACTGATGCCAGCATGATGTGCAATGCGATAGGACTCATTTGATCTGGGTGATGATGTGCTGACGCGGCGGCTGATATATCTAGGAAGCCGAGCAGGACTTCTAAACTGTGATACGCTGAAGGATCTCTAAGTTGACCATACATCAGGTTCAGTATTCCATTACTTACCGATACCGACGCCGGCAGAGACCAGCAAACCGGATACGATAAGACTGCCCATGGGCTCCAACTTTGCAAAGCCTAGTGGAAATTCGGCACTGGGCTTTGCCCGGGCTTTACGATATGCATAGAGGGTTACAAAGTCGCTGCGACCAGGTCGTCAATGTGAGTCTTGACGGAAATAACGATAATGTTACCTTAGCAAGTCACTTAGGGAGTGAGCAGCCTCTGCCAGTAGTGAGGCTGATTGCCAAAGGCTATTCTCGACTGTTTAGTATCAATTTGACACTGCGTTTGGCTTGTAACTTACATGCCACCCACACCCTTGGAGACCGTTAGTCCCAAGTTGACTCCGATCCTGATTAACGACGATTCGTCAGAGTGTACATCTTCATGGACTCGTAGTCACATTCACGAACCCCACCACAGTTACTTTGGTACCTATCAGTGGAAGGTTCAATTTCTAGTCCAAGATCACGACTGTTTTTAGACCTACTATACCTTCTTTGGTCCCTGATGCTAGCAGCCCGGGCCCATGCGAGTGCCCATGACTGCCATGTAGTCGTTTTTGAACGATAATCAGTGGTATGATCGGTAAAGTCTTTGCTCTCCGGGAGGTGGCATGAGACAGGGATCTGGCGAGGCACTGGGAATTGGCACTGCTGCGTCGCATGGGAGCTAGTGGATTGGAGTGTAGAAGCTTGACATGGAGCATGAAAGGGTAAGTAATAGGAGGTCGTTTTACACCCATCATGTTTCGTCCGTTGCGTCCAGAGTTCAGAGATCAGGCTCTCGCTCGATACGATTCACATTCTCGATCAGCTTTTGCCGCTCACGTCACAACAAGGTGGCGGTGAAAACACTTTACTGGAAATTTCCTTGATCTTTGAAACTTTTATGAAGGCCCATATTATACAGAAAGTCAGGAAAAAGTGAAATAAAAGAATTAAAAGAAGATCATCTGTGAGATATCCTATTCAAGTTATGCCTGACAGGATGTCCGGGTTTTCGATGCACAAAATTGTTTGGAAAGGTAAAAGAACTGCGACGCGTTTGGGCCACCAGCCCACCTTCGTGCGAATTTGACATTCTCCGACGATTGGATCTAACGTACAAACATGCCGTTCCCTTTGCCCGACGAGGCCACCCTCAGCCAGAGATACCCTCCAGAGCTCAAGCTAAAGTTTCTGGAAATCATTCATCGTCATGGTATGTTAGACAGACAGGGTTAGCCCCGCAGCAGGGAAATAACCGTCATGTCTCTAGGTGAACGGACTCCAGGGAACAGCTATCCACATCTACAGCCGCCCGGTACATGGTCCCATTGTAAAGTCACCCCATTTCTACATGCTCTGTACCAGATGGGAAGTGATCTGCAGACCGAAGACCGTGGTAAGTAGAACCATTCATAGAGTCTCAAGCTGCAGATCAAGGTAGCTGACGCATCAGGACTGCAGACTCTATAGATACACCGCGGCACGAACGTCCACCCAACGTCCAAAATATCATCTACAAGGATGATATCACCAAGATGGCAGCTGTCGCATCACTGAAAGAATCGGCAGATAATGGTGAATGCTCTGCGGGGCAGTTGACGGATACAGGCAAATCTACGATGAAGACGTCAGGCGAGAACCTGCGGAAGCTATACATTGACCGCATGGGGTTATTTGAGGGTAAAATGGATAAGGACTATCATCAACATGTGTACCTCCGGAGCACCGACTACGCTCGGACCATCGAATCACTCCAGTTCTTGTTGCATGGATTACATCCCACATCTGCTCGACAGGACGAGTCCTATGCCAATCTGACTATTCATGTCAAGCCTTTTGCTGAAGAGAACATGTATCCTCACCCACACTGTGCGGCGTTGAAGGTTTTGTCAACTGAAATCCGGAAACGAACCTGGGAGGACCACAAACCACAGATTGACGCGTTACTGGCTCGACTGAAACATCTTGACCCCAAGCCCACAACGACCAAAAGTAACTTTCACCAGCTGTATGACTTGCAGGATCTGTTTGTTTGTATGCAAGGGCATGGTGTTCCTCTTCCCAAAGGTGTGAGCCAGGCTGATGTGGATGAACTCAACTACCTTGTCCGAAGCTACGCGTAAGTTGGGCGATTTGTCTTGGCATATTCAAGCGAGGTCGTATTGCTCACTTTTACGAATCAGATATAACCCTTACGACATGAACGACAAACTAGCAAGCCTGGGAATAGGACGCTTGGTTCAAGATTTACGAGATCGACTCCAGGATGCCGTGTACAGCCGCCCTGGGAGCGTTAAGCTCGCGATTTTCTCTGGACATGACTCGTACGTATCTTACAATGATGAATCGTGGACCGCACTGTTCATATCCTTTCATTAGAACGGTTGGACCATTATTATCTGCGTTCAAAATCAAAGAATCGCAGTGGCCACCTCTTGGGTCCATGGTAAGTACCACCATCTTTTGGGTGAATACGTGTGCCATAACATCAACCGTAAACCAGGTCAATATCGAGTTATTTGAGGAGAATAAGCTAGGATCATCATGGACACGGTTTCTGCCTTTTTATAAAGCTAGTAATCACTACGTCCGCATGATCTATAATGGACAACCACTATCCATTCCGGCGTGCGCACCTGCCGATCGACATCGCAAAGACGATCCTTCACTGTGCACCCTCGAAACATTTCTGAGTGAGATGGAGCGAATCATCCCGCAGGATTATGAGGGGGAATGCAAATCTATAGGTGCGCAGGCACCTGCCAAGGCTGCACCACCATCCAACCCCGCGACCCCGGACCGATGATTACCTGAACATACGACAGATCTGCAATTTATTCTCTATTACCTCTCATTTTTTTTTACATATGTTTTCATAGAATAAGGTTTTCTCATGTCTTCAAATTGTTTGTTGCTATTACTCGAGGAGCGAATTCTGTGGCGCCCTCAGATCTGTTCTATTCCCTCATATCCTGACATGTGCTCGCCCCGAGTAACCTTTACGGGTGTAAGGGCGCCACGGGAGTCGCGTCTTATCGTAGCCCGAGTATTATCAGTACATTTCTAGATCTGGGAAAAAAGGCGCACGGCAAGTTATTTTTAGGCATTAGCCAAAAAAAGCCCGGTTTTACTTTTTTATCCCAACTTTAAAAGGGAATAAAACCTGAGTGATCCTTTTGTCAGATCCATCCCAATAATATTTCTTCCTTGCCGACATTCCCATTCGTTGAATTTGCCGAAGGAAAAAAAGGCAGCGACCTCATCTTGAGGGCTAGTTGTTTCTCAGCGTTTATTCTACGAGATCCGCATCTGATCACAAAATCCCAAGATGTCCCGAAAAGCAGGTTCTCCTCGTAAAAAGGTCATTCCCGACGATTTACCCGCTTCTGTCTTTGAGGTTCCCGTTCAAAAGGAAGACGAGAAAGATGTCCGGATTTCTGAGGTCATTTCCGACTATGTTCCCACCAGAGGCGAAACGGTCTCCCGCTACAGTCAGGAATCATCTTTGGCCACTTTGACGGATCACAATCTTGTGATTGATGTGGCTCCCTCTCCACAAAAAGGCAAAATCAGCGACATCACCCTTGCTGAAGATAAAGGTGCATTTCAACCAGGACAGCTCAACAAAGGCCGGACCAAGCTTGTGATGACTATGCTCAGTTATGCTTGGATTGCGCATATTATTGTCATTTTGGGTGGAACTTATATCATGAGTTTCCAAATCCCGCAAGGGTACGTCTGGGATCAGTACTGGAATAAAGGATGTTATTGGAAAATGGGTAAGTACACTATTACGTTCGCGAGTGCCAAGGTAGCTAAAATATATTGCTCAAAGGTTGGCTCCTTCCCATTCCTTACACTTTGGTCTGCTTTTTGGGGTTGGCTCTTCCGCTGCGCAATGCCAAAGCTATCCCCAAAGGCGTGGAACCCCGTCAAATTAACAACCTTTACATTCTGACTGTCACCAAGGGCGACAACAAGGAAGCTGTTATGCGATCTTGGAACGCTCACAACCACCTTGAAAAACTCGACCCTTGTGTTCGCGTTCATGTGCTCACCGACGAGCCAAATCACTTTGACAATATCAACTGCTATACCTGCCCCAAGGCCTTTACGACCCAAAACTCAAAATACAAGGCCCGCGCTTTGGAATGGTACCGCAAAACTATGGGCTACACTGAGTTTGACTGGATCTTGCATTTGGATGAGGAGAGTGTGATTGATGATGAGAGTGTCAAGCGCGTCTTGAACTTTATCCGTTACGAGAAGGAGTTTACTTGGGGTCAGGGTGTCATCATGTACAACCAATACCACTTCTGGAAGAACCCTGTTTTCACTGTGGCCGATGGTCTTCGTGTTGGAGATGACTTGTCGCGTTTCCACCTGCAATACTCGTACTTTCGCCGTCCCATCTTTGGAGCCCACGGTAGTTTCCTTTTGACCAATGGTGCCGTTGAGAATGCCGTTACTTGGGACCTTGGCAGTAAGTTTTGCAACCGTTTTGAGCTTTAGCTTTGAACCCTTTCGACGGCCGTAACTAACTTAAAATTTCCCAGGTTTGACTGAAGATTTTCAGTTTGCCGTCAAGGCCTGGCAGTTGGGTTACAAGTGCGGTTCTGTCGCTGGTATCGTCCGTGAACAATCGCCCTTGGATCTTATTGGCTTTCTCAAGCAGCGTCGTCGATGGTTTGTCGGTATTCGCCGTCTACCCTCTTTCTTGCCCAAACTATTGGCCTTTTTCTGGGCTCTGGGTTTGATTTCGCTCTACTGCACCATCGCATCCATTGTCCTCGGCTTTTACGTTCCAACCGACACGCCCCTTTGGTTCGGAGTACTCAAGGACTTTTCCTTCATCGTCTTTGTCTACCTTTACGTTCTCGGCATGTTTGTCGAGAATCTGGACAGAGGATATAATCCCATCATTCTCATCCTGCTCATCCCCGTAACAATTCTGTTCCAATTTGTTGCGGTCCTTTTGGAAGCTATTGCTGTGATGTATGCCATCGTCTCTCCACCGAACGACTTTGACGTGATCAAAAAGTAGAGGGACTGAATTTGATCATGTTGGCACCGAGAAGGATAGGATAGTAGCAGTTTTTGAGTGGATTTTAGATTTTTATGGAAACTGAGTTTTGAGATCTTGTGATGCTATTCTGTATACCAATAGAGAGCTTAAATTTTAAAAGGACCGACATGCATTTAATTGAATGTAAAATAAAAAAAACTGGTTTGTCTCCTAATGATACCTGACGAGCTTCGACTGCTCAAGAATTAGGAAAAAAATGACCTCCTTCAGAATCTAGGAGATGTAAGTGAATACATTTTTCCCTATATTTTACACTGTTTTCATTGAATTTCATTGTTGAACAGTTTTTGGGGAAAAGACTGTCCATAATATGGAAGGTTTTTGCGTGACACATTATGGAACATTCGATTATCACGATGTTGCTGAGCCTTGCTGAGGAGCCTTGCAAATCAAAGTAGGCCAAACAAACAACTTTCATTGACGGGGCGCAATCAGCAAAGTGGAAGTATTAATAACACCTACGGACCCCTACAGACAACACAGTTGCAAATAGTTGCAGGACACTGAAGGATCAGAAACAACGATGCAGTGGATCCCGTCAGTGGTCAGCAACGCTTTGGGATGGGAACAAGATTTGACCGAAGGCCGGGCTTCCGTTGCCCGAGCCAACGCAGAGCTTCTCTTTGACGAGTCAAAATACCACACTTCGACCCATAAGACCCCTTTCCGCGGCGATATTGTCTACAGTCGAACCTGGGAACTTAGTGGCAAGAGCCAACCGGTGGCAGATGTAGTGCATATCCATGGTCTACACGATTATGGGACTCGATGGGCAGACACTGAATGGCCAAAAAGTATGGTGGAGAGCAAATTCCGGGTGACATCTCCTGATCTTTTGGGACACGGACGGACCACGGGAACGCACGGGCACTTTAATTCGGTCGATGATTTGGTTGAGTTGGTACGCGAAGTCATTCTCAGAGTGGTGCGAACCCTGCCAAAGTCACAGACTGGCAAAATCTTTCTGTTCGCTGGCAGCCTAGGGGGACTGGTTGCTCTGACATATGCTTTAAAATACGGCGCCGACCAACAATGCGGCCCTTCGGGCATGTTGATTCTCTGCCCATTGGTATCGGCAGCTGCCGACTCGCGGCCCTCTTATGCCACAGAGCTTGTTGCCAAGGCTCTATGCAGCGTGGTCCCATCATTACCATTAGCGGAGGCCAATCGCGGCAAGAATGGAGGGGATGAAGAGGCATTCCTTTCGGATCCCCTGACGTATCACGGACGATTGAGAGTGGGTACTGGATTGGCTATGCTGCGAGCCTTTGAACATCTTCAGTCCCATTTGGCCGATATAAAAACACCCTTCCTGGCCGTTCACGGCAGCAGTGATCGGGTAACCAGGTACATTGTTCCTTTCATCCCAATCTCGCCTAGGTCCCGTATCTGACATGGAAATGTTTGTTTTTAGCCCCGATGGATCCAGGAAGCTTTACGAAGTTGCGCTGGCTACTGACAAAACTCTTCACATTTCGGAAGGACAGGAGCATGACCTGTTGCGCGAGCCTAAATCCAAAGAGTTGCTGGGTGTCTGTTTGGAGTGGCTCAACAAGCGCGTCTAAGGCCAATCTATGGCATTGGGGAAGATTTACGAGTAGCATATGGGAAGACAATGTGCTTTAGAGACGGGACCAATTTACATCGTGTTATAACTACCAAACATGTTCATAAATGCACTGCCTTTTCTTAGAGCACGAAGGTCCGAACCATCCGCGCCATCAACGGAAGACTGTGAATAACACCTCACAGAGCCACACGATGTACGCACGATGCGCGCGCCCTCAACAAGATTCCCTTGTCCGTGTAGGTTTTTACAGTCTGCACTGAAACCTGCAACCATGCCACACTTAGAAACGCATCTGTCCCAGATTCTCCATGCTATGATTGGCATGATGCGAGGCTTTGCGAGCAGTGCCGAAAGTGCCAAAGGCCCAAAGTGGGATTACGTAAAAATGGCAATCACGTGGAAATTGTTGGGCGCGTAAATAGCCCGTCGTGGGAACGGACGACCCCGGAAAGTGTCTTGGATTTTGGGATTTCGGTGGCAATCTCAGATCGCATTTTCCGAGTAGGGGCTCCAGCGACCAGCCGCAAAACAAGCTGCTCCCGGCGTCGTTTTCAGGCCGCAGCCGGCGTTCTGGAGGAAAGCCCCGCTTCGACATTGTGTTCGCGTAATTGCAAGATCTCGCCGTGGTGTGGGGAAGGGGGGGCTCTACCTTGGGTTGCGTAAAAAAGAGGAATAACCAAAAAAAATCACCAAGGTGTGCTGTTGCGTTTTATCTGTAGTTTTTGATCCAAAACAATATTCTAACACAATGGCCGGATACGTTGATCAGCAGCCTGCGACCAATCAGCCGCTCATGATAGACACTAGTGTAGGCGATCGACCCTATAATAGTGGCGGATCCCGACTCGGCAGTAGTCAAACAGGAGGATTTGCTTCAAGACATGGAGGTGGGGGCCTGGAGCGGCCAACAAGTGCAACATTTGCACCAATTGGAATGGTAATGGCTTGATTTTAGGGTTTGTTTATATCAAACCTGATTTACTGACAGTGGGAAATGTCTCTCCATCATATTACAGCATCAGCAGCAATCAGGTGGTCGAGACTCTCACATGCGACATGAAATGTACAGTAGTTGGCAATTAGAAGAAGAGGCTCAGCGGATTGCCCAGTTAAATCCTGATGCGCCCGAGTTTGCCCCAGTTCGCAATGGCGGGCCGCGATCTGCGCCTCCAGACTTTGGACCCGGGGGGTCTCAGTTCCCGGAAGAAGGTGAAACCACTACGATATACCAGGAGGGGGTCAACTATACCGAGTATTGGGGCAAATCTGCCATGTCCTCCACCAAACAGGTTGGTCCGCACACACAAAGTCCAGCTTTCACTTTATTTAATTGGCCTTCTCATATTCATAAAGGATGCGCCTCGGTCAAGCCCCCATTCGGGATTGTCTCTCAACACTGGAACGTACACTGTACCTCTCAAAGCTGCTGATACAAATTTGGACGCTCGTGACTCCCAGCACATCTTACGCCGAGCTGCCTCGGAAGGGCATATTATTAGTACCATGGACCAGGAACCTCAGCCGTCTGCTACTCATGTAATCAAACCTAGTCAGAACGTGCGGTTCGCATCCGATCTAATTTTCTTCCTAGAACTTACAACAGCAAAATATCAGGCAGCTGTCTGGAATTCATCCGAATACTGCTTCCACACTGTCCAACCAGCATTATCGAACTCCCAATCCATCCCCTACTCGACGACTATCGGTCTCTGGCAATATCCCAACCACCGCAGCTAACGCAAACGACCCGGCTAAAAGAGATGACTTGGTTTATCGAACAAAAGTACTCTTGGAGCATCAGATGCGGGTGAATTTGGCGTTCGCTGAGGCTGTCGCCGCAGAGTATGGCAATGAGCTCAACGTACGCATGGAAGCGCAACGCTCGGCATTTCGAGCAGAGGTTCAACGCGTGCGGCAAGAGATGGAAATGGCCACCCGCCAGCGGATCACCAATGCAGAGGATGCTATCCGCCATCGGTTTGAGGAGCGATTCGGTGGCGTGATACGCGGCACTGGTTCGGGTTCCTCTGATTACGGCAAAACAACCTCAGATAGGTATGCCGAACTTAAGATGGATCAAGAGAGGGATCAGCACCAACAGCATCTCCTACACATGCAACAAGAGGTTCTCAAGTTGAATCAGTATACCCATTCACTGCAAGCTTCGCAAAGTCAGTCGCAAGAACTGATCGAAACTCTTCGCCGTGAAGTGCAGGAAGAACGCGACAAGCGGGTTCTTGCCGAAGCTCGTGCTGTCTCTGCATCATCGCGGTCTCAAGGAGCAAGTACCTGGGATGACGAGAGCTCTCATGGGTACGATAAGTCATTGTATGACCATCATCTTGACATTTGAATTGACATTTCTATCAGTGAAACACTGCATGAGCGGTTGGGTTCCGAGCAGGATTTCTCTTCTCTTGATAATGAAGCTTTGGTCACTATCGTCACAAAGCTGGACAATGAGCGGAAACGGTTGGAGAATGATAACTCCTTATTGGCACGTCAACTGGGTGCTCTTGAAGAGGACATGTCAGAGAGGCCCAATCACAAGACGGATCTTGGCAGTGCTGCAACCGCATCTTGGCTTGCCCTCCTGCAGGTAAGTTGCCTTTCTTTGAAATTGATATCGAGGAGTACTCACAATAGGTACGCAGGACGATATCACAGATCTTGAGACAAGGCTTTTCGCCGTTGGTTCTCCGGCAGAAGAGCGGGATGTGGTGTCCAAAATCGAAGAGAAGGTATCCCAGCTGGATAGTCAGAGCCACCGACTGCGCTTCCTTTCCAACGCCTCCCATCGCGTTGGCACAATGTCCACTAACGGATCGGCAGCGTTTTTCAATTCCGGGCCAAAGCTGAACAATCGCGCTCCGAGTCCATTGCAGCCGATTGATACGAACTTGGGTTCCGGACGCAATAGACCTGTTCGTGCCGGAAATGGAAGTGAGCGGCCAGCAGTTGGTGCTGAGCGACTTGTGCATGACAATGCTGCAGTACTTTCAGTAAGTTTTGATGGATATTTCTGCAACCAAAAAGTCTGACCGCCACCTTATTAGAATGCACAACCACCGGGCTTGAGTGACTCCATCGCGGCATCGCCGGCAGGTGCCCTGGGTCTAAACAGCCCATTCCTCATTGACATGAAAGACCCCAATGCAAAGAATGACCAGCCCAACTCACCCAATAGCTTCCGTTCGGCTCATTCTATGCTCGCGACCTCATCTTCCAATGCTGGCAATGCCTTTCCACCGCAGAATGCAGTCGCGCCCGCAGCCGAAGCTGCTCAAGATGTAGCCAGTCAAGGTCCCGCTTCGGCCCCTGCAACGTCTTTCCCGCACTTTGGTTTTGGACAAGTCCCGATGGGCGGGCCAAGCTCCAAAACGACAAGCGGGCAAGAACGAGGTAGTGCACCCCGGAAATTTTCATTCAAGAGCTCACAAGCAAAAGATACCCCATCCTAAACGCTCCAATTTTTTTTTTGTGTTTACGACTTTGATCAACCTTTTCTTTTCTGTCGCCAAAACTTTCTGATTGGGATCTCATTTGTCACCCATCCTCTATTTTAATTAGCGACCTTCCTTCCAAGTCTAGCAGCAATCATTTCTCTTTGTTCTGGTAAAGCTCTCCTTTACATGTAGTAGTCCCAGATGTAGATTCTTGATTGCATTTTCTTTCTTAGTCTAGCATGCTGGTTCTTCTCATGTAAAAATGTTCCATTTTTCCCCAATATTTTGCGCTTCATGGAAAATGCTCCGTATGCAACGATATGGCGCAGGCATGACAAGATGACAGCCGAACCAGCCTCAATCTCCTCAGGGACCTGTCAATCCAAATTGGTCATCATCATCTTGAGCTATATACGGGAATCGTACTGTTTCTTGAGGCCCCCCGGAGAAGAAAGCAGACATCTCCCGCTCCTCGAGAATCTAGCCCGTATGTTGCAACCGGGGTCTGCCTGGAATCCGCCGAAGATTCTCCTCCACACGATGAGCCACTGACAGCTTTCAATGAACAATGTGGCCGCCGAAGCTGGCCTTGACCGCAAAACATTTGGAAAAAATGGAACATTTTTACATTAGAAAGTTTGCTTACACTTTCACTCTCCTAGTATGCCAGAATATGCTAGACTAACCGCAGTAAAGGAAGATACGCTCAGATCTACATCTGAGGCTAGTACGTGTAGAGGAGTGCTTTACCAGGCAAAAGCCTGCAAAGTATTCTGGGGGATCTTTTGGCAGATCCAGAGACACAGAATTACTAAGTTCTTGAAAGTTCAGGAGTCTCACGAGAAAAGGGTACCAGAAAAAGCAAAAAAGATAATTCTCATATTAAAAAGCTAGTAACATATTATGTGTTCATTGGAAATATCGGTGTCTTTCTAAGTGGGCGGTCGTGCTATGCATCAGGCCGTATCTGTCAGGACCACTATTCTCTGCTCCTCTACTTCCACATGTGTCCGCATCAGGTGTTCCAGAATCACCTCGGGCTACTTCTGTGATCTGACTCTGTCCCACAACCGGCGGAGTGAAGATCGAAAGCGTCCATCTTGGTGTAAGACGAACAGTGGGTTGAGACTGGAATCAACATACGCTAATACAGCCCCCATGCCAGTCATCCATCTCGGGGATTCCGTGCCGTTGATTGACTCGTACCAAACTACTGTCACCATCCATACCATGAAGGTGAATAGGAACAAGGCGACTAGAATAATGAACTTTAGCAGGATCTCCCTCTCTTTAGCCTGGTCTGCTTCCATCTGAAGACCCTTGATACTGCGCGGTTCGTCGGGATTGCTTTGGGATTGTCCCATGTCGCAGGTCAGAGCTTTCGTATCTTCCTTATTGGCAAGAGGATTGCGGAAGGGGAATCGCCGTGGCGGCTCAAACGTCGTTCTGCTCGTAATGCTGTGATTCAGACCTGTAGTAACTGAGCGACTTGTCCTTCGAAACTTGGCGTAGATCATGGTATAACAGACAGCGGGCACACATGTGCAAAAAACCATTGCACATGAGGTGAAGACCACGATGCTGATCATGGCGGGGTGTTTCGACATCCACGGCGGCTCACAGTAGGTGTGCGTGGACGCCAACCGACTGCCACCGCTAACTCGGCCCGCGAGGTGAAGCAAGCCGGAATAAATCAATCCTACTATCCAGGTCGAGACTGACATCGTTGCGATATGGACTTTAGTGACTGACTTTCTGCACGAACATGGTAAGTACGCAGATGTGGCTCGACGCAAAAGAATGCATCCATTGTACGTACTCTAACCAAATTACGATCCACCTGTCGAAAGCAATATACATGAAGGTCTGCATGGAGACCGCCATGCCAGTGCTGGCGATGATAAGTACTATTTCGCAGCCCCAGACTCCCGTAGAAAAAGCTCCATGATGAGCATTGACAACTTCTGTAGCCCATGCCGAAATCCCCCAACAGAAATCAGCAATGGCAAGGTTCAGGAACTGATGGGCAAGAAATGTCAGTGGTAAGTACAAGGGCGAATGCTACATGAGCAAAAATACGTACCAAGTACGTTCGGTAGTCATGCCTTAAAGCTCTATCCGTTGCAAACAGGTAGAAGAGGAGACAATTGGCGATAATATTGACACTGTTTATGCCCAATGAGAGGAAATTCCAAAACTTCGTGTCTGGCGTAAACTCAACCCATCCTTCCCGAAGCATATGCACGGGAATCATCGTTATAGTTTCGTCAACCTTTTACGTAAGGAAAGGGCATCGCCACTTGATCGACGCTTCTTTATGAATCCTAACCTAGTCTCTGGACAGTTAGCTCTCTGGTTGTCGCGGAGTTGTCGGTCGTCAGCTGTCGGGGAGAAATTAATATAGAGTGTCCCATAATTTGGTTTACTTAAGAATATTCTTTGCTCGAAATCAATATGGCATAACTTCCTTGATTTAGACTTGGCCCATTTTCCACTTCGGAGGTCCTGGCCATTTGACCGAAGTCCGCCCCGATTAGCCTCTGGAAGCAAACTGTAAATGAGGAATTCAATCAATGCAAATCTATTTTATTTGTTTTGTTCTTGGTGAAGAAACCCCCATTGTTACTGTATTTGGGCGACCGCTGGGACAGCTTTGTGGTATCGACTTGAGCAACAAATAAAAGCAAATATTGATCGAGCTCAAAACAGTCCTTGTCCATGGCATTGATATCTGCACGCAATGTAAAGCCAAGCATCAGAACGACTACTCATATGTTATTTTACAACAGCATGATGTTTTTCACCTCTTGTAATTCAAATTCATCTTGCTCCGAAAGTTTTTAACTTCTGCAAGCACGTGCAGGCCCATCAAATCAGTAAGTGAGGAAGGCATTCATTTATGATAGCGTGTACTTACCCAATTTGTGAGAAATTGTGGAAAACCCCTCATTTGTTTACGTATTGTTGTTTCAACTAACGTAGCTTATGCTATTCGCATAGCTCAGGAAGAACTGAAATAGATATAATGGTTTCCCACAAAATAGGGATACCAAAAGAACGGGATCATGTTTGCGGACGCGCACCCCACACATTAAAATTGATTTTTTCTTGAGGAATCTTGAGGAACTATGGGGTGGGACCTCGCCTCAATGTTTGCTGCTTGGAAACTCTATCTGCGATGTATGATAATCCCCTTATCCCAGGAGAATCTAGGGGTATGTCACTGGGCATGTCACCGCCTGATGCCTCGGCCTGATGCCATCCCCAAAAGCCTACACTGGACACCAAACACCCCTTGAAAGCAGCGAAGAACACCACTGATTGCGCGTTATAGCGACACGTTCATCATCGCAGTACTGGTTGCGCCTTGTCGCAACACGGTCCTCACTGCAAATGTAGCAATATTTTTACCTCCGCTTGATTCGACGTCCTTAATGTACTGTAACCGCCTTCTTTATGTGCACATACTTCTAACGCTCTTAATCCTACGCAGGAATTATAGTCCTCTTCATGGATTGGAAAAAAATTTCAAGGGGAGACCCCAATTCATCGCCATCGTTGAAGATAGACCACCGCGGTTTTTTTGCACGCCCTTTATGAAAGAGAAAGTAGTATATCTATGCTCCAACCAATATGCACTTGTAATCTTGGACAAATCCTCCAGCCTCTTATCGTCAGTGAAGATGTCCTTCGTAGGGCGAAAATAGTCAAAGTCGGCTTCCGTGTGTTCATCCAATAACAGCAAGCCCGTTTCGGTCCTCACTCTGCTGACTCCCACGTAGAAGCTTTGTCTGGGCGGACTTCGGAACGTTTTCGGCCGTAGTTGTCCCAGAATGACTCGGGACAAAGTGGCTCCTTGTACGCCGTGGAATGTAGTGGAGAAAGATGGTACCAACGGGAATTGGTCTATGGTATAGATCTGACAGGTGGCTCCGTTTGCGACCCCTTTCTGGACAGCTTGATTTGCTGTTGCCGTCGCAATCATCCCTTCGAAGATGTACAGGTACACTGGAACTTTCCCGGTTTTGTTGTCGGACATCTGCGCTCAGACCTCGCAATTGCTCGGGGCTAGGATTGAGCAGCATTCCCCAAAGGTGACAAAATTTCCTGCAAAAATCGAGCAGAGTTCCGCTGCTCCTTCGTACCGAATTCGGCACGCTACGTCGTCGTCGCACCCAGAGGCAAGAAAGGGGAAGCCGAACACCCCGATGAAGCACAAGACCTGCGAGCAGCCAATTGTGTCGCAGGTTAAAATTCATCGTATCCGCTGCTTTCCCTATGTCAAAGAAGTCAGCAAATTTGCCTTCATGTTGTTCGAGGATCGGAGACGAGATACTTGCCTAGCGATAGGTACAGTTTGCCACCCGGTGCAACCAGAGAGCCCAGTGTAAATTGGTCGAGAAACACCTGGGTCAAGATGAGGTCCCCTGCTGGTGTAAGGGAAATGTGCAGGTTGTGGGTAGTTGGAAGAGGGGATACCAGATTGGCCATCAATGCCCGCAGGATGCAGACTTTGATGTCGACGAGGCTTTGCATCTCGGGCTTGAGATTGCGAATTAGATAGACCTCGTCGTTATCAAACTGGAGGAGAATTTTGTAGGTGGGCATTAAGGCGGTTGGTATGGAGTGAGAAGGAAGGTTGATGGTTTTTGGTAATTTGGTTGATGAATGCTGGGAGGAACGTCAGTAAACTTGCCTTCATGTTAATCAAAAGTTCCGGAGATGAGAGATTTACCATGAGTCAGGTACAGATTTCCACCCGCGGCAACCAATGTGCCCAAATCCATTTTTACCAAGACATCGTAGGTCAAGATAGCGTTAGTGGGGGAGGCTGGTTGGGGATCGGAAGAGGCGATTCTTCCGAAAGATAACCGTCACCAGGCTCCCCTCCCACAATCGAGCAGACCTCGGCCACTCCTCTGTAGTGAGCTTGGCAGTGGATATCTTGTGCTTCGCAACTAGCCGCAAACAGTGGGAATCCGAAGACTCCGCCGGAGCAGATCGTGAGAAACAGACCTGCAAAGAGCCACTCTCATCGCAAAAAGAATGCCATGACCTTTTGATCAATTTGCATGTTCCTCTTGCGAGGAACAAGCTAGAGACGGTTGTGCAAGTCGACATTGCCTATGTGAAAGAAAGTTACTTCATGTTGTTCGAAAGTTTTGGAGATGACATACTTACGTTGAATGAGCCCAAATTAGTCTTTATCAAGGCATCTTGGGTGACGATAAGGGCGGTGGAGCTCCAGTTTCATGTACAGGCGTTTGGGGTTGGGTAAATACGAGACATTATTCACCTGTAGTTTTCGCAATATGGAGATCTCCCAAATTCGCATATTCGTTGGGAGAAGTTGATCTCACCCCCGTCGCAAGTGAGTCGAGTGACAAAGCGGGCCGAGGACTACATGAAAGTGAGTTTGGACTCCTTGATTGGCGCGGCTGGAAAAGTGTACCTTGGTCAAGGCCAGCTTCGGCGGCCACATTGTTCATTGAAAGCTGTCAGTGGCTCATCGTGTGGAGGAGAATCTTCGGCGGATTCCAGGCAGACCCCGGCTGCAACATACGGGCTAGATTCTCGAGGAGCCACCTAGTCCGCTCGATTTTTGCAGGAAATTTTATCGACTTTGTCGTGCTGGCGGTCAAGCGTCCAGTCACTTTGTAGATATATATTTATATTCTCGAGCCCCATCGTCCTCCACTTCACCATTTGCTTTCGAGATGGATCCCGCTGACGCTTCCGACACACTGACTTGTTGATGCGCCACAATACTTCACTACACAGGTGTCATGTCCCATTGGGACTGACAATGTGACCCAATAGAAAGTGTCTGTACCGGGATCAACGGTATCAACCTGTGATGGGGGAGCATTGCCATAATTCTCATCAGCTGCTGCATCAGCGGATACACCGTCTTTTGTAGTGGTCGGGCGGAGGGCAATGCATTGGTCCTCGCCGGGGCTGTTTCGGTTTCGTTGGAGATGCTCTTGGAACTCATTCTTGTCATCGATCATTGGCAGTTTGGCGGCCGGCCGGAATGGGGCCATCTCTGCAAAGGTATGCCTTTGTGCATCTTCCAATTTCCGCGGGGCATGAGCTGACCCTCCCCGCAACAGTCTTTTCGTACAGTGGGAACTTATTTGAAGTTTCGGTGCAACCGATCCGCCTGGAATTTATTCTGATATCGAAAAACAAACCTCGCCGATGGGCCCGTACCTTTTGAAGAGGAACAAGTTTCTTCTGGGAAAAATGCAACGCGACGATCGGAATTTACCGGAGGTGCTTAACTAGAACTGAAATTAACAGACCCGGGCGTACCCGACAATATAAACATGCCCCTGAGATGACGGGATAACTTCTAGCTCTTTGGGAATTATCATACATCGCAAATAGAGCTTCCAAGCTACAAACAGCGGGGTAAGATCCCCGCCTCATAGTCCCTCAAGAAACAATTATTTCTACTGTGTGCAGTGGGCGTCCGCAAACCTGGTCCTATTCTTCGTATATTCCTAATTTGTGGGAAAATATCATGTATTTTCAGTTTTTCTTGAGCTATGCGAATAGCAAAAGAACGAGAAATCGGATCTCTGCTACGTTAACTTTGAAAAATTATACGTAACAATGAGGGGTTTGCCAAAAACTGGTAAATGCACGCCTACCCAGGTGCTCGTGGTTAAATGAATGTCTTTCTCACTGTACTGATTTGATCTGTGATTTGATGCGATTGCAGAAGTTGAACTTGCGAGCAAGATGAAATACAAGGGGTGAACAAACATGATTCTGTTGTAAATCAGCATATCTGTGGTCGTTTTGATAGTTGCCTTTGCATTGCGTGCACTTGATATACATATCAATGCCATACGGTCCGTGATACGGACAAGGATTGTTTCGAGCCCGATCAATACTTGCTTTTATTTAGGGAGTTGGTACAACGACGCCCGGCGTGTATTTTATTTACTGCCCAGGTCGAGACCTACCAAACCGTCCCAGCTGTCGCCCAAATACAGTAACAATGAGGGTTTCTTTGACCAGAACAAACAAAAAAATAGATTTGCATTAATCAAATTCCCCAATTTTAGTTTGCTGTCAGAGGCTCATCGTGGCGGACTTTGGCCAAATGGCCGTGACCTCCGAATTGGAAAATGGGTCAAGTCTAAATCAAGTAAGGTATGCAATATTGATTTCCAGCAGAGAATAGACTAAAATTAACCTTGAATTATGGGACAATGTCAGCGTTCAGAGCAACTCTATGGAACATACATTCTTAAAGCTTTTTGCATTGCTTCAGTACAACATAACCGGCTTTTAGCCATGATATACCTCTCCGATGATCCCCACTGCACTTAATCTGTTGATGCGAACGGCACTGTTGTACTTGGCTACACCGGGGCCATCTCCCATTGGGAGTCCATAGAGAGTGTCTGTACTGGAATCAACTTGTGGTGGGGGAACATTGCCATAGTTCTCTGCAGCGTCTGCATCAGCGGATATACTGTGTTTTATAGTAGTCGAACGATAGTGGCGAATGGTCTGACGAAAGGCAATGGATTGGTGCTCTCCGGGGCTGTTTCAGTTTGGTTGGGCATGCTCTTGGAACTCGTTGCGGTCATCGATCATTGGCAGTTAGGAGGCCGGCCGGAATGGGCCCATCTTTGCAAAGGTATGACTTTGATGCGTCTTCCATTTTTCATTCTGTATCGCATTTGCCTGACCCACGATTTTTTTTCCCTCACCAACAGTTTTTTGGTATGGCGGGATTCTGTTCGGAGTTTGGGTACAGCCGATCCGATTGGACTTTATTCTCATATCGAGAAACAAACCTCGCCGATGGGCCCATACCTTTCACAAGGTGTACCTGACCGTGGTGCTAGTATTCGGCATGCTGTGCGTAGTTCTGTTCGCCATTGGAGTCAAGAATGGGCCCGGGGCTACGAAAAGAGAGTTGATGCACTATATTGTGCCCTGGGTGCTGGCCAATTTCGGAGCCGCTGTTCTCGACCTTGTTCTCTCAGTCTACATTATCAAGGCATGCCACAATCAACATGCATTGCTCCAGGCCAAAGACATTGAATGCTACAATATCAATGCCAATACAGTGGTAGACTTTGCCCGGCGAAACAAATTTGCGGCACTCATGGCCTGCATCGGTGACGTCGTATTTGCTTCACTACACATGGCCGGCTCTTTACTCAATCTGGGCAATACAATCACATACATGGGCACCATATCCATCGCTTCCACCTGGTGGTTTGTCACCTATTCACTATCCTGCATGCGCGAATCCTTCAAGGATCCTTCGGGAACTCCTTCTGCCAACACCAAGGTACAAGGTTACTCCACGGTGTCAGGGAACACATCAAGATCTTTGGCCGTAGCTGTATCTAAAGACGCGGACCCTACACAATAGCTGAGCACAAGTTTAGTTTAGCATCCGCTTATATGCAGAACTCTATCTCCATACTTACTAGTAGCGTGGCCGACCGTAACTGTATTTAAAACGGACCCTGCGGCATTGATCAAATGAAACTGGTTGATTCACGCCTACCTCATTGTGAGATGAATGCCTTTTGAGAGGCACCCGCCCGTCTCCCTGACTGGCTTGATGAGCCAAAATCTGACCAGCATGTGCTTGCAGAATTTATTGTCAAAAAGGATTGCTAATTACAATGCCTTGAGGATCAGGTTGAGGACGGCTGATCTGGTTGGGGCATTGGAGCGTAATTTGGTGCATATCGCGCAATTAGTGGGAACAAGGAGCGTGAGCGTCGTGAACGGGCAACGGTTACAGTGGGAGTGGGCACATGTGCGGAACCAAGTATGATATATAGAACGGTTCTTTCAATTTGCGACACAACTTTCCTAAAAAGGAAAGTAGGGGAACTTAGACTGATGGGATTGATGATGCCTGTTGCAAAAAGGTCTGAAATCATCTCACATAGCCGCCTTTCATCGTTAGTTTTGTATCCGTTTAGATAGTCTCAAATCACAAGATGCTTTACAACTAGAGACGTCGCCAAAGTTGTTTTTTAAGATCTGATCTGTTGAAACTGAATTCACACCGGGAGGCCGTCCATTCCCAATACCCTTCTCAAAAGAGCTCAATGGGCTTGAGTAACATCATTGAAATTGTGGCGAGATCATACGTTTGTTTTAGGAACAAGACGATCGGAATTCACCGGAGATGCATATAACTAGGCTTAGGTGACCAGATCCGGGAGTACCCGAGGCCAGCCCTTTCAGCTTCTGGCAAGGCTGGCATCCTCCATCCAGGCTGTCCAGGGCATCCTCCTGGGGAAATTTTTCGTAAAATTTCTTCTCGATTAGCTCTTTGGGCAGGCATTATTATACATCGCAGACCCCAGCTTCCAAGCAAACAGTGGGGCGAGGTCTTCTCTTCATTCACTGTTCCTCAAAAAGTAATCCATGTTACTCTGTAAGGTGGGCGCCCGCAGACCTGATCTCTTCTTTCCATAATTTTTTCTATGCGAAAGCATTATTTATCTTCAGTTTTTGTTGTATTGAAAAAGGAACTTATTAAATGGTACTGCTAAATGCACGCCTACCCCATGATTGATGAATGCCTTTTGAAAGGCATTAATGGTATACGCCTTTCTCACTTACTGGTTTGATGAGCCTGCATGTGCTTGCAGAAGTGTTATTGGCCGAATGACTAGTATAAGAAATAAGGACAGTTTCTTTCAACAAATCCACGACAAAGTCTGTTATTCTATTCGTAAAAACTTCTCATAAAAGCATTGGCTGGTTGCAATGCCTTGAAGATGGCTCGGGGCATTGGAGCTAGATTTGCTACATTGCGCAGTTGGTGGGAGGTTTAGGAGCGTGAGCGATAGCGACAGTGGGAGTGGGCTAAATTGCGGGTTCTAGGAGAGGGTCATTTCAATTTATAATGATATCTTCTAGGTGTGCCAGACTGGCGGAAGGGATGATAGCTTTTGAACAATGTCTGAAATCATACGAAATGCCGTCCGTCTAATAAAAAAACGTGGATTATACAGTCCCCTTAGTTACATTCCCATTCACCATTTGCTTTCAGTAGCTCATCATATTTCCCTGAATTGAATACTTTCAGTGGCTCCTCATGGTAAACTATGGCCATCCCTACGCAAATGGGCGGAACCCCCCAATATCGTGGTGGAAAATGGGTCAGCATTAAATAAGTACGTTATACGTCATTGACTTTAAGCAAGGACTAATGTAGTCAACCACTACATGTCAATGCCTTTCAAGAGTCGTCCACTTTGTCTCCTGGCACCATCGTAGCTACTGTATCCAGCTTTTGGCCATGAAATACCTCTCCGATGATCCCCATTGCACTTACTCCCTTGATGCAAATGGCACGGTAGTACTTGGCTACACAGGTGTCCTCTCCCATTGGGACTCCATAGAAGGTGCTGGTACTGGCATCAACGTGTGGTGGGGGAACATTGCTATAGTTTTCATCAGCTGCTGCATCAGCGGATATACTGTTTTTTATAGTGGTCGAACGGTAGTGGCGAATGGTCTGACGAAGGGCAATGGATCGGTGCTCATCGGGGCTGTTTCCGTTTGGTTGGGGATGATCTTGGAACTCATTGCTGTCATTGATCATTGGCAGTTGGGGGATCGGCCGGAATGGGGCCATCTCTGCAAAGGTATTGCCTTTTATGTATTTCGCTTTTTTCACTTTGCATCACTTTGGCCTGACCCGTCTCACATTCTTAACTATAGTTTTTTGGTTTGGCGGAAACCTGTGTTCAGTTTGGATTCAACCAATCCGATTCGACTTTATTCTTATATCAAAAAACAAACCTCGCCGATGGACCCGTATCTTTCAAAAAGTTTTACTGACTGTGCTGCTTGTATTTGCCGTGCTCATAATAGGTGTTTTCGCAATTGGAGTCAAGAATGGGCCCAGGGCAGCGGAAAGAGAGCTGGTACACTATGTCGTGCCCTGGATGCTGGTAAATCTCGGGAAGGTCGTTGTGGACGTGCTTATCTCGGTCTACATTTTCAAGGCATGTCATAATGCATACCGGTATTCACTGCTCCGGGCCAAAGACATTGAATGCTACAATATCAATGCTGATACAGTGGTAGACTTTGCCCGGCGAAACAAATTTGTAGCAGTTATGGCGTGTATCGGGCATGTGGTATTTTTCACACTATACATGACCGGGTCTTTACTCAATCTGGGCAACACGATCACATACATGGGCACCATATCCATCGCTTCCGGATGGTGGTTTCTTACCTATTCACTGTCCTCCATGCGCGGATTCTTCAAAGAATCTCCAATAACTCCGTCCCAGGCCACCAAGATACAAGCTTATTCCTCGATGCCTGTGATGCCTGGGAACACATCAAGACCATTGGCTGTAGCTGAATCTCAGGACCCGGACCCTACACAGTATTGATCGTGCAGACGAATATAACTTCAATTTTTCATCCTTGTATATGCCATGATCCAATCTCCAATCACAATATGCTCACTAGAGAAGCCGCAAAAACGTTTTATTCAGGATCGGATCCATTCCGATCGGCCTGAGCAACATATTCCTTTTATTCCTCGGTGTTTAGTTTGTTGCGAAAAAAAAATTAATTTTAAACTGTAGGGGTCTTACTCGTACATGAGTACACAAAGCCGGATTCAAACATCAGCCGTCTTCAGTAACAATGAGGGGTTTCCACCACAGAACATAAAAAAAGCTCTTTGAATTAATTTACTTCCATTCACCATTTGGTATGAATGGACTTCCAAACGTGTCCGTCATGGATCACATAGTGGAATATAAATAGCGGGAAAACTGTCACGTCTAAATTAAGACGTTATGCCACATTGATTTTGAGCAAAGAATGCTTGGGTTAACTTTAGATTAAGGGTCGTTTCGAGATTCTGGCTCAATAGAAGGGTATGTTAACCATGGAAGGAATAATGGTTTCACTCAGCAACGCTTCTGGCCTTTTAAGTGCCGCTCAAACTTTCTCTCCCTGCCATTACAGTACCACCTTTAAGCCATGGCCACGATATACCTCTCCAATGATCCCCACTGTACTTACTCCCTTGATGCAAATTACTCAGTGGTCCTTGGCTACAATGGAGTCCTTTC
This sequence comes from Phlyctochytrium arcticum, assembly GCA_025602905.1. Classification (NCBI taxonomy): domain Eukaryota; kingdom Fungi; phylum Chytridiomycota; class Chytridiomycetes; order Chytridiales; family Chytridiaceae; genus Phlyctochytrium; species Phlyctochytrium arcticum. The sequence goes on along the minus strand of JAHLKI010000024.1, from coordinate 372,278 downwards.
CCATTGGGACTCCATAGACGCTGCTTGTACTGGCATCAATGTGTGGTTGGGAAACATTGCCATAGTTCTCATCAGCGTCTGCATCAGCGGATATACTGTTTTTTACAGTAGTCGAACGATAGTGGCGAATGGTCTGACGAAAGGCAATGGATTGGTCCTCGCAGGGGCTGTTTCGGTTTGGCTGGGGATGCTTTTGGAACTCGCCGCTGTTGTCGATCATTGGCAGTTGGGGGGCCGGCCAGAATGGGGGCACCTTTGCAAGGGTAAACCTTTATGCATCCTGTTTACTCTGCATCACTTTGGCCTGACCCTTTCATATTCGTACCAATAGTCTTCTGGTTCGGCGGAATTTTCTTTGGAGCTTGGGCACAACCGATCCGGCTCGACTTTATTCTTATATCGAGAAACAAACCTCGCCGATGGGCTCGTACCTTCCACAAGGTGTACCTGACCGTGGCGCTAGTATTCGGCATGATGTGCGTACTTCTCTTTGCCATTGGAGTTCACAATGGGCCCGGGGCTGCGAAAAGAGAGATGGTGCACTATATCATTCCCTGGGTGCTGGTCAATTTCGGAGCAGCAGTTCTGGACCTTGTTCTCTCGGTCTACATCATCAAGGCATGCCACGATCAACATGCATTGCTCCATGCCAAAGACATTGAATACTACAATGTCAATGCTGGTAATGTGGTAGACTTTGCCCGGCGAAACAAATTTGCAGCAGTCATGGCTTGCACCGGTGATGTGGTATTTGCCTCACTATACTTGGCTGGATCTTTTCTCAATCTGGGCAGCACCGTCACATACATGGGCACCATATCCATCGCTTCCACCTGGTGGTTTGTCACCTATTCGCTGTCCTGCATGCGCGAATCCATCAAAGATCCTGCAAGAACTCCTTCTGCCAACACCAAGGTGCAAGGGAGCATGAGCGAGTCGGCGACTGGGAGCGCCGTCCATGGTACAGCAAGATCCGTAGCCGTAGCTGAATGCAGAGATATATAGCCTACATAGTGCTGATTGTAGGGAGCAGTCAAAGTTTGTACCGCACATTCACGAATTCACGTCCGGGGAAGTCCGGGTGACATCAGCACCGCGCCTCCGGTACATCCCGGCTAGTTTTGACACTCCAGTCGTTGACACTCTCGCCCCGAAAGTACGACTGGCTTGGGTGGCATTACTGAATATCTGGGACATACATTTGTTTTAAATACAAGGCTACGAACTAACACCGAGCGTGCATTTGAGAGGAGACCACATCGCTTTGTTTGCTTGTTCCTCAAAAAAAAACAGTTAATTTTATTATGTGGGTTGGCGTCCGTCGACCTGGTTCCGCTTCGAAAAACACCCTTCCTCTCATATCCCGATAGCTGATCATGTCTCGAATGGTGGATGACCCGAACTGCGTTTTCTCCACTGCCCAAGATGGAACACCAGTGACAACGTACACTGGGCGTTTGTCCGCATGGGAGGTCAAAGAATCTCCATGTTCCGGGATCAATATCTACTGGGCAAACATTCTGATTGTGCTCATCAGTTTTTGTGTCAGCGCGTCCACCGTCCTGTTTAGCGTGAGGGCAGTTTGGAGAAACCCTCTCACGCATATCAATGTTTTGTTTCTGGTGGCTGCTGTGTCGTTATGGGTGGGCATGGTGATTCTACTTTACGCAGCGATCGTCCATTGGCAATTCGAGAGCAGCCCAGAATGAGGGCATTTGTCTAAAGGTCAGTCCTGTGCACGGCTCCGTTCTGAAGTGGGTTCTGTGCATCATTAATGCTTGTTGTTCTCTACAGTATTTCTGTACGGCGGCCTGCTTGCGGTAGCTTGGATTCAACCGCTACGTATCGAATTCATTCTCATCGCCCGAAATAAATCTCGACACTGGGCAAATATTTGTCGAAGAGTAATGGTTACATGCACTCTCCTACTGGGGGCCATTACCGCAATTCTGTTCTTCATTGGCGTTCGTAATGGGCCGGGCGCTGCGCAACGGGAGCCCGTTCACTTCATCGTACCTTGGATGATATTGAGCTTTGCCACAGCCTTGATCGACAGCGCCATATCGATTTGTATCATAGGAATTTCTCGCGACATGACTGCAATGCTTAGGGCAAAAGATGTCGGTCATTACAACATCAACTCGAACACAGTTGGAGAGTTTACGCGACGTAACAGGGCGGCTGCCATTTGTACAATAGTAGGAAACATCTCGTTTGGGTCGCTCTACGGTGTGGCGACCATGAGAAACTTGGGCAACACCTTGACGTACACAGGCGCAATTACATACGCCGCCAGTTGGTGGTTCTTTACCTACTCCCTCACTTGCTTGCGCAGCACAGAAACTGCCAACCCCAAAATACCAGCAAACGCGGCAAACGCCGTCAATCCGGTACCTGTCACCCACCATGACCTGGGATTCGGACTCATCTGAAAGCTGGCGTGGCAACCGTCTATTTGTTGATGAGTCTTCGTCAAAGAGATCAAATTCCCAGTTGTACTTTGCTGATAAGGGTAGAGGAAAATCTTCGGAGTACGTCCGGCCGCATTCCCATCTTAGCGTAGAATTATAGGGTGGTAATTTAGGGTGTCAGTTAAATCGGTGCGATGCCAAAAAAAACAGTTTATTCTTCACGCGTAAACAAAACAAATGCAGCCAGCGCCAACAGTAGCACCACCTTTGCTTGTGGATAGTCGTTCAGCAGAATAGTTATAATGCCCACATATGGCAGGAATCTATGATTCCGAAAGTAGTTAGCAACTGTTTTTGGGTCCGCCACAAATTTGGAAACCCACCCCTTTACCCTCCCAACCACGTCCTCTTTCTTGATCCACATTTGTCCATGGTTATAAAGGCCCCGGTCATTGATTTCATTGTTATCTCCCTTAGTCAAGATCCACTGCGTCTCGTTCTGGGCATGTAACTCAATAACTCGATGCACAATAGGCACTTCCTTCCCCGTGATTTTGAAGACGCAAATGTCTCCTATCAGAATAGGACTTGATGGTTGTGTAAGAAACAGGAGGTCCCCTCGACGAAACGCAGGCTCCATAGATTCACTAGATTAAATGTCAAATTTCAGTTGGGGCTTTGATCGCGACTTGTCAAGTCTTTGCTGCCTGACCTGAGAACAACCACTATTGGCGATTCGCTATCCGTGACTACGCTGAGGCCCTTCCATATCATCAACGCGGAGGATACAATAAGGCCGACATTCAAGAGTTGTAAGGCCAGCTAGGATTCGCGAGACGCTTGTGTTAGCATAGATTATGATAAGTGTCTTGCACCACCAGTGTGTGAACCCCTGGAGTGTCCCCAGAAGACTCACCTGTCGGAATGACAGTCGGGAAAGGCTCTTTAACGAATCCATTGCGGTTCTTTTGACGATCTCAGCTCTAGGGATTGGGGGATTGGGTTCAAGGCCGCCTCGCATGACTGTGCAGCGCATCTCTCCGCTTGCCGTGGCAACATGGCTCACCTCAACAGAGTTACAGAGTCAACACTGCCACTCAACAAATTCAACACGAAACAACAACGCCGTTACAACGGTTATTACAGCGCCGACCACCTCCCTCGAAACCGCCTTCCCCCAGCACTTGTCTCGTATATTATCAGGAAATCATGCCTGTGACTACCTCGGCGACTCCGGCGGCAACTACCTCGGTGACTACCGCTGCGACTACCACGGCGACTGTACCTCTCGGTGACTCCCTCGGTGATTGCCGTTGCAACGACCTCGACAACTACCGTTGCGACTGCCCCAGCCACCGTCTCCTTGAACGATATTTATCCATCCAGAGGTACCTGGCTTACACCGGAATCGTTCTTTGGTCGTTGGGAAAACGTAGACGGTGATTTCGGTCTGGATATGGAAGAGGGCCTTCGTCGGGTTCGCGAGTTTCTGGACAGTCGTATGACCAAAGAAGAGCAAGCCGCCTTTGCCGAAGCCGCTCTTGCTGTGGAAAGACCTATCCCTCTAGAAGTTTGCAAGAGGTACAACCTTCCGTTCTTTGGGCCTCCGTCTGAACCAAAACTTTGAGCAGAGCTCTGGAGCGCTAGCGGGGTTGTTCGACTCATCAGAGGGAATTACGGCCAGTCATATTCTCTCATGTCCCAGGGGCATTTGATTAATGGACGGAATTCCCTTTGACGAGTCCAGCAATCAGGGAAACCTCTGGGAATGTGGGGCTCGAACATACGTATGACTACGAGGAGTATCTAGAATAGCTGGTCTCTCCACGCTCCTCCGCCAAATAGCTTCACCCGACTGGAACAAACAAAGTGTCTGTTATTTTATAACTATAATACATAACGTCTTCGCACCATCTTGATGACTATACTATCAGTACTACTGCCGTTCGTTGCCGGGAGACAATATGCATATTTGTCACTTTCTGTGCAATCTCCTCAACATTAACGCCGCCGTGCAATTTGATTTATAACTCCACATCCTCTTCGATTGTGCACATGGTTGATTTCGGACAACCTGATTGCTACGGAGCAGCGAGTATTGGGATATCGTCGTTCTACGCCGCGATGAGCGGCAGTAGCGTGGGAGTAATCGACCGCGAATTTAGGACCAACACGTAGAACGTATGCACTTGGTAAATGCTCGGTGAGGACGATGGTGGAGGCTCTTGTTAACTCGGAACCAGCCGTGCCGTGGATGACACCGCTCTTCTGTACCCCACATTAACTCATGCCGCAGCCTTCTTCAGTATTGTGTGAATTGTATTGTACTCAACTAAACAACAATCAAATTCGTCGGGGCAGTCATTCTCTGACCGATCCTTGCTCAGTACTACATAAACTATCGTGAGAACAAATAAACCAAATGTCGGTGGCATGTAATGATTGTAATCCGGACTTGCTGGCTCATTTAGAACACTGTCGCCAATTTCAATGCAAAAAAAGGGTTTTCGCCCTGCCGGCTGACATCAAAAATGACATCAATTTCAAGATGTTTCCTATGCTGTCGCTAAGAGATGGTTGTTGCCGAACCCGCTGTACTATTGCTAAAATGGGGAGCACCATACGTCTCATGAACCGCATGGGTCAACACTAGCCATCGTACCGTCCAAAAAGCTTCATATTAGATCTACCTACGCCCATATTCCCTGGACATCTAAAAGTCAGCCCGGTGAGCAAATTTGACCTTTCAAAATATTTGTACGATATTGGAAACTTTGTTTTTGAACAATTTGTAATGCTGGGAAAGTGAACTTGATTGTTGAATAATTCCGAGAATTTTAACTTCATTTTTTAGATCTCTGAGGATGTTGCAATATCAATAGTTGAGATCACTGTATGATGGGTAACGTACAGTTATGGGGTTCGGATCTGGTTGTCTATTCAGTTATCCGGTGAAATTCTCAACCTGCATTCACCGTGGGCCCTGGCGGAGTTACTAGTACGTGTGTTTACGTAATGCATCAGGATCTCTCCAGGATCTCGACTGTGGAATTTTTTGGATGCAGCTTCAAACTTCGCTTAATCCGAAAATGAGCAAAGAAGAGCGTTCGCGTATGACGGCCATACCTGAATTCATTACGATGGAAAGAGAGTACAGAGAGAGTATGTCAACTAATCGTTGAGGTTAGTAGCTATGCCATCCACACCATTCAACGTATTTTCTCAACACTTTTCTCAAAAAAGAAGAACCTTTATATAGTTATTCAAAAGACTAATGCTGGAGCGACGAGTTATGGCACCCAAAGTGGTTGAATCCACATTTTCAAACGTGGAAGAAATCCTCAGAGTCGCCCAGGTACCACCACTTTGTTCAGTAACTTGGCCTGCCAGCTGATTTTGTGATGCTTTAGGAATTTTTGGGCAAGCTGGAATATCTGAACGTCAACAATCCAGTTTGTGATCGGATTGGAGATAGGCAGTTTGTAGGATGAATTTCGAGGGTATAAATATATACACTACTGTCAATGGTATGGACCATTCCGAAAAATCATCAGTTGCTACTAAAACATTAGTTCCTTTTGCAGATGACCAAGTTTTTATGCTATACACCGTACTGTAACCAGCATGCCGTGTCACTGTGGAAACAAGCATCTTTATCGCAGACCCAAGGAGAGTTTCGAAACTTGCTACAGAAAGCGTACCGAAACTCGGCAAGCCGTGGAATCAGCATGGCGCGGTTTCTAATAAAACCTCAGCAAAGACTTTGCAAGTATCCCTTCTTGATACAAGTAAGTCTGCTGCGATGGCATCCACAGCAAGCTTCAAGGACCGGTCGCTTATTGTCCTTCCCACAGGAAATCATCAAATACACAAATGAAGCATCACCCGTTATGGTTCAATTGAAGGAAGCGTTAGAGCGGATTGAGGGAATCAAGACAGTTGCTGCAGGTAGATGGCGCGCCAAGTGTGGTAGACATTCAAGACAGTTTTAGCGATGTAAGGCTCAGATGACCACCTCCCCTTTCCGTCATGACTAACAATAAAGGAATACAAAGAATTGGCGGTCAAGCGAGGGCCAAACTTCCAGAAGTACACCGCAATTCAGAGCCGTGAACAAGATCGAATCAAGCAATTTTGGGCAAAGAACAACACGGCGTATGCCAAAAAGGTAGACGCATTCTTTGGGAGTACGGAGGCGGGAGCCGTAGGAACCCTGAACGTGCAGACGGCCTCAGACAATCAGATGCTGATAATGAAAAACCAACAGCGGCAGCGCCGGTTGCCGAGCGGTTCGTGTGACCTGCGAACGGACTGCTCTTTCTCCTCGCCTCCTACCTATATAGTCTGCCCCGCCCAATGGGAGCAGGGTGGCAAGACCATCAAGCCCGACCCCAAGGATTCCAAGGATTAATTTGGAAAGATATAAAATTCATCATACTTGCACACACGTACTACAAATAAAGGTAATACTGGACCTCATATCTGTCTTTCTCTGAATGAATGCCGTGGCTGACTTTTGCCTTTTTTCTTTTTTTCGTAGTTTGAAAACCCCTCAGGATGATAATATCGAGAATGTGGGGCGTATAAAGCAGTTAACAACAATCGGGTCAAGCATTGGTTTCTTTTTTATTTTGCAATCATCTTATTTTTTGTATCAATAAGAACAATCCCCCATCAATGTTGGTGTGTTTATCATTTTGCAAAGTTTCGTTTCGTGGAAGAAGCCTAGATGAATGGTGTTAGTTGAGTGATCCCACATCTCCCAACTCCAACTCCAAAAATAAACAATGCTCTTCGCCCCAGCGCAACATCATCCAGCCAACCAACTCCAACTCCATAATAAACAATGCTCCTCATCCGAGCCCAAACATCCATCCAACTCCAACTCCCAAATAGAATCAATGCTCCTCGCCTTCGCTTGCGCTCGGGCTCGTCGGGATCGCACTCCCGCTCGCCAATAAAGTTTCGCCAACTGCCCCGGCGAATTTGACGGTTGCCTGAAGGAGGATGCAATCACCATGTTGCAAAGCCGTGTTGAAAGAAGAGAGAAACCCGACACACTTACGCAGCGGAAAGGAAAGACTTTATAGGACAATGGATCATGGAGGCGATCACACGCGAGACTTTCAGTTCATGGCTGCGCCTGCGGCCAAGGAAGCTGTGCCCCACGCGTTGGGAATTTCGGCGTTATTTCGCGTCCAAACTGCTGTCACTCCACAATCCCCCCACTCCCATCGCATTGCAATCAGCAGGCCACCTCCCGCAAACTCCACACACACTGAATAGCCATCTCAGCAAATACGAACATTTTGTTTTTGTCGACGCCGCCTTTGTTGTCCAATGGCCGGAAAAATGGACAAATCCACCACCCTCTCGTTTCTTTGTGCCATTGGCCGGACCAAGATCAGGACCAAGACTCTTAGCCTCAGACCGCCAAAGGGCAATCCGGGCTCACTCGACCCGCATGTTGCCACTGTTCACTATCCGCGCATTCAATCCGCCTCAAACTCGAAACTGAACTAGACAACATCCGCAAAATACATATGCCAACCTTTTGCTCAGTCGCTCAGAAAGCAAAGATGGCCATCGCCCTCGAAAACCCCGTAGTTTTGCGGTTTCAACTGAAACACACCCCCCACATCTTAAAAATGACGGAGTGTTATGCACCCAACCCGCCATCACAGTACATCTGTCTTTGGCCGGACGAGGAAGTTCGGATCGCATTCTTGAAGGTCATGAGGAACTCGAGAAATTTGTTGAGCCACGAAGAACGTGGGATGTTTATCGGCCTTGCATCAGGCACGCAAAAAATTGATGCGGAGGCAATCATTACCTACCCGAGGGACGTATGGGTGGCCCATATCAGCGGAGATTTTCATGGCGACGACAACCAGGGCCGTATCCGCAGAGAGATTGGGGGGCAAGAATACTTGGCAGCCGACACTATTCGGATCCGGAAGTTTTTGTAGTCGAACAAGCATTTGCGTGCCTCCGATTAGGCTAATAATGAAAGCTAATCACGATCTTATCCTCGAAGTTCATCCTACAAATTGCCTATCCCGTAGCAAGGCCCAAAACACGTGTTTTCGACACCCAGGTCGACTACCAAACCTCCAGAAGTCCACCGCCAATCAGAGCCGCGAACAAGATCGAATCAAGCAATTTTGGGCAAAAGACGACTCGACCTATGTCAAAAAGGTCGACGCATTCTTTGGGAGTGCGGAGGCGGGAGCGGTAGGAACCCTGAACGTACAGAAAGCTTCAGACAATCAGATGCGGATAGCGGTAAACCAAAATTTCGACAAAGTACCACATCATGAGATGTCCTGGTCCCACATCACCGAAAAATACGCACCAAATCCCCCCGAAGAATACATATGCCTTTGGCCTGTGGAGGAACAGCGCCTGCAGGTGCTCTATCATTTACAAAATGCCAAAGTAGTCTTAGGAAGAGTAGAAAGGAGAAAATTCTGGGCACTCGCGTAAGGGACGGCAACCACCCAACAGGGGAGATCATCACCTTTCCCAGAGGGCTCTGGGCTGTGCATGTCACGGGGCCCCTTGGCGCGTATGACGAGAACGGACGGCCACTTCGGCAATGGGGTGCCCGCATCATTGGTACCAGGCACTTCACCGACTCAAATGTATTTGTAGTGCAATCAGTATACGCAGAGAGCGAATATAACGTAGACTTGGGAAACGCCCGCCGTCGCTAATAACATTTTTCTTTTCCTCGGTTTCCTTATATATTTTAATGACCACTACATACGGCCGCTTCGTTGCCGTGCTTTATTTTACGTCTTCAGAAGGGCGTGCTCCTCAAAGTCGTCCTTGTAGACGTCGTCACACGAATATAAGCATGGGTATGCACTTGTGTTGTAGACCGTTTGCATACGTAGGGGGAACCCCCAGATATACGGCGATGCTCGAGCTCCCTGGAAGTATTGGCACGGTTGAATTACCTGAACTGACCTAGATCACTCACGCCTTTGTTGGAGAAAAAATCCTCCAAAAGGTACGTAAGGACCTAGAAAGGCAGCACCACTCTTCTGGGCCCTTTGAGTCCTTTTGACTTGCCAGTTGAACATAATGAAGTTAGATACTTCCAAGACGGCAAAGAGTCCATGTCTGCTGCGAACATGTTCCGAAGTCGTCGTGTCGTGTATCTAGATCCTCCAGGACATTTTTGTGGCCTGCCTTTACTCGAAGCTTGACAGGGCCATGGAAGCAGCCAAATGGTACTTGACAGACGCTGCCTTGCACCTGTACGCGTTTTTGCAGTTCTGAAGGTATATTACCTGTAAGAGAACGATGGTAGAAACGGTGCACTGGACCGTCATGCTCGTTGTTGATGGTATCGATACTTCAATGGTTTGAAGTATGTGAGTGTCGGTGATGACTTCTTTGTCCACGCCACAATTTCAGATGCCTGAAAACAACCTCAAAGTTACTGGCAGTGAAGCCGGATGGGTGAACATGTACTCTCATCTTTCCCGCTCTAGCTTCTTGGTTTGGAAAGTCTACTCGAATAGCACCGCTCTGGGCATCACTTTGCCAATATGATGCCCACGAGTCAAAAGTCCGCCTTGCATGACTGTGCAGCGCGTCTCTCCTCTTGCCCTGGCAACAAGCAAGCGGACCCTCAATGATGATACTGGCGTCTCGCTCCTCATTGCCCGTCGTCGCATTTCTGAAAGGCCTCGGGAACCGCATTGTTTGCAGCAGCTCCTATTCCCGCCGCCGCCGGATGTAGAGAGAGGATCGGAGATTTTCCAGCGTGTCGTGACCTCCAGCTTGTCCCACTTTTTCTCCGCTCCCTGGTCGGCCCCCATCACCCCAGCAGCCCGTAGCAAGCATGCAACAGCAACCACAACCCCCGTCACAGCAGTCGGTGCAATCATCTGGCATGAGCGCCGGGGGTCCTGGCGGACAACCTATACCACCCACTTTACCATCATTGCAGCATGAGCTTGGATCTCAATCCGGAATGCCTGGTCACAGCTACCCGTACAGCTCGTAAGTGGCATTGAGTATCACCCCTAATTGAGTATAGATCGCTAATGACAAACACTTCTACCTTCTAGTCTTTCTGGTGGCCCGCTTCCATCCACACCATTTGGACACTCACACAACCCGCTACCGGCCGTAGATTCGGGGCCCTTGCCCCATATGCGCTCCTCGCATCACGGTGGGCCGCCCGAAGTCGTTAGTCCACAGGGAAACTCCAATCTTGGACCCATGCAACTCGCGGCTATAACTGGTCATCAACTACCTCCGGACTTGACATCTGCGGAATCGCATGTTTTAGGAGCATCTCAGTCATATCGTCCACTGAACGTCAAAGATGCCTTGTCATACTTGGATCAAGTAAAGATCCGCTTTAGTGATCAACCCGAGGTTTACAACCGATTTCTTGATATCATGAAAGATTTCAAATCACAAAGGTAAGTGTTAGATTTATCTGATTTCCCCTTCGCTCCGTGTGTCATAACCAGACCTCACCCTCTTCCCATCTCCTGGCCTTACAGTTTGGACACCCCCGGCGTCATAGACCGGGTCTCGACACTATTTCGTGAGCACCCGGAGCTCATTAGCGGATTTAATACTTTCCTGCCTCCGGGCTATAAGATTGAGCCGGGTCCCAATGGTGATGTCAAGGTCACCACTCCCCGTGACGCACCGCCGTATCATCCATCTGGTGCTGGAGGTTTGGTCTCGCTAGGAGAGGGTGCGTCTTCTGTATCAAACGGTACAATGGTGACTGGAGGTGGCAGCTCCATGCCAAGCTATTTCAATTCGTCGAGTGGTGGATACGGCAGCAGCCCCATGTCAAATTTGCCAATGTCGCAGTTGGCGCAACATGCTACCGCACCCTCCGCACAACAGGGGTACAGTGCAGCTATCGCGAGCGCGTCCAATATCATTAGCTCCATGCAGTCTCACGGTTCATCGGCTCTCCAGCAACCCCCATCAAAGAATGGCGATTCGGGTGCCAATCGTCGGGCCCCAGTGGAATTCAATCACGCAATCAATTATGTCAATAAAATCAAGGTAGGGAGGTTTTATCGCAATGGAGTGTAATTGTTTGAACTCACACCAAAATTCGTAGAATCGCTTCTCTACGGAACCAGAAACTTACAAGCAGTTCCTGGAAATTTTGCAAACGTACCAAAAAGAACAAAAGCCCATTCAAGAGGTAAACGTGCTATGCTACTTGTGATCTATGGAAGTTGCCCTAATGCCACAATTTCATAGGTATACGCACAAGTGCAGGTGCTATTCAAGGGCGCCCCCGATCTTCTTGATGAGTTCAAGCAATTCTTGCCTGACAACAGCAATCAGGGCCAAAATGGGTTGGCTGCTTTTGGTCGTGGAGGAGGGATTCCTGTCTTGGGAACGATGGCTAATGGTATGGCGGTACCTCAAGTACAACAGCCCGGTAACCAGCGTGCCAACTCGCAATCAGTGGGAGGATCACTTCCTGCAGGAAAGCACAACAAACACAAGCGTCCCGCTTCATCGTCTGTCAACGCATCTTCGGCTAATGGCCCATATACCGGAAATACCGTGTCTTCTGCTGCGCAAATCCCGATTCCACCGCCAAAGAAGAAGGCCAAAATGACTCGAAATGAAAAGCCTGGCACGCTTGAGGAGCTCGAATTCTTTGACAAATGCAAGAAAGTCATCAACAACAAGACAACCTACAATGAGTTTCTAAAGATTTTGAACCTGTTCAGTCAGGAGATTATTGAGGCCAAAGTGCTAGTTGAGCGTGTTGAGCCTTTCCTGAGTAAAGCCCCAGATCTTTTTGAATGGTTCAAACGGTTTGTCAAGTATGAAGATGATGAAGTTATCTGTAAGTGTCGCGCGTTCTCTTGAAGTTTTTTCCCTCGACCACTACTAACTCGCTTCTGGCAGACAACATTCCGGCCGAGCGTCCTGAGATAAACGTAAATACACTCCGCAGGTTGGGTCACAGCTACCGCCAATTGCCGCTCGAAATTCCTCGCCCTAAGTGTACCGGCCGCGATGCGCTCTGCACAGAAGTCCTCAATGACGAGTGGATCTCCCACCCAGTCTACGTTTCTGAAACAGGATTTGTCAGTCATAAAAAGACGCAATTCGAGGAAGCGCTTCACAAGTGCGAAGAGGAGCGATATGAATTTGACATGAACATTGAAGCCAATCTACACACCATTCAGCTGTTGGAGCCAATCGCTAAGCGGATTCAAGGCATGACGGCCGATGAGCGTAACCGGCTCCGCTTTCCTGAGGGCCTGGGTGGTACATCCAAAACAATATACCAGCGGGTTATCAAGAAAGTCTATGACAAGGAGAGAGGGATGGAAATCATTGATGCTTTGCACAACAATCCCTCTGTTGCCGTCCCGGTTGTATTGAAACGGTTGAAGCAAAAGGATGAAGAATGGAAGCGCGCTCAGCGGGAGTGGAACAAGGTCTGGCGGGAAATTGATTCTAAAAACTATTACAAGGCTCTCGACCACCAGGGCATCCACTTTAAAACCACTGACAAGAAGACCATGTCGGCTAAATCACTGTTGGCGGAGGTTGAGACTATCGCCCGCGAGCAACGGGAGAAGCGGTCCAATCTACCCAACCGCTACCAGTTTGATTTCATTTTCAAAGATCAAAAGTTGTTTGAGGATGTACGGCAATTGTTGCGCATGCAGGTTGAGATGAGCGTGTCATTGAATGATCCTGAAAGCCGCAAAATCCGTCGGTTCCTTCGCTTCTTTGTTGACCAGTTCTTTGAGTTGACCCCTTCGCCAATCGACCCAGAGGAGCTGGAAAGCGAAGATGAGGACGATGATGTGGACGTTGATACTGAAGACGACGCGACTATTCTGCGCAACGGAAAAGCACGAGCGGCCGCCAATCTTCGCCGGAACGTGCTCACAAAACATCGCAGCCGTAGCCGTGTCAGTCATGGGCTCAACGAAAGCGCGGCGTCCGCTACCAACGAAGAAAGCGATGAAGATGCCGATATTGATTCCATTGGGGGTAGTGAGGCCATGGGTGGAGTGCAGACTACGGGTGGTGATTACGACAGCGGTGCAGACTTTATGGATATGGACATGATTCCGGCCATGATGCCATTGCCGCGTCGATCTACCTACGTTTTCTACGCCAACAACGCTTTCTACGTCTTCATGCGTCTCTTCCAGGTATAACGCAAACCTAGGCCAAAGTAGTTGATGTTTCCTAATGCTTTTTCTTGTGGCAGATGTTGTATGCTCGCTTGTCACGTATGAAGGAGTTTTCCACATTGTTATCCGAAAATCCACCGCGCGCAGACCGACGAAGTTCAACTGCCAAGGAACTAGGATTACAAAAGAACTCTAGTACGTGGTGAACTGGCTACTTGTTAAATTTTGCGTTTTGCTAATCGGGAACACTGACAGTCTATGACAAATGCGATCGGTACCAAGAGCTTCTCGTTGCCATTGGTGCATTCATTCAAAACGACATGGACGCCTTTGATTTTGAAGACAAGTGCCGGGCCATGTATGGTACCTCGGCCTACTTGATTTTCACCGTGGACAAGTTGTGTCAAGCGGTGGTCAAGCAGCTTCACTCTATGGTCTCAGACCCAAAGACAATGGAATTGGCCAATCTCTTTTACAAGGATCGCGCCAAGGCCAGTACTAATGCGCGACAGGACGCCATGTACCGGTTGAATGCTGAATCGCTGTTGTCGGATGAAAATGTGTTCAGATTGGAATACGTGAGTGGTCTCATTCTTGATTTTGGGCATAGAGTTGTACTGATACATGTTTTACAGTTCTTGGGAGAAAAGGTGCTGACATTCCAGCTACTGGGTAAAGACGACTTGGGATCAGAGGGATCCGTCTCGCACGAGGACAAATGGTCTTTATACGTGGACCACTTTGTGCAGCTGGACAGTAACGAACTCTATCGCCGCGAGCCATTTTTGCGGCGGACACTACCCAAGAGTATCCCGGACCGGCCACCTACGGACGTGGAAACCCGCTCCGGCCTCGAAATGAAAATTTGCGTTAATACCTACAAAGTCTTTTTTGTCGATCACACCGAAGACTACTTTTCACGCCGCCGTAACCAGGCCGGTCAACTCCGTGTTGAAGAGGATATTCCCGATTTTGGTCTTTTTGGGGACCGTTTACGAGAAGCAAATGAGCGGCTCCGTCGGGAGCGCCGAACAAAGTTTTATGACTGGCTTGAGGGCCCGCATGGCTGGAAACAAGGGCTGGAGAAGGTGCCTGGTACCGACGGCGACGCGTCTCTTTCCGACGACGAACCAAATCCCCCTCGATCTGAGCAAAAGGCCGTTCCTCAACCACCAGTACCTGAAGTAGCTCCAGCAGAAGCCACTCCACCCCCAGCAACTGTAGTGGCCGCTCCCCAAGCAATGGTAGAGGAACCTCCCCAAATAGCCGCAGCAGAGCCAGCAGCAGCCCTTCCGCCGGCTGCTCCCCAGCAAACGATTCTACTGGCGCCGCCACAGCCCCCGCCTACGATAGATGAGGGCCCGAAACGCGAGTTTCCAGACCCGACAGAATGGGATAAATCAAAAATTTGACGTGCAGTCTCTTTAGATCTTTTTTTTTTCAATACCAATAAAAAAACAGAAATACGTAATGTGCCGCTGTGCAGCCGATGCTCCTCTTTCTCTTTGAGGTTCCCTCTGCTTTTCATGCAGAGTCGCTTTCTGGGAGTTTAGGAGGACGCATGTTTAAGGTCTTTGACAGGGCCGGTCCTTGGGCCTGACATAAACAATACGGGTCTCTCTAATATGATGCATGGTGTCAAGAAAGAAATCCACGTATGCATCGTTCGACGAGCTGTTCTGGCTCGACCTGATGTTGTTTTCGTTGATAGTTGTGCGCAGCAAGAAAAAAGTGGGGTGATGTGTTGCGGCCCACACTGCAACCACCGCGCATTCCAACCACCAAATCTGGACGCATCGAGAGCGAGGGCCGCCCCGGATTTCCTCCCACAATCTACTTGCTGATCACTCGGATCAAAACCTATCAACATGGCTGCCAATGCGACTGCAACCGCCATTGCCGGCTACCTCAACAATGCCGCTGCTCACCTCTCGGCTGCTGATCTGCCCAAGGAAAAGATTGCTGTCTACGCTGGTTTGGCTATTATTGCCGTGATTATCCTGTTTTACACCAAGGTAAAGAGGGTCGTATTGCTTTACTGTTGGACAAGGACTGATTTTGAGTGTGTGCAGTCGGATGCGACAGTTGGAGCGAATGGAAAACCTCTGCCCCCGCATATCCCGCACGCCGTCCCCTTGCTCGGAAAGGCCGTCCCCTACGGTATCGACCCCATTGGATTTCTCCAACAGTGCATCAAGGAGGTATGTTCTGTGTAGACCCGACATCTTCTCATAAAGGCTCAACGGGCAATCGATAGTACGGAAATGTGTTTACATTCACCATGATGGGCCGCAAGATGACATTTTGCCTGGAACCCGAGGGCAACCATTTCGTGTTTAACGTCAAGTTGGCCAATGCCACTGCTGAAGGCGCGTACAGGAAATTGACTGCACCCGTCTTTGGCTCGGAAGTTGTGTATGATGTTGAGAATGCCATCTTCATGGAGCAGAAAAAGTGAGTATTGACAAGTGTGTTCAATTGAGAGAATGGGTGGCTGATGTGGGGATTTCGCAAGGTTTGTCAAAGATGCCTTGACGACGTCGGCATTCAAGTCATATGTCCCCATCATTGCTCAAGAGACGCTCGACTTTATCCGTGCCGACTGGAAAGCAGACAGTAACCAAAAACTCGAGCTTTTCCCCGACATGGCCGAATTGACGATCCGAACCGCCTCTCACTGCCTCATGGGCAAAGAGATTCGCAGTCAGCTTCACTCGAATGTCGCCAAATTGTTCCACGACCTGGATCAAGGCTTACAGCCCATCAATGTGTTTTTCCAGTGGTTGCCTCTTCCCGCGTACTTTGCCCGCGACCGAGCCAACAAGACCATGACTCAGACTTTTTTGCGGATTTTGGAGGAGCGACGAGCAGCGAAAAAGTTTGACAGCAAGGATGTGCTGCAAGCATTGATGGATGGAGTGTACCGTGATGGCTCAAAAATGTCGGACGAGGCGATTGCGCACATGATGATTGCGGCATTGATGGCTGGCCAGCACACGTCATCAACGACCGTGTCATGGTTGCTGTTTGAATTGGCGGGTGCCCCCGAGATTGTCAAGGAGCTGTTGGCCGAGCAGGCCACCGTGTTGACGGGTGAGGCTAGCACGCCGACGCACAAGTTGCCCGACCTGACGTACGAGCACATTCGACAGATGCCCTTGTTGGAAGCGTGCATGAAGGAGTCCTTGCGTCTGCACACACCCATCCACACGGTCATGCGACTGGTGGAGAAGGATTTGGACTACAAGGGTTTCACGATTCCAGCGGGACATTTCCTGTGCGGTTCGCAAGCCGTGTCGCAGATGGACCCCACGCGGTTCCCGCAACCCGAACAGTTTCAGCCTAAACGCTTCTTGAACTCTGATGAAGGCAACGGCGAATGGACGCTCAACGGAGTAGACATTGCGCAAAAGTCGGCCCGATCGCACTTTTTGCCATTTGGAGCCGGCCGACACCGATGTATCGGTGAGGCGTTTGCGTACGTGCAAATCAAGACCATTGTCGCCACGATGCTGCGCGAGTTTGAGTTTTCATTACCCGTGAATGAAGCGACGGGCCAGCCCATCAAGCCCGAGCCTGACTACACAAGTCTGATTGTGATGCCCAAGAAACCGTCATATATCCAGTACAAGCGAAAAGCCGAATTCATTGGCAAGGCCTAAACCCTTGTTTTCCTACTTTACCCCTTTTTGTTTTCCTATACTTTACGACGTTTGCGAATCTACTACTCCTATTCCCACTACTTTAACTACAACAATTTACATCCATTTTCCAACGTTTTCCTGGGGTCTGCTGTACAGTATCACGGTGTCTGCCGACGCGCTTTCTAATTGGCGGCGCTGGCAGCGGCACAGGTATACGGTGGGTATTTAGGGTTTCTCCATAGCCAAATACTCCGCTGCCATCGGTATCAAGAGGGTTGGCCTTTCTATATATACCGTACCTCTCGAGGAATTTTTACATTGACATTGAGCGCATGCATAACACAGTTTTTCGTCGGCGGCTCGAAAATTATTGTAGGGTCAAAACGCTTTCAAAAATTCCCCAGAACCAGGGATGGTCATATTGATAAAGTCTAGCATATGCTGCCTGCATCGCCAACCTATATTCCCTCCTATTCTCAAAACGCCAAACCGGTCTCGTTAACACCTTAGATATAGATTTGACGCAGGCACAAGGGCCTTGCGAGCCTTGGATGGAAGCACTGCTTATTGACTATGATATCATATATGGCATTTGATTCCCACGCATCGTTCGGTCGTATATAGCAATTATTGGCACACACAAGGACCAGAGAAATTTAGTGGCAAGATCATTCAAAAAGCACAATGCCTCGAGAATGTTTAGCATTCTTTATTTGTCCAATCTCAAAGTGTCGATTGGATAACTTACCCGTTGTTCGCTTTCCCATGAGAAACATCCCTCAGGTGGATTGCATAGAGCTGCACTGCCCTTGATTCCACAAGATGAAGCTCCGAGCTCCGTCTCAATTATAGGGTGCAAGTGTCTATTTACTCAAGCATTCCAGCATATCATCGTATTGTGCATGTTGGTACACCTTTCGAATATGATTGACGTTTTTAAACTTTTAAGTTAGACATCTCCCAGTTTCAGCCTTTCAGGGTTCGTGAAACGTGACCGAGCGCGCGATCCGATCCAAAATTTTGTCAAGTCCAGCGGAGTTTGCCGGCAGTTGTGAAGCCTTGCCTCTCTCACAATTATCATCAATGGCAAGGCATCAGTTCGACAAACCGCGCAAACAGATAGCAGTCTTCCTTGCGAGAAAATGGAAGAATGCCGCGGAAGCCGCAAGGCAGTTGGGAATTAAAGCAAATAACATTTACCGTTGGATGGGAGAAGGTATGAATTCTGCTGAAGATCAGGCGTAAAATAAGTTGCACTCAACTTACTCCAGCTCAATCCCAAGGTCAATCTCAAGGTGAACAGCATAGCCAGGTTCATGGGGGACCTCACATTCAGCCGGATCAGGCCCAAGGTTCGCAGAGTGAAGAAAGCCCACCAGGTCAAGGTCAACAAGTACGAAGCATGGAAGTGCTGCTGGGGCTGGCCTGCTCTCAGCGCACTGATGCGGAGAATGTACATGTTTTCTTAGAAGGAAACCACGCAGTTCTGGCCAGCGATCAAAACACGGCAACTGCTACACCTCTCAACCCGCTGGAAACATTGCTGCACCAGGAGGAAATGGAGCACTGGTTTATGGAGACTGTCGACGAACAGCTTTTGGCAACCATTAACCAGGTGGCTAATGTGCAAGTCCCAGGTGAATCACAATATGGACCGCAGCCTTCATCTGAAAGCGCTAATTTATGTTTGTTTATCTCCAGATAACGTTCTTGCTGAATTTACAGATATTGCTAATATGGTCGATCATGACCTCCCGGAGGCTGCAACGGCAATCCTGGCGAACACCATGGGGTTCGCCCGCGACATTCGACAAGGTATTCGCAGCGAAAGCACCAACCGAAACTGGAATCCAAGGAAGGAAAAATTTATGGTAGAGATATTGGCCTTTTCCCAAGTCACTGAATTTCATCAAATTGAGCAATCTATCACTTAGTTATTCTGGCTCAAGTATGCCCATATAGCTCAAACAAGGGAGCACCCGGAGGGTACAGATGATGAGGAAATGAACCGCTTGTATCGCAAAGCAGTCTTAGTTAGCGAGCAAAACATTTTGACCTGGATACGGTAGGGATGACATTTTGTCTAAATCGTTAGCCATTCTCATGAATTTTTCACCATACATTTAGCTTCGACACTCTTAAGACAAATCCCAATCTTGGCTATGAAAGTATCAACGCAGATATCAAAGCAGCGCAGGATTTGTGGCGGGACCAGAATACCGGTCATAGATCACCCTTTCCTGACCCCAAGGAAGGTACTTTCATGAAGGCTTTTAAAAAGAAGTTCCAACGGAGACAGGGGTGTCACAGTGCGCAGCATTCTTGTCAAGAATGCTGCGCACTGTGACAACGGCAAGCCGGCTTCGTTGCTCCGCTACGAGGGTCGCCGCTATGTCCCCGACGCGTTACGCACTGCGCTGTTAACGCGTTATCACGATTCCCTGCTGATGGGCGGACACACCGGAAGGCATTCGACTTATGCTCGCTTGCTCCAGGAGTATTACTGGCCCGGTATGGAACGCGACGTTTCGGACTATGTTACCACATGCCCGCAATGTCAACGTTTCAGAACCACATCACGCGGTGTGGGGTTGCTCCGCTCATTACCTGTGCCTGACAAGCGTTGGCATACGATCGGTATGGACTTTGTGTCTTTGCCTCGTACGGAATCGTGGGGGGGGGGAAGGATAGCCATAATGGCGATTATTACGATGCCGCACTCGTCATAGTGGATTACCTCTCCACTCGTGTGTATCTGATTCCATGTAACATGGAGATGGGGAGCCAAGAGATTGCATATCTCTTCACTTCGCACTTCTTCAAGAATGAAGGTGCACCGGAAGTGATTGTCAGCGACAGAGACAGCCGCTTTTTATCCGAGTTTTGGGAGGCCTTTACGGTCGGCTTGGGCATTAAGCGGGAAGTCGCGACGGCTCGTCATCAACAGACTGATGGCAAGTGCGAGCGCAAGATCAAGTCTGTGAAAAGCATTTTGAGGGCTTTCATAGACCTTGACGGTAAGAATTGGGTGGACATCTTGCCGATGCTTGAGTTCCATCACAATTTGACTCCGTCAAGCACGGGCTTCGCTCCGTTCATGATAGACAAGGGGCGTCTACCGCTGGTATTCGGGGAATTTACCACGCGGAAAGGTCTTCAACAGATCGCAACACCTACTGCGCAACAAGTTGCAAAGTTCGTTGATGCTCTGAGAGACACTGAACGGGTCGTGCAGCAGCGCCTACGTGATGCACAAGATGTGCAGGCGCGAAACCATGACCGCGGGCGTCGGACTCTGAAATTTGACAAGGGCGATCTCGTCTTGCTCAAACGTAAGGGGATCCACATCCCGGCCTTGGGAAAGCTGCCCGAGAAGCTTCGTCAGGATTGGATTGGTCCATTCAGTGTGGAGGACTTTGGACCTCATCCTGATACGTACCGGTTGAAGTTGCCACATACTATGCGTATGGTTCATCCGACGTTTCATGTCAATATCTTGAAGACATGGGAGCCCCCGAACTCCGTAGCCTACAGGGCTTCAGTGGAAGCGCCTGATCCTGTCCTTGTGAATGGAGAGGAACTTTGGCTAGTTGACCGCATCCTTGACGAGAAAGTCCGTCACAGGAAGCGGATGTACTTGGTACAATGGGAAGGGTTCGGACCTGAGGACGCGACTTGGGAGCCGCGAAAACACCTCGAGGGCACGGAAGCACTGGGCGCATGGGAAGTAGCAAATCCCCCAGTGGCAGACCGTAACCCTCCGCTTTCGGCAAAGCGCAAAAAGGGCGGAACCACTGACATAGTGCGCAGCATTCACAAGAATGCCGCCTTCGGCAGCTACCCGTTCTTAAGTAACTACCGCACTGTCAGACGGATCACGATGCCAGGTATGAACTGGCACGGAGTGTGCACGGATACTACCAAGGCCAGTCGGGCGTCACTTCGCTACGGAAAGGCGCTACTTCTCAAGCGCTCTCGGGTCCATCTATCCCGCAAATTTCGAGTGCGCAGCAGCAGCAAGAAGTCGCGACAGAAAAGTCCACAACGAAGCCAGTCAGCACGGTTACATCTCCCTCTCGGTTGCCGAAGAACGCTGTATCGCAATCTAATAACCAAAAATCACCAAACTTCTCGGCTTCTTCATTGGCACCCGCCTGCCTTCATCCCAAACCTCCTAACGAACCAACTATCGACTCCCACTACGTTCAAAAAGGAGAGGATAGTTACTTTCCACTTTCATCGATGATTGAAAGCCTATCTGATATAACCCTTACGTTTCGCAAAGAGAACAAAATCATGGTTGCCCGCCAGTACCAAAACGAAATCATGATGGTTCCGTATGGCTCTACTTTGGATGACTATGATCCCAATTTGGTTGCTTACCTCTTCAAAAAACAACCAAGAGCTCCGACATCACGACCTTTGAAAGCTATGGACATGTTCTTTGAGGCACATCCGGAGTGGAAGAACCCTGCTGATGTGTCGCAGAACGTGCTATCCGAAGATGACTATGAGCAACTACAAGGTTAGAAAATACGTCTATTGAAGCTCGCCCGTGATTCTGTCGTTGACGCAACTTTGGTAGCATCCAAAAATGTCCTTTTAAAACTTATCACTCGGTTGGAGCACAAGAACTTGCCTAATGCCTCTCCTTTAACACTGGCGGAAGTCCGGGAAAGAGAACTCGACATGCATAAATAGTTGAGGTGGTCTTTCGCGAAGGAATATGTCATAAAATGCACTTTCAATAAACAAATCTTCAGTCTACCGCGCGTGCGGACCAAAGCCAAAGATAATCGTCTAAACTCCAGCGCAAAGTATTCTTTATTAACAATTCATATTGAATATGGAATATCATACATCTCAATGATTTTGATGCAATTGTGGTTTATATACATAAGCAGGGTGAGAAGTTGATCTACAGGACATCTTAATTGATCATCAAAAGCCAAAAACCAAACTAACCCCATATTGAGAAAGAAGAAAAGAAAACCCAAGTAACACCCAAACTTGAAAAATAAGACAAGAAGAGAACAAAAAAGTTTGTCTTCCTATTTCTCAAGCGATGAAAAAGTAAAACCCAAGCTGCCTACCCAACACTCGATTGAAAAGCTTAGTCATCACAACCGTCGACTGCAGTCCTTTTGGCCGGCAGTGTACCGCGGGACGCCGTGTTCGCTTCCGGGCTCTTGGTTATAAGGAAAACATTCAATATGCGACACACTCAAAAGCCGTCTTCCAATCCATAACCTACTTCGTTTGATGCATAGGAAGAATCTTGAAGCTTCGAAATTGATGCAGACATCTGCATCATATTCTTTGACTTTCTGAGCTGCGTCACGCGTTGTGAAGCACATGGCCACACCAGTTGTACCCTTCTTATTCTGATAAAACTCATTAAGGATGGGTCAAAGCAACATAACCTCGAATTCCGGAATACTAACCTCGTACGGTACTAATCCAACAAATCCGGCAAGGCCGTGCTGACTGAGAGCAGCCCCGACCAGAGGCGTCATGGATGCTAGGTTTTGGGATGTTTTATGTACTATGGTCTCCGAGTAGATGATTTTGACGTGCTTGGCTAAATCCTGATCACAAAAACGATACTAAAAGATCAACATGTTAGTACGAGACACATGAGACATTGGTCCACGAGACATTGGTCCATGAGACATCGGTCAACGAGACATTGGTCCATGAGACATTGGTCCACGGGACATTGGTCTACGAGACATTGGTCCAAGAGACATTGGTCCACAAGACATTGGTCCATGAGACATCGGTCAACATTGGTCCATCCATGAGACATTGGTCCAAGAGACATTGGTCCACGAGACATTGGTCCACGAGACATTGGTCCACGAGACATTGGTCCACGAGACATTGGTCCACGAGACATTGGTCCAAGAGACATTGGTCCACAAGACATTGGTCCATGAGACATTGGTCCATGAGACATTGGTCCACGGGACATTGGTCTACGAGACATTGGTCCAAGAGACATTGGTCCACAAGACATTGGTCCATGAGACATCGGTCAACATTGGTCCATCCATGAGACATTGGTCCAAGAGACATTGGTCCACGAGACATTGGTACACGAGACATTGGTCCACGAGACATTGGTCCACGAGACATTGGTCAACGAGACATTGGTCCACGAGACATTGGTCCACGAGACATTGGTCCACGAGACATTGGTCAACGAGACATTGGTCCACGAGACATTGCTATGTCACCAGAAAAGGGTTACCTTACCGGCGGAGTATCGATGTTAAGGTTGCTGCCACCGCCATTATCAATGTGCCTGAGGCACCGCTTCTTCTTCTGCTGGATAACATGTGTACATGCACGAAGTGAGTAAGTCATCTTCTTTGATCAAAATACTGGAAGCCACCATACTTACAGCCAAGGATTCGGCCAACGAAAGGCACTCGTGCAAATTATCCTCCGTTTCTTTTAATTGCCGCTTCAAAGTGGCAATTTCGATGTCCTTTTCTTGGCACTCTTCGCATTCTTGCTCGCGTTGCTTTTGTTGACATCGCGGATTGCAAGATGCGATGAGACTGTCAGGAGACTGTTCAGGAACGCGTCTAGCAAGGAGGCAAGCTGCCAGAAGCTGCCTGGGACGAACCCCTTTTGCTTAGGCAACGATGCCTTAGGGTTGCACAGCCACTCGATGGCGCGGCCAAACATCTGAACTATGTCCAAGAGCACGTCAGGCATCTCCGCGGCATTCTTACAAGCTTCCAATCCTTGTAAATGAAAACGACAAGAGTTCGCTAGACTTTCCTCCTGTACGACCTGTAGTGGAAGATCGACTCAATGCTTGCGATGAAGGCTAGAAGGAGATGGGTTTCGCCAAAAACCTACAGTATTGTGAACAACGAAATGAGCTGCTACATACTTGCTACAACACAAATGTTCCAGATACGCAACCGAATCCAGTAAAGTGCCTCAAAATCGCTGCCTGGCGGCACATAGTTATTTCGCTTCCTGGGAAATTGGTTGGGTTGAGGATATATCAGACTACCGCCTGTATCAAGTTCCATTTCGATTGGCGTAGAACCAGTTCCATTAGATTGTCGGAATTGTGTCCGTTCCATCCAGCAAGGTTGAGGTCTATCTGATCCATACGAGATCCAACTTGTTTGGCGATTTCCACTGATATTGCAGGGATGTGGGAAGGCCGGAAAACGAATGACCAGAACGATGGGTGTACTGTATCTGGCTTACCCTATGATACCAGAGACATCTGCTTCATTTGCCGTGTCATCTTAAAGTAACTGGAGGTCGCGTGATATTAACTATTATTAAAGGAGTTCGTCAATGGGAGAGAGAGTCTCAAGCGGAGAAGCCTTTGCCTCAAAGTCCAGATCAAAGTCTATATAGACATGTAGTCTGAGAAACAGTTCCAAATCCTCCTCATAGTCATGTGAAAGGAGGTACTTGGCATAGTTCGTGATTATCCGAATCTGTTCACACGGTGAGTACATGGGTTCAATCGTGACGCACGGTTATGTAAGGGAATTGAACGAGGGCGGAAGTGGACGAAGGTGAATCGGCTTTAGCGGGATAAGTATGATATGACAATTGTCAGAAAGGGTGGCGCGAGTTCGGGTAAAAGAGTTGCATGTACAGTATGTATTATCCTTGATGGTCAGTAATTAGTCGGTGGCTCAAAAAACGCGCAAAGAAAAGTCGTATTCAGAGCAGACAACGACAACCCTCAAATGGGTGAGTATGATACTTATTCACATATTTGAATATGTGGTCCACCCACCTCTTGATAATCAGCGGCTCACGGTTGAAATTCGGGAAATTCTGATACATGGATGGTGCTAACCCGTCTGCAAGCCAGAGGCTGGACAGATTACAGAGCATCAGGCAGTCGTCAGTTGTGTCCTCGTGGTAAAATATCTACAAGGACTATTATGAACTACATATATGCAAATCTATCTACAAAAATGTGTTGGCAAGTCGGGAATCACCAAATACCGACCAAAGCAGCCTTCGAAAAGGTACTAACTGCCCTCCAATTCCAGTCGTTGGCGTTCTGCTTCCTCTTCCTCTTCAACAGCAGCAACTTCTTCTATATCCGGTAAAGGGAAATTCAGGATAGCAGCAACGCCCGTTAACTGTCCCAACTGTTCTCCCGAGGTATGTAACGATGAGAACACGAGTACAGTGCCCCCCGTGCACGCACTTGCTCGACTAGCTTAATAAAAATCATTCTCTCTGACAACTCTTTCGGGCGACTCAGATGTTGCTGAATGGCAACAATACTTGAAATTAGGCGTTTCTGCGTCATTGTGAGCGATCAAACTCATTCAGGTGTCCGACCCATGTCATACCAGATCTGGCGTTCATCGCGCTACCTTTGCCGTCCCCCAGATATTCGTTTAATTTGTTCGAAAGCAACGTGGTCGGCGTGTGTTGTGCTCTCCCAATGTTATCTGGATCGCATTATTCCAAGGCTGTGCTACTATTAGTAAAAGTTTTAGACTATCTTGTTGAGACGGAATGCGTCAAGATCCGGATGTTGGCATTCG
Organism: Phlyctochytrium arcticum; assembly: GCA_025602905.1. NCBI lineage: Eukaryota > Fungi > Chytridiomycota > Chytridiomycetes > Chytridiales > Chytridiaceae > Phlyctochytrium > Phlyctochytrium arcticum. The sequence goes on along the minus strand of JAHLKI010000024.1, from coordinate 346,503 downwards.
GTCGTAACAAACACGCATCGTGGGAAAATGGCATCATCATGAATCGCGAGGTATACACATATATGAAGTACAAGGAAGCGGACCATTCATATCTATGCATGATACGCCCAAGGTGACCTATCTGATGAAAGATCTCGGTATGACGCATCTCTTGATGAAGAGCGAAGGATGCGCATATCCAGAATTTCTTACAGAAAGGGTGTTATGTGAAAAAGCATGTTTCTGAGATTCGTTAATCGTTGAGGGCTTATGCAGAAAAGCAATACGCTAAAAAGGATGTCATAGAAAAGGCCATAAAAAATGTGTGCTCAAGATGAATCAAGTTTGGAATCTTTTGAACCGTTTAGGTCGATAGGACGCAACGTTTAGAAAGAACCACCATAATCGTGTAGTGACGCTTACAGGAAAACCATCATGGCTCTTATTAAACATGAAAACGGTATCCCTAGCCGATATTAGTGAAGATGTTTTCTTGAAACGTGCGTTATAAAGTTGTAAGGTATTTACATACATTCCATACCGAGTAAACTTCCAGAATGGCATAGTCCAATTTTCCACGACCACGCAACCCCGTGTCCGTTGGTTTACCCAACGCGACAAGTACGAACCCACACCGACACAGCACCCCGAACTAAACCTAATCTCTGCGAAAAGCCTAGTACGATGTATGAAACGGAAATCACAGATATTAGTAGTGAAATCTAGCCCACAACAGAAGGAGGATGAAGCAAATCCAATCAACGATATTTTGGCACAATTCGCCGATGTATTTGTTGAGGACCTACCTCCAGGCCTACAACCCGAAAGAGCAACAGACCATCGCGTAGAAATGACCGACCCCACACGGACACCCTGGAGACCTACTTCCCATATGTCAGCCTTAGAACTACAAGAGCTACGAAAACAACTGACAGAACTCTTGGAAAGCGGGCTTATCAGGCCATCCAAAAGTCCTTTCGGGGCACCTATTTTGCGCGGAATCTCTGTGCGTTTTTTGCTGCCGTTTTGAAACAAAAAGTTTGACTGCTGCGCCACTTGCTTCGGGTGTGAGAATTCAGGTGAGAATTGGGAGAATCGTGATTCGTGAGGCTCCGACGCGAAGAAACACCAGCAGAAAGTCGCACCGTGATGACTACCGGTACTCGAAGTGAGCCTGGACGTGTATAGATCGACAGAATGAGACTCGTCTGTCTTTTTGAGATTACCGCGTTTTCCAACTGATGGGGCAAGCCTTTTGCGAAGTAAATCGGCCGAAGAAGTGACATTCATCACCAGAAGCCAGTCCAATCTGGGGTTTCCTTTTGAAAGATATACGTGACATGGGGGCATGCGGATGTTTCTCGCAATGGATCTGTATGAACCACCGATCGTATATCATAGAATAGGGAGGATATTGGTAAATTTACTGATTCTCTCTAGAGACATCACTACTGAGAAGTGTGAAAGCTGCAAGGCTTACTCCCCCATCAATCGATTTTCGGCAACGTCGGAAAACACTTTCGCGTCTTGGCCTTGCTTACGTAGGTCACGTGACCGCTGGATGCGCGGGCCGGCCTGTTTGATATTGGGAAATCGCATTTGGCAATCCGTCTTTTCGCCCTCTGCTAACCGTTCACCGGCACACAAGGTAAATACCCGCAACATCCATCCATCCATCCATCCATCGGCGGAATCCATTCGGACCAGAGGAAGAACACGATTGCTGCCCAATTTTTGGTTAGAGAAACGGACGCTGGGCGGGGTGTGGATCGACGGATGGTTTTGGGACTATCGACGAAATGGCAGGCGGAATGGAATTTCGACATGCTGAGCCTGGGATGTTTCTTCAACGATCAAAAGAAAGACTGGAATGAGAGCCTCGGGACGGCTATCTTTTGGCTAGTCGGGACGTTTTTGGGGCACGCCATGTTGCAATGGAATGACTGATCGTCGCAGACATGGTGAAATTGCCAGAAAACATGCTTTTGTTTATGGTGTACTTGGGGTGAACCCACGAGCGACAAAGGACAAAGCAGGTTCAACTTTCTAGCGCGGATCTGATTCTAATATTTCTTTGCTCTTCTTTTTTCAGTGGAAACGTCAGCAATGGCCCACACACCTTCCAACCCTTCAATTGCCCAGGGCGTCTCCCGTCTGTCTCGCTCGCAGGCGTACGCCAAGAAGGCTCTTTTCAAGAAGCCTAAGGCAGCCGCCCCCACGAAGGCCCAGGTTCTTGAGTCCCACAAGAGCAAGGATGTCAACGGAGCCAAGAACGGCAAGACCCGCATGGTTGCCGTCACCAAGGCTCCCCGTTTCTACGCCGCTGAGGATGCCCCTGTCCCCAAGAAGTCTCGCAAGGCTCCCCGTCCCGCTACTCTGCGTGCCTCCATCACCCCTGGTACCGTCTTGATCCTTCTTGCCGGACGTTACCGTGGAAAGCGCGTTGTTTTCCTTAAGCAGCTCGAATCTGGTCTCCTCCTCGTTACCGGCCCCCACAAGGTTAACGGTGTCCCAGTCCGCCGTGTTAACCAAGCCTACGTCATTGCCACCTCCACCAAAGTCGACATCTCTGGAGTGAACACTGAGAAGTTTGCTGACGCCTACTTCAAGAAGGCCAAGGATGGCAAGGACAAGGCTACCGAGGAAGCTCTTTTCAACAAGGCCGAGGTACTATTCATACCCCTCTATATCTACTTCCTTTTTCACTGATATTTTTTGTTTTGCAGAAGAAGCCTGTCGACCAATCCCGTGTCCAGGACCAGCGTGCCGTTGACAAGGCCATTCTCGCCGCGTTGAAGAAGGACCGTGCTCTCCGAGGTTACTTGAACGCTTCGTTTGCCCTCAGCAAGGGTCAATTCCCCCACTTGTTGAAGTTTTAAGTTACATACATTATTTTCAATAAATAGTGTGGTCTCCAAATAGCCTTACGAAGCGCCAACCTTTTCAGTTGTCGAGTGATTGTCTCGATCGTTCGCTCAATTTTATTCTGCTAGTCGGTTGGGTCGGGACTGCATTACGTCTGGACGTATTGACATATTGGGGGAATAGTGCAGAGAGAAGGTGTATACATGGCGAATGCATGTGTTTCCGGTACTGGGCGTCCTTTGTGACAAGTATTGGTCGGGTTGCGTGCCTGCCTTATCTCTCACTTTGCAAATATGCGTATTATGAATGAATATCTCACATTTGCACACGGCTGATGCCAAATAATCCTGACTTTATCCCAGACATTCCCGACACTACATATCCTCCAAGCCCTTTAATGTGCTCTCCAACTCGGCTTTGACGTTATTGTACTTTTGTGTCATTGCTTCCAGCTCGCGCTCCAAGTTAGATCGATCTTGTTCGGCTTGCTTTGCCCGGCGCTCGGCCTGCTCGGTGCTAAGTTCCAGATTCCGATTCCTGCAATCACACTCGCGTTAGTTTTCTTATTGAAATGACAGCATCCTTGATATACCGTTCAGTCAACTATTTGGAAAGATCGTTAGAATCAGAGAGCCTGATCAAATAGGAGAACCGCTTACCTCCGCGACTTTTACTTCCGCCCGATCCAGCTGTTCCGTATTGAGCGTGCTCTTGTTTTGCGCACTCTGCATGTCTGTCTCCCTCCTGCTCAGCTCGCTCTCGAGCCGCTTCACCTCTGTTTCGGCCTTTTCGGCTCTAGCGGTTGCTGTCTCGGCATCCACTCGAAGTTTTTCGATTTTCTATAGATATTGTGTTAATATGGCGGTATGGGCGAGGGTATGCTGATACATGGATTAAGTCGTACCTCCTTGAATTTGTCCATCTTTTAGTATTGTTGGTGGAAACTTATTCAGTTTGATCTTAAAAATTGAGGAGCGAAATTCACAACTCTGAAATCTGGTGCTGACGTGGGTTGCGCAGCATTCGGCCCTCGCTGTCAAAACGCAAATTGCTGGCCTCTTTCCTCCCAGGTCGGAGTGCGGGGATGCCAAGATCGCCGAATGTTGTCACAGACTTCATTGACTTGACTCTTGAAGAGGAGACTGAAGATGAATACCCTTCTCCCAGACCCTTCTTTGAGTTGCCGCGCGTGGTCGATCTCACGGATCCACCGCCGGTAAAACGAGGAACAAAGCGACGACGAGTACCTTCGGATCACTGGCTAGATCATGAGTACTATGAGACTACCGAAACCGACAGCTATGGTAGCAGTAGCAGGGAGTTCGAAGCTCGACCTCAAAACAACCAAGGCACCTCTTTTCAAATTGGAACTTACAACTTGGGATTGAAAACCGTTGACCCCAGAAAGGCGTATACTGGCAGCTTTGAAGATGACGATGACGTGCTGGACGACGAAATCATCCCAATTGAAATCACACCGGAAGTTGTAGAAAATGATGAATCTGGGGTAACGCTGGACATCACGGAGGATACGGAGAACAGGCATTTCAATCAGAGTGTCGTGCATGAAGTGGACGATCAGGACATTAATCGGAAACTGCTTGTATTTGATGATGCATGGGACGACGGAGGAAGCGAATCTATGGATATTTCCAGCTCTTCGGGCTCGGCAGGGGAAAGCTCGAGAGGGGAGGGAACTCCAGAGATTTTACGCCGATCAACACCTATACGCACGTGGATTAAGTTTGATGTCGAACGAAAGGATAACGAGGTGGAAGAAAACGAGAATGAAGAGAACAGTCCGGTGGATGTTGACCTTGGTGAAATGGGAGCCGTTGGGAACGAAGACCGTGACGATGAAGTAATGGAGGTGGACAACGAGTGCTTGCAGGATGAACTAGTTGAAGTGAACGATGAGTGCGATGCAATAGAAGACGTGGGAAACGAAGGCTTGGAAGATGAAACAGAGGACATGGACAACGAAGGCTTGGAAGATGAAACAGAGGACATGGAAAACGAAGGCTTGGAAGATGAAACAGAGGACATGGAAAACAAAGGCTTGGAGGAGGATGAAACAGAGGACGCGGACGATGAAATCCTATGCTGGGGAAAAGTGGATGTTCGCGAAGTTGAAAAAAACCAGCAGGTCAATTGGTCCGTTACTGCAGGTGTGGCTGAAGGAGGGGCCAATGGGGCTGAAAAGGGCGATAGGACCCCGCCAAATACTTCGGCGATGGTGAAGCGAAATTTGGATGTGGGGATCGACCCTACAATGTTGAGTCCGAAACGGGCGCTTACAGTCGCAAAATCGAAAAACAGGCATCGAGAAGTGGATGAAATCTCTGATCTAAGCAGTGTCCCAGCCAGTTGCCGTGAGGTAGGTTTGTTTCTTTTGTCAATGCTAATATTGAAAAGCTTGGCATCTCATTATGGAATGGATTTATCAACAGTTGAGCCCTGAGAGCCGAAGAGGATCTCTTCCTAATGAAGTAATCTCCAATCAAGACCCCCTTGAGCCTGAATACATGTGCACTTTGCAAATTGCACGACGCAAACATCCCAAAACTAATAGGGTGCTTCCGGATATGCTGTATGACGTGCGCGTGCGAACATTGGGCGGAAAGTCGCTGATTTTAGTGGCGGGGTGCGGGAAAGCAGCCGTCTATGAACAGAAAACCGTCGGGCGCGCACTACAACTTCGGCAGCAATGGAGTTTTGAGGACCAGGTGTGTACTCGATACTTTCATGTCTTGGTCAGAATTGGCATTGATACTCGCTGAAAATACAGATTCCACCCGTGACTGAAACTGGAATCGAAACAACCCCCGAAAGAACTAGAAAGGGGTCCGAGTCGGGTACAGATGAGGATGGCTCCCAAGATGAACCCGAAGAGGAGGAGCCCCCAGACGTTTATGCATGTGATTGGGCTCTGGATGTTGAGAGTCGTACGGCATATGCCTGTGTGGGTGGCTGGAGGGGGTTTCTTTGCGTTTTAGTATACCAGGGGTGGGGAAATGGTGCACTGACTGACCAAAAGAAGTCATTTCAGGCAACGCGTTTTCTGGAGGGCCATGGCGGAGTAAGGGTATATGTAGAATCAAAGCGTACAACCGACTAACTCATCCTCTTAGAGTGTGAATGAAATCAAAACGCATCCTACCGAAACAGCATTTGTCTTGACGGCGTCCGAAGACCGGTCAATACGACTGTGGCATGCGCCTAGCGGCCGCATGTGTGCAATTTGGGTTTTTGGCGGGGTAGGGGAAACTGTTCGGGGCGGTGTTCTGAGCGTGGCTTGGGGTAAGGGGGGAAAAGAGATTGTTGCGGGAGAAACTGATGGTATAGGTATGTACATCTGTCTGCTTTGTACCTCTGTGATCTGGGTTGTGACTAACGACTGGCCCCTCTAGTACGGGTATGGAAAGCTGATACACCCGCCGTGCTTCGCGCCATGAAACATTGCACCGAATCGCCGGATCCCCTCTCCTATAGCCGGCATCCATCAGGGTCCATCATTCCCGGACCAAGCTATTTATATGACTCTTCTCAAGTAAAGTCAGAAGAGATTGTCCCAATGGTTGCTTTTGAGACGCGACCTCTCTGGTCGTCGCGCTGGGTGTTTCATGATCGTATCGATTGGGTCGCCGAGTTTGGCGGCGGATACTTGGCCAAAGGTAGCAAAGGAGGAGGAGAAATCAGGGTGAGTCTTTTGGCAACGCCGTTCCGTTATAATGCTGACCCACTTAATGTTACAAATAGGCATTTGTTCCACTCCTGGACCGCCCACACTCTACATTCTCCTCAGATGCATCCGTCATGATTCTCTCGCGTTTAACCTACGGTCCAAAGGGTCCCGCGCATTGGTTTGTCCGAGCCGCCCTCTCTCCCTCATCCCGATTCTTGTCTGTCGGGTGCAGGGCTGGCGATGCTTGGGTCTGGGACCTCCCCACACTTCGCGAAACCGCCCCCAAGGCAAAAGACGATGGTTTACTTCCCCCCATCTTGCGGGCGTCAAAGAAACTGCCCCGACGAATTCACAAGAAACTTAAACCGAAAAGCAAAGAACGGGCACTGGAACAATGTCAAATTCGGGCAGTGTCGTTTTCCGAAGATGAGAAATGGATGGTGGGTGTATCCGATCAGGCCTGGGTCAGATTGTGGGCTTTGACGAAGAAGCCTGTCCCCTGAATACTTATGGGGCGTTTACTGCTGGATCCATTGCTATCCAGCAAAACAATCAATTACCAATTATAAGGACGATCTTTCAGGTCGAGGGTATTTTGCCCATACGCCGTAGACGAATCTATCACTTGGCGCTCCCGGACACGGCAATATCAAGATTCGGTCAGTAGCTAGTGATGCCGTGCGGTGAAGTCGTTGCCACCGTTGCTTCATACCACCGTTACTTCAGATCGTTGCACATCGGATGGTATGTTCCGCCGAATCGCCGGCAGCCAGAGGCTGCATTCGTACCCCAATTTGCAGTGCCAGCGCACTTGTTTATGTTTTGAGCAACACATTGGCCGTATTCCTGCTGCTACTCCTAAAATCATATATTCATCGGAATATTGCAAAGCAACATAAGCAAGACAGGGAGTAGTATAAATAGTATGTAGGAATATGTACATCTATAGATAGCAAAAACTAAATTATCAATATGGTAGAGGTCTTGTAAATTACTAATGGTCCGCTAATGTTCTCTATGGAACTACCAAAAATTTGTCCAATTAGGCACGTAGGCTGAGAAGGATCTGTCGACCTTCCTCGGATACAGGGACTATACCCTTTTTTGCCAATTCTTCGTCTGGAACGAAGGCGTTTCCATCACCTCGCCCCACCACTGGCAATTTCCACACGGCTATGTACTTGCGCTCATTCAGAACCTCCTGCAAGTGCTGATCCGACGCGTCGATGGTATAGAATAAAGGTTTGGAAAAGTTGAATGGGGGAAGGAAGGGGTGATTGTGGTAGAATTGTCCTGCGGCGATATCTTGGTTTCCGCCAAACTTTGGATCGTGGAAATTGGTAATAAGGTATTTTGCCCCGCTCTGTTCAAAGTTCTTGTACACCTGCAGACCATCCTTGAGCGGTAAATGTTGGATAGCGTCGCGACAGAGGACGGCATCAAAGTGGTTTTTGGGGATTTTGTCCAGGACTAGGTCGAGATTGACAAAGCGCATGTTTGGCTTGTTGAGGTACTTGCGCATATTGAGGGTGATCGCGCGTTCGACAATGTCGGCGCCCGTATATTGTATTCGGTTAAAGGTATCGAGATTGGGCTGCCAGTTGCAGTCGCCACATGGAGCATCCAGGAAAGTTTTTATATTCATCGCTCGGATGGCCGTGTCAATCAGTTGCCGGACGCGAACTGGATAAACAATACAAATGTTAGCTAGGTACATAGAGTTGGTCACCTCAACGAACATACCTGTATTGTTAACGGTCGAACCTGGACCAGACAGACTCTCCGAGTCTCCCCAGCTGTTTAGTTTGTAGATATCACTAAATGTGTTGCCCCGCTCGGAAGGAGCGACCCCCCCGGCTACCACAACCGGTGGTGGTTCAACGGGGGCAGGTGCCGGGGAGTCTATTGGCTTTTCAGTCTTGAGATTCCGTGTCGGGACCAGCTTCTTGAGCGCATCAGCGGTTCCCTGGCTCCCTCGAGCAATTTCCTCTGGCTGGAGCGAGGTCAAGAACAGCATGAAGGAGACAACAAGGGCCAGGAGGATAATGATTCGTGAGCGTCGTGACATGTTGTTTCTTTGCCGGGTGAGCGGGTGGTTTGAAGTAAAGGGATGAGTGGTGCCCGGCGTGGTTATGTACAATCTACTCGATCTATTCTTTACGTTTTTGCGGTTGGGGAAAAGTCTCCCAAGTGCGCAGCAGCTCGGCGGCCGCTCGTTGACCGCTGCGGCCCGTAGGGCTTAGCTTATATCTGGAGCGGAGCCCTCGGAGACAGATCTAGCGAGCGGGAAGGCATCTGGGAAGGCATGTAAATTTAGAGAACGCAAAGATCCCATCAGGGAAGCGATGTCTCTTGGATTGACAGAGCGAAGGCATGCATCGTCTGACAATTCGAGTTCAGCGACTTTGCTAGCATCCGCGACTGAGACATCAGAGTCGAGCTCCAATCGCATTAGGAGCATTAGGATGCAAAGACTATATCGCAAAAGATCAATGGCAGCAGATAGCTGGTGAACATCAGAATCACACTGCAGCGCTATTACGAACGCGAAGAACGAGATGCTTCCAGCTTTCGAACATTTGGTGTGATTCCTATGCCGGCGCTGAAGGTCAGCTCTGTGAACTACGTTTTCGCTGTTACCACTAGGCATGATTTACACCCCAATTTCGTATTCCTACTCTTGGACCCCAGGCTTCTCGATGATCATCAGTGTTCAGACCAAGAATTCACGAAAGAGTCGACGCGTAGGGGGCTGTGTATTTGATTTCCTCACGTCATGAAAAGGCAGTTTTGTCCGGACGGATGTTGAAGAACCCTCGGTATAATTCCCACCCTGATCTCCCCTCCAACCCAACAGATTCAGAGCTTCGGCCTACATAGGAAACGCTCTGTATGCAGCCGGATAGGAGCATGCCGCTGAGCGAGCAACAAAATACGCCGCATAGAAAGGACAAAATGGCTGGCGGCGGCGGCGGGGGAAGCGCTACAAAGTCTGGAGGACGGCAACTGACATTAAAGTCGTTCTTCACCAAATCCCCCGGAGCTACGCAAGGCGACGCTTCCCCAACTCCCAAGCGTGTATCTTCTGGCCTTTCCTTGGCTCCAGGTCAGAATGCCTAAACCAAAGATTGGTAACATTGCCTCGAATTGACATTTCCATGTTTTGGTTAGATATGCTGGAATACAACTCGTCACAAGCTACGCAAGACGACGGGGGACCTCCTACACCTTCCAAAAAGCGTTTTCCCAGTGACAGACAAGTTCCAGCATCTCCCCTGGTGTCCAGTAGGGCCCCCGAAACCCCTCTCCCCCAACAAATGCCGCAAACACCTCAAAATGTAACATCCTTAGATCAAAACGAGGACGAAGATGACGACGAAGTGATCGGGTTTAGAAAGCGACTTCGCAAGCGAACCTCTGTTCTGCTACCCGACAGCGAAGATGAAGACATTGAGAATTCTCGTCAACTAGTTCCCGGGCCTTCGACGCGTCGCCAATCAGCGAAAAAGGCGAAAATTCAGGAGCCTGAAGATGAGGGTGGATCTTCCTGGCCATCCATTGATGACGAAATGGATTTGGATGACTTTGTCATTCCTGACGAAGAGCCTCCATCGACTCCAAAGAAGCCAAAGCCAGTTAAACCTAGAACGCCCAGCTCGCGTTTAGTCACCCCTCAAAAGCCCCCGCCGTCTGCCTCTAAATTACAAGCTTTCTCTATGACACCAAACTCGGCAAAGAAAGCTACCACACCCAGAACGCCCTTTGGCGATGACAAGAAAAAGACTCGAAATGAGACCTTTAAGCAAAAGAACGAGGAGCGTTACGCGTGGCTACTTGACCCTAAAGGTATGGAAGGAATAGGAAAGTTGAAATGACAACCCAGGCGGAGCAGGAGTTTTGATCGCTTCCATTTTCCATTCCAGATGAGGATGGCAGATCGCCCACTGAGGAGGGGTATGATCCTCGTACATTACTCATCCCCAAAAATGCCTGGAACCGCTTCACACCATTTGAAAAGCAGTTTTGGGAGATCAAGTCGCAGCATTGGGACACTGTGATCTTCTTCAAAAAGGGCAAGGTAGGGGATAATCTCTTCACTTCTCGACCATCATACTCACAAACGACATGACCAGTTTTACGAGCTGTACGAAAAGGATGCAGATATAGGTCACCAACATTTTGACTTGAAACTTACGGATCGTGTAAACATGCGCATGGTGGGGGTGCCAGAGAGCTCGTTCGATCACTGGGCAGCACAATTTTTAGCCAAGGTAATGATTGTGACGTATAGGCTTTCACACAAAGGGGACTGACGACGTTCAAATAGGGCTACAGAGTGGGAAAAGTAGATCAAATGGAAAACGCTGTTGGCAAAGCCATGCGAGACCGGGAGAAGACGTCCAAAAGTCAGGACGACAAAATCATTCGACGGGAACTGAAGCGCGTACTGACAGTTGGCACGCTGGTCGATGCCGGACTGTTGACCGATGACATGGGTACTTATACCATGGCCATTGTAGAGGAGCTAGAGGCGGATCATTTACCGCCAAAGTATGGTGTGGCTTTTGTTGACACGGCCACGTCCGAGTTTTCACTCTGCTGCTTTGACGATGATGTTGAACGAACACGTCTCGAAACCCTTATCATGCAGGTCAAGCCCGCAGAGGTCATTCTAAAGAAGGGTAGCTCTAGCAAGGCGTTACTTCGTCTGCTCAAAAACAATCTGCGTGATCTGCAGACTACGCAGTTAGCACCGGAGCGGGAGTTCTGGACTGCAGAAATGCTAATCGACGAATTGAGGATGGGTAGATTCATCGAAGCTGAACGGGAGTCCTGGCCGGCGGCCCTACAGGAGGCGCAAGCAATCACACTGGAAGCCATGGGCGGCTTAGTGTACTACTTGCGATACCTCAAGATTGAGCAGGATTTGCTGTCGGCCAAAAATTTCCACACCTATGACCCGATTCGGCAGGTGGGCAGTCTGATTCTCGATGGTCAAACGCTGATCAACCTCGAGATTTTCGAGAACACATCCGACGGCACGGATAAGGGCACTTTGCATAAGCTTCTGAATCACTGTGAAACGCCCTTTGGTAAACGCTTGTTCAAAAAATGGCTCTGTCATCCTCTGCGGAATAAAGCCGAAATAAATGACCGCTTAAACGCGCTCGAGGATTTCACCAACATTGCCGGCCAACGAGAGAAGGTTCAGTCTACTTTGAGGAAATTACCAGATCTGGAACGAATCATTTCACGTATTCACGCCGGAGCTGTTCGGGTGAAGGAATTCTGTGACACGCTCAGTTCCTTTGAGGCTATCGGCGAGCTGCTTGAGGAAATGAATCCGTTCATTGAAGAATTCACGTCACTTCGCCTAAAACGCATATTTACGGCTGGATTGCCTACAGAGCTACAGGAAAGTCTGCAATACTTTCGAGAGGCGTTTGATCGGCCGACTGCCTTATCAAATGACACCATCGAGCTGCACTCGGGGTATGATGCAGAATTTGACAAAGCATTGCAAGAGGTAGAAAGACTGGAGCAGGCTCTGGAAACACATAGATTGGAATGCCAGAAATCGTTAAAGTGAGTGCCTGCCGCTGTACAAGATCAGTGCATGGAATTCTAAAACAAACCGCAGATGCAAAGTCACCTTCAAAGACATGGGCAAGGTAAGGCGCAAACACGCGTATCAAACAAGGGACATGCTTTACAATATTAACCTTTTTTGTGCAGGAATTGTTCCAAATGGAAGTACCTAAGTCCACGAAGGTTCCCCGCAATTGGCAAATCAAGTCCAATACTGCTGTACGTATCCTTCATCTCCCACAACATACGCATAATTTGGCTGACACTTGCGTAGTCGGTGAGCAGATACTGGAATGACAGAGTAGAAGATTATGTCAAAGAGTATCGGGAGGCCCAAGAGAGAAAGGACGAAGCCCTACGAAACATCAAATCCTTTCTCTGCAAAAAGTTCGATGAGCACTATGTTCAGTGGTTGGCGGTTGTGAAAAGCGTGGCGGAGCTTGATTGCATGATCAGTTTGGCCAAATGCAAGGAAGCCATTGGAGGTAAGTTGGACAACTAAAGAAGTCGAGATTTGCTGCTGTATCATTTTTCGATCAGAACCGAGTTGCCGACCGGAATTTGTTGATTCTGGGGAGAGCTTGCTTGAGATTGACGAGATGCGGCATCCGTGCATCAACCACGGGTAAGACCTTTTGTAACAAAGTGATGATTTTCGACTCTTATACTTTGCATCCAGTATTACGCAAGAATTTATACCCAACGACCTTCATTTCGGGGGTGATGCAAAACCCAACATGGTTCTCCTCACGGGACCAAATATGGTAGGACTCACCAAATTCGCCGTACGGGACACTTTCTAAAGAGTTGTAGGGAGGCAAATCTACGCTGTTGCGACAAACCTGTATTTCAGTGATTATGGCGCAATTGGGATGCTACGTCCCTGCTCGAAGTTGTCGAATGACTATATTTGACCGCATCTTCACCCGACTTGGTAAGGTTTTCCCAATTGCTTCCCTATGTGACCATTCTTAATGTTTGGAATTAGGAGCGAACGACAACATCTTAGCGGGTCAATCTACGTTTATGGTCGAGTTGGCTGAAACATGCAAGATCATGCGGGAAGCAACGCCGCGATCCTTCGTCATCTTGGATGAGCTTGGTCGGGGCACTTCGACATTCGATGGGTATGAACATATTCAGTTTTATGCTGATTATTCTCAGACACTTAACATGTATCTAGATATGCGATTGCGTATGCCGTCCTGCATCATCTCATCACCCATGTGCGGTGCCTTGGACTCTTCAGTACCCATTATCGAATGCTGACGAATGAGTTTGACCATAATGCGCTAGTCACCATGAAGTATATGAGCTTTTTGACGGATGAGGAAAAGTATGTGGCGGGCACATGATTTTTGATCTGGTTATAGATCTCTAACGCGTTGCTCTAGGGGTGAAGTGACATTCTTGTACAAACTGGCAGAAGGCAGTTGTCCGAAGAGTTACGGCATGAATGTTGCCAAGATTGCCGGTATTTTGGACGAAATTGTTGAAAAGGCGGATCGTATCGCTGCTGCTTTCCAACATCGGAAAGAGTCATTCTCGGATTCAAATGCTCAGTAAGCTCTTCCAAATCTCAAACGTTGCAGTGGAGATGTCTGACATGGTTTTTGTATTACTAGGCTTTCAAATTATAGTCTCACCCGTCTTGCAAATTTCGCTGAGCTCATGGCCGCCTCCAAGGAACCGACTGGTGATAAAAAGGCTCAGGATCTGGTGCGAACCATTCGAAGAAGCTTGACGGTAGTTTAAGCTTGCTACCGTGCCTTACTTTTACGTAGCTTCCGTAAAAAAAACAGTCAGCATAGGACGTTCAACATTCCCGACCCCAATGTGCAATATATATTTTTATCGTTCTTACATTTCCATTCCTCTAAATTCAAAGCTCTATGTACAGATAGTCCGCTATTGCGGGAATATGTAAAGGTCTACTCCTATTTCTTCTTCTTTTTACTAATTGTTAGAGTGGCAAATTGGATCAGAGGGAAGCTTGCTGGATGTCAGGCACAGAATACAACGCACCTGGATGCTTCTTCTGCGGCGGCCATTTTTTCAGCCATATCTTTCTCATTCCTGAGGACTTCCCATAGTTGCCGTACCCCACCCTCGTCAAAGGCCTCTTGCAGAAATGGGTATAGTGGGTTCTTGGTAATCTTGAAGACAGAACCTGACTTTTCCATGGGAATGTTGGCCATACTCGAGGGAAGAGTTTTGAGCTTGTTGCCGGATAGGAGTAGGAAGCGAAGCGAGGTAAGTTGGCCCATTTCTGTGGGCAGTTCGGCCAGTTCATTGTTGACCAACACGAGCTGCAAATACACATTTAAGCCTGCCGTTCTCTTCTCCAGCTATATGCCCAGTGTAAGACTCACCGTTACGAGCTGGGTCAACTTTCCGATCTCTGGCGGTAAACTTTCAATGTGATTATCGCCTAAATGCAGTGATCGGAGTGTTGCTGCACATAACAAAAGATCAATATGCTGGGAGCGCCGAACGCGTCGTGGCAATAGACATACTGAGAAAGCCAAAGTTTGCCGTCAATTCCTTGAGTTGATTGCAGCTGACGTCCAGAAACACCAGTGCAGGTGACGATCCAAAACCTTGGGGTATTGCGGCCAGGTAATTGTTACTAGATTTGTACTCTTTGAGCATCGGGACTTTCTGCTCCGCATCGATGTATGCAAGCTACCTGGCGGTGAGGTACTTGAGTTGGGGCAAGGTGCTTAAGCTTCGGGGTAATTCAGCCATCTTGTTGCCATATACTGAGATCATTTCAAGTTTAGTCAAGGCAGCCAAAGATTCAGGAATTTCTGAGAAAACGCGAAGTGGTCAGATGTATGTCGCGTAGACAATATATGGGGTGTTGGAACTTACCGGTAAGCTTGTTATTTGCGATGTTGATGCGAGTAAGGCCCTCCATTTTTACTATGATTCCGAGGGAAAACAAAAGACTGGTCAGTTCTTTATTCTCTGAAGCCACAAAGCTTTGGCCAATACTCACATACTTCGCCGGGGAAACTTTTCAAACCCAAGTCGTTGAGGTCCACCGTAGTACCCCCCGCCTTGCTGGCCTGCTCCAACTGAGACTTGAGACCCATTTTGGTGAATCTCTTGCCGCTTAACTGAGCACTCAACGTCCCAACCTCCAAAAGTCATCCCCAACCATCGCGAATTTCCGCGTTACGTGATATTCATTAAAACAAACTTGGCAAATGAATCCGTAATGTAGCTTCAAATGGCACAATGAAACTCAGATGTTGAAAGTTGAAACTCAGATCGAGACTCGACCAGAGACTCGACGGAGACTCGAACTCCGAAACGCTGGGAGTCTGGAGACATGTCCTCCTCTCCGACAAGTTCAGTCTGTCATGAGGAAGCCACTGAGCGACTTTACAAGACCCTGGAAGAGAATGGTGTGAAAAATGGAAAGCTGACACCCCACTTGTTCAAATTCACTGGACGAGGAATGCAGGCAACGGAGGACATAACGGTGGGCAGACTACTCTCCTGCTAAGAAAATCAGATACAATATGGATAATTGCCATGATCTAGGATGGGGAAGTCATTGTGGAGATCCCTGCCATCATGCTTATTTCGACGAAAACAAGTGCCGTCGAAGAGTGTGCCCAATTATTTGGCCTAACGTATGAGGTCCCTCGATACTTGCCTTATGACTTGAGGCTCACATCCCAGCATTCTGCTTCTAGAACACCAAGTTCGGAGCATCAGCTCTTGGCGCTTTTCCTTGCTTTGAACAGGGGAACATCTGGGCCGTACGAATCTTACATCAATTCGATACCGTCTCGTTTCGACACGGTTGCGGCTTTGCTAGAGCCTTCACTTTTTGAACATTTGCCTCCAGTGGTAAAAGGTGATAAGATGTATTGGAGGGATTGGGGTAATTGGACTAACTGGTGTCACCAATTTTAGCACATTCTGGTCGCCAAATGAAACAGTTGCGCGATGAATTCTTAGGCGCAACTGGCAGATGCACGGACTGCAGCAAAACAGCTCTGTCATCGGAACGATGGGATACACGGTGCGGGGTCTGCCGGTCAACTCCTCAATTGGACTTTGATGACTGGGTTTGGGCATGGTTTGCAGGTACGAACCTTTGCAACGCTGATCCCCCATTGCTCTGACATTTAGATAAAACTTCAGTGAATACGCGATGCATCACTCTTATTGACTGGAAAACGAAACGTGTTCGTCCGGGTCAACCCAAAATTGCTCTTGCGCCAGTCCTTGATCTTCTGAATCACTCACAACATGCCAAGATTGAAACGGGTTTCGATCGGACGACCCTAAGTTATAAGATCCGAACCAATGTGCCGTACAGCGCAGGCACGCAAGTCTTTATAAACTATGGAGCGCACGACAATAGGTATCTTGGATAATGTTTGGACTTTAGCGCATTCCTTTCACTGACTTGCATCACAGCTTTCTGCTGGCAGAGTATGGATTTGTACTCCCGGACAATCCATATAACTACACCAATGTTGACCGCTTCATTGACCTTATAAAAATACCCGGCGAAACGCGGCTGTCCAGAGCCAATGCAGAGCAAGTGCTGGCAAATAGTGCCCTACCTACGTATGTGTTTGCTTTTTGATCGATGTGCTTTGCCTAACCTGCGTCCCCGTCACAGTGAACATATACTTGATCAACATCAGGGAGCCTCTCCCAGGCTGACCACCGCATTGCGCCTGCGCGTGTTGAGCGCCTCTTTTCCTAGGGAAATAATTGATGCCAAAACGTTGGCGAAGTGCTGGGATTCCCTAAGCGATAGGTTGGAACAGTACGTCCAAGAAGCAGTTTCACAGATTTGCCGGAGTGTCATCGATGAAGCCAAAACCCATCTTGAAGCGTTGAACGGAATAAGCGCCCCCGCTGCGCCAATGGTGGCCACTTTGTGGGAAAATGCCATCACGATTGCCAGCGCATTGGTATTGACATAACCTACCCATCGCTCAAGCAAAGGCGACACATCTCGGACGAAGTTGACGCAAACAGATACATTCAGGTTGCATGCCGATGGTGAAGGCTTTTCGTATCGGAGGTATCCCGTCAACTGCCCCTAGCACGAACTTGAGATCATATGGATTCCGCCGACAAAATCGCCCCACTGCCAAACCGTGTCTCTTGTCACAACGTTCTTGAATCTGGAAGTCGGTCAGGCAGATGATTCCACCTCAACGTATTGGTCAACATTCCCGGGGATTCGATCTATTGCCAGTTCCAAAAAGTGGACAATCCGCAACTCTACCAGGAATGCATAGCACCCGCGAAATGGGCATGGCAGAAGATCTTTGATACCTTGCCGTGACACCCACCCCTCCCGCGGCGTCGCCAGCAATCATACAAAAATCCCGGCTATCTTTTCCTCTATCTCTCCGGCACGAACAAGGTGGAACAAGAATCGGTAAAGCAGCGAGCGGGGATCTAGGCCGAGTCCGCGGATCATTGGACATCGCGACAACTCGCTTTAGCGCAAAGAGAACCCCTTCCAACCTGGTGGAACTCCAAGTGAGGGAAAATGACACCCAAGATGGAAAGTAGCTCTCGCTGTTACTCGTATAATGGTGCTAATGCTACCGAGTTTTATCATAATCCCGTGTTACCTGTCATTTTCAAACTTTTCTTGGTGTTGCAAAATCAAACAGTGCCTGTTGCCAACTTGCCCAATTCACATAGCCTGTCCGATAGTTCCCGGCTTCCGATATGTTCCGACTATGTAGATTCACAAACTCCACCAGGCCCAGCGGGGCCAGACGAGCACTCACCGCGTCATGATCATCTGTTCCGTTTAGGGATTGCAGCAACCAAAAGCGCAATTGTGGTTGAGTTCCCCTGTATACCAGGTACGCGTCGGAGGACCAAAAGTTTGACTGCAACATTGTCGCAATTTGTCGGGCATTTCGGCGGGCAGGGACGTGCACATACGCTATGGACACCTGGAGCAGCCAGAAACGAATTCCTGGAACGATTCTGGTATAGCAGTTTCTTTCCTTGATAATATTTGAATTACTGTGGGCTGCCGGTGAATAGTTTTTAGCTCTGTGTGAGATGGGATCCCGTGGGAGAAACGTTTATTTCGATGGTCAGGAACTATCTTACGCTATGGACGTCAGGAATGGATTCCTTGGGCGATTTTGGTATATTGGTTTCTTTCCTTGATAATTCTGAATTACGGGGGGCTGCCAGTGAATGGTGTTCAGCTCTTCGTGAGTTAGACCTCGTGGGAAAAATAGTCTCAGAGACGCCGCGCATGTAGTATATGTACATTGTACACAGGGAATGCACTGCTGCATATTACAAGTGATGCCAATGTGTCCGGTTTGTCACAGTGCGCAGCATTCTTGCCAAGAATGCTGCGTACTGTGACAGGCATTCCTGGCCTATTAGGTACTTACATTCCTGGCAAGAATGGGGGGGTATCATTAGTGAAGAATGCCGTGCGCCCACATTCTTGGTACATTTCTAGCCCGATATCTACCGTGGGAACATTCCTGCAAGAATCCGCCCTCAATCAGTGAAGAATGCCGCGTGCCCTCCTTTGTTACATTCTTAGCCATTCTTGCAACATACTATGTCCGGAATGACTGGCGCCCCTTGTCCCATCATTCTTAGCCATAATTGCAACGTACTATGTCCGGAATGACTGGCCTCACTAAACGTCCCAATTTCCGCGCTCACCGCTTAACTTTTATGCTCCCCCAAGCGCAGCCCAAGCGCCCTCACAGCAGCTCACAATGTTTCTACTACTGTGAGCAACTATGGACGGGCTACACCGACAAGTCTGGCAGGCTCCCCGCCGCAATCAGATGCGTTCTCGGCACGGAGCAAGACTATGTGGTCCAAAACGTGTGAACAATTGCGGAATCGGCGGAGTATGGGTGACAAGGTGAGACATTTTGTTCAGCACGCGCAAGGCCAAAACGTCAACGAGGAACTTACTTTTGATGTTCATAGCGATGCTTTCATGCTACACCACCAGCATCTGCAGCCAAAAAGGATGCCTACAAAGTCCTGAATGTCAGTAAAGACGCCACGGCTAGTTAGATCAAAAAGGCGTACTACAAGGTAAGACATTTGCCTTTGGAGACTTTAATACATCATAGAAAAGCCCTTAACGTTCCTATGTTGTTAGCTCGCGCGCGATTTCCACCCTGATACTAGCAAGGATCCGAATGCCAAGGATAAATTTATTGAGATACAGGAAGCGTATGATGTGAGTTTCATACTGTTGGATTTGGTGGAGCCACAGTACTAAAACTTTTCTCTGTTAGATTCTGTCGGATGATCAGAAACGAGCAAATTACGATCAATTTGGACACTCTGCCTTTGGAGGTAAAGAAATTGGCATTCATGGTACAGTCGTTTGTTTGTACAGACGCTAAAGCGAAAAAAAATTTCTAGGCGGAGAGGGACCAACTGGCGCAGGAGGTTTTGGCGATTTTGGTGGTTTTGGTGGAGGGGGTAACCCCTTCGGAGGCGGCTTCGGTAGCACACAGGATATCTTTGAGCACATTTTCTCAGGTGGCATGGGCGGAATGCCGGGAATGGGTGGCAGGGGTGGGGGTGGCCGCGGTGGTTTTGATAGTGTCGGACGTAACATTAAAACGGCCATCAACATTTCCTTCGTGGATGCTGCAAAAGGAACTTCACGGACGATTCGATTCAAGAGTGTCGGGAAATGTAAGCCATGTACTGGATCAGGGCTCAAGCCGGGCAAAAAGGCGAATCGCTGCACAACTTGTGGCGGATCTGGGCAAGTTGCTTTCATCCGTGGTGGATTCCAGATGGCGACAACTTGCCCTGCATGCGGGGGTGCTGGATCCCAGGTTCCGGCAGACGCCAAATGTACTAGCTGTGAAGGTCAGGGCCGCGGCGAGGAACCCCGCACAGTTGAGGTCACGGTTCCTCCCGGCGTCTACGACGGCATTGAGCTCCGTCTTGCCCGACAAGGTAATGCACCTCTGGAAGGCAACGGTCCCGAAGGCGATTTATTCGTGACACTCCGAGTCGCGCCTGACCCAACTTTCCACCGCGAGGGCGCTGACGTCCTTGTTGATGCCGAAGTTCCCCTCTCCACAGCCATCTTGGGTGGCACTATTCGCGTCCCGACCATTGACGGCGACGTCGAACTCTCTGTTCCAGCTGGAACACAACCCAACGATCGTAAACGGCTACGACAGCGCGGCGTCCGCAAGATTGACCGGGCAGGAGACGAGCGAGGCGACGAATGGGTCAAAGAATCCAAAGGTGTACAGGTCGGGCGGTTCAGTGTAAAGACACATAAGTTTCTTTTTATTAGCATAAAACACGCAGAGCTCGTGGTGTAGTGGTTAAAGATCCTTAAGGCTTACGAAGATTTCCCGCGTTCGACCCCTGCATCAGCTACTAAATTTTTAGTTCCCACTGGTATAACCGTAATCGTCTTTTTTTTGGACCTTGCATCCTTTGTTCAGACACGATGTTAATAGACAATTTCTTTCCCTTGTACCGTGGGCGAAACTATTAGGTTATTTTGTCCGATTCCATCTGGATTTCTATCTCTGTCAATTACTTTATTTCACTCTGTGAGTCTGTGGGTTTCCTGGCACAAGTCTGATCCTTCGCATGCATGCCATAGATAATTTAATTAATTTCAAAAAATGCGATGAACAAAGACATCACGGGTTTTAACAGCCTGAATGGGTGTAAACATGTACAGCTGCAGTATATGTGATCCTCAAGTAGCTTTGGGACCCATTTGGGGAGGCAAATCATACTTGAGTGTTCAGTCCGTACGGTCAAGATGCAATCCCGGATTTACCCGAGAGTACCCGGGAGAGTACGGAGTACGGACCCGTGACCGTACGGTACGGAATTGCTACTTACCGTCAGATTCCAGCTGCTTAACGATATCTACTTGCTCTTGAGGGAAGAAACGATTGATGCAAGAGCTTCCAATCACCAGAACCTCTCCAGTGTGAATGTTCTTTGCAAAGTAGTTTTTTTCTATGTCGTGAGTACAGATACAAGTGTTGCTCTTCCCTATCCTGTGAGGGAGTACGACATACAACTTAAGCGCATCGGCAAAGGTTTTTGCTTTGGACCTCTTTATGAGCTCCTCTCTAAACTTGGCGGCATAGTATGCTGCACCTTGTCTATGGCGAGTGGCGGTTGGTGAAACGGAACTCATACTAAGTGTTTACTTATGTTAGTATACCAAAGTTTAAAGCAGCGTCATCATTCCCACCATGTCTTTGTCTTGTCGCGCGCACCATGGTGCTATCCTAGATTGACCACACAAACACCTCTACACATATAAAATTTGTCCGGGTCATCCAAAAACCACCAAAGATCTTGGTTCAGGTCTCAACTTCAAAAAATACTGCCTCTTTTTTCTTTATGACTCTATTTTTATGTGATTGATGTGTAAATGTGTATTATTTACAGAATTAGATAAAGAACTATATGAAGACATACGAAAACCTCACATTTCAGGATACACACTTATAACACAGAAAACAGAACTTACACTTCTGGCCTAGCAATAGTAAGTCGGATCCTCGTGCCACCATGTCGGTCCTTTGTGCAGTTTTCAATGACTAACTTCCGACGGATAACTTTACCAAAGGCTTTCTTTGCCAGCTGCCCATTGTGTCGAGTATGACCAGAACGGCTGCTACCATAGAACTCAACGTAGTGGTCGAACAGTTCATTCATTGTTGTCTGATACGTCTCGCCAGCTTGGAAGTATACATCATCACTTCTAGTCTTTGTCTCCTCATCCCACCGCCCTTTCTCATAGACTATGGCCCCGTCAAGGGCCTCCTCTACAAACAGATCCAAAGGGCTCATTGCCATTACTCGCATATCGTCCTTCTCCTCCGTATGTGGAATGTTTCGAACGTTGAACTGGCTGAGATCCAAGCTCATGAGATACATGTAGAAGTGATCCGCTGCTTCTTGGGTCAGGCTTGCACAGAAAGGATCAAAGTACTCGTGGGCATTGCGGTGCTTGTCGGAGACACGCTTGACATAGTAGCGGCGATCAGTGTCTTCGATTTTGACAGCATTGTCATTGTTGCTCAAGAAAACTAGGTTCATAAAGTCTTGGATCATTACGGGATCGCAACCCTTCTTCTCAAGTTTCTGCCAGGCCTGGGTGATTTTCGATTTTAAGATGTTGTTTGTCTTATGAGCTCCGGCAAAGACAACCTCGTCCCCCAACACAAAGATCTTGGCACTTTGAAGCGAAGTGAATCTACCCGTCAGATCGTCCAGGTCATTGAGGTAAAGGTAGTGATCCTTGCCGATAACATGAGTGCCAAATCATTCGAAGAGCACGTTCTTACCGGTCCCTTGCGACCCATGAAGGACAATGGCCGTACGATTCTTGTCGTCTGGCCTTTGAACCAAAGATGCCAACCACCCCTCCAAGTAGCGCGAGTGCTCCTCAACTCCTCTGTTCATAATGTCTCGCAAATGGTACCAGATTGGGGCCAGAATTGTCTCGTCGTATGATTCCAGCTTCTTTGCCTTGAATCCGCGGAAAAGATTCAGTTCTAAGCCATTGAGGTCACCGATGCGCTGCGGGTTCATCACTATCTTCTTAAACGTAAGGAGGTTGGACTGCAGGTACCAGAAGCGGAACAGTTCTAACCGTGTAGTCTTTGTCTGCTCCGAACGTCCCTGCTTTTCGTAGGTAAAGGCCAGATGCTCAAGACATGTTGCCGTTGTTCCTTTGCTGCGCCAAATCCAAGGGTCACTACGTTTCTCTCGGTAACAGAACCAAGCCGTTTCTTCATCAGTGACTTTGGCAAAGTAGTTGTTAAGATATTGAAGCAGCACCTTAGGTTCCTTGCCATTGCTGAAGAGTTTCTTAGCTCGCGAGATGGAGATACACTCGTCCTCAGGAATAGGAAGAATTACAAGTCGATCCTCGTCTTCAGAGTCATTGTTGCTATCTTCTTCAAATTTCCGCTTAGTAAGCACGGTAGCAGCCGGAACGACTTGAAGATGCCAGTGGGTAAGGAACTGTGATGGAATGGTGAACTCCTTCTGCATAAAGACAACCTCCAAGTTGGTACGTTCCAAGACATACTCGGTATATCGGTCAACGTGGGTGACTTGCGCATCAGAGCTCCGTCGAAAATTGGAACATCAACCTTAAAGCCCCGAGACTGTAGAAAGTCCATCAGATTGACAAGACCTTGTTTCTCGAACGTTTGAGAGACCAAAGAGAGGAAACAGCCTTCCTTATTCCTCTTAATGTCCTGCTGCTTAAGTAACTTGACGTGATCCCACACTGCAGACCAATAGGAATGTGCTCCAGAAGTCAACGCTGGAACAACCTCGCCATACAAAAAGGAATGGATCTTGCGTATGAAGTTGTTGCGCGGCTTTGAGGCGGAGGTGAAGATCATGCAAATCACATCAACCTTGGACAACGATTGCTGAGCGAGCACCTGCTTGCGATTCTGAATAAGTTCGATCAGCTCCGGGCATAGGGCTTCAACGTCCAGTTGCAATTGATCGGCCACGGATTTTAGGATTCGGAACATCGCATTCTCCATATCAATGTCGATATAGTACTCGGAAGCAAGGAAGGCTCGGACCTCCTTTGGGAACATTTGCAAACCAATCCCGCCGCGAGCCCAGAGCCTACGGTACTCGAGGGTCGAGTACTTTGAGTAGGTGTATTCGATCCGAAATTGGTTGGGTTCCACACGGCATTTGAGGTAGGCTGAAAGCTTCTTGCGCAATGTGGAGTCCAGGTTGGGACATTTGATCAATTGGTGCACGTGGGCTTCGTTGGCAGGTTCGGTATGGGCAATGATTGTCGGCATTGCATTGTTGTCAACGCGGAAGAGGCTGGAGATAGGCTCGGTGATCGAAATGTCCACCATACTTGATTGTTGTCTGATGAGTGTTTACTTGTTTAAGCACCAATATTTTTTTGACAGTTGAAACGAATCTCAGAGGAAATCGCTCGCCCTTTTATATGGGATCTGTGCTTCTATTATGGGTGGTGAATGTACCTCGCGGCAAGACCTCAACCGTCAGCAATTTGGCATAGCGACTAGACGCTCCTGAAATCAGGTGTTTAAGCGCTACATATGAGATTCCCAGTTTCTTTGAAAGTTGACGCAACGATGATGCTTCAACGCCGGTCTGGATGCAACCATTCTGGTAGGTCACACGGTAACAGGCGGTAGATACTGGCATTCTTCATATGCTTCTCTTGTTGTTCTGATTGCTTTAAATAGTGATACTTTTTTTCAATACTAACATACGCACACATCCAACATGGTCAAGTTTGCATCTTAGTGAGAATCATGTTGGTCGAGTCAAGTTTGCATCTTAGCGTTCACGATGGAGTCGTGCTTTAGCAGCTGCAACTATAGGTTGTCATATTGCTCACGCTATCTTGGTGTTTACGATGTTGTCGTGTTCACGATGGCAAGTTTACATCTTAGTGTTCACGATGGAGTCAAGTTTGCATCTCATCTCCAAAAGTTTATCGATAAACTTTGCCCGAGTAAAGTTAAAAGTTGCAACAAAGAATGCAATGTGTGTCGAAGTTTGAGCCGAAAGTTTATCGATAAACTTTGCAACAAAGAGTGCAATAATCTGTGTCGAAGTTTGAGCGGAAAGTTTATCGATAAAGTTGCGAAGAGTTTGGTTTGGTTTACGGGAGATCGGACAGTCGAAGTCTCAAAATGGTTAAATGAGAATTCACAGGTCCGGCAGATCGTCGAGAACCGCAACAGTGACTGTCAACGGTCCATTCAACAAGATCTCTTGGGATGTAAGGCTGTCGACGAGGAAAAAGCTTACGACAGTGATCTTTATGCATACTCAAGCTGACAGCTTTCTCCATTGCCAATGTATCTGCCAAATAGAGCGATCAAATCAACGGCCGTATCTGTTCGTTGACATTCCGATTCCAACCTCGTTCCGACATTGGACGGTCGTACGCTGTGTCCGACACCCCATCTTCCTCGTCCCATATGTCGTCTATTGCTATCGTATTGTAGTGAATGGGTATCCCGTTTCTGTTCAATGCGGAGTCTAGGCCAATCAGAGCGCGTTGGTGAGGATGTCATCGACATCGTCCAGCGTGTCGTGCCGTGAAATCAGTTAAGCTTACAGCAGACCCATCCTGTTCTCGCAAATTGAGCAAATACTCAACACTCTTGTCATCTGTGGCTCGATGAGCATGATCCAGTCTTGGTAGAATGGATGATGTTGTTTACGTTTGTAAAGGGGATTGTCGCCCCAAATCGCTGCCAGACGAAATATCTACAGATCAATAATATCACTAAGCTGAAGACTATTCTAGAAAATTGGGTATTCCATTGCTTTTCTTTTTCTTGGGGGTCGGAACTGGTGGCCGCACAGATGATATTTTGGGATCCAGTTCTGGTTCAAACTCCGGCGATCCGATTGGGGATGAAAGGTGCAGGGCCAATTCCTCTTCCGAATCGTATTCGTGCTCGGCAAACTGCTGATCAAGCTTCTTCTTTACGTAGAGGAACGAACCTATTAACCTCGATAGCAATTCGAGATTCTTGGAGCTCTTTGGGATGACGCATGAAGCGATGTGGTACATGGTAAAAATCCCATCTTTCGCCAGGCTCATCTCGTAGATTTCTACGCTTTCTCGCAACAGCTGAATCCCGAAAACTGATGCATGTAATCCTTTCTTTGTTTTGGCAATTACAGCTCCTTGAAGCAGTATCGCCAATTTGTATAAATCGTATACACTAGCTGGCGAGTTGCTTGTATGTCTATGGCTTTTTGTTTCCATGAACACTTCCTCAAAATCTTTTGAGATAACTCTGCAATCGGGCTTTTTTCCGGCGGGGTTTTTGACATATTGTTTGCGCTGTTCGCGGGAGCTTTTACTTTCCCCGTTCGCCCACACGACCAGGAGATGTTCTGAGTCCACATCAAAAATCTCTTCCATGAGGCCGTGCAGAAGAGCATGAACAGTAGTATCCTCGTCTGCAACTTTTTGGGTAAAAAGTTGCAATTGCTTCATCTTCTGTGTAGCTAAATAGCTACGGTGAGAAAAAAAATATGGTTAGACAGGTTGCGCCGGCCTATAAGAATTGCCAGCACTCACAATGATCGAACCACTATCAGCATCCTCCACGGCATGTTATCTTCAATGATCTTCATGTGCTCGGCAGTGTGCTTCTTCCAAATGTCCATGAAATTCCCCCCGGAAGATAGCTCGTGGAAAAAGTTCTGTAATGCATCTCGCACATTCTCCGGCAGGCGCGCGTCCATGCGCTCCATTTGTTCTGCAGAGACTAATCTCGACCATGCCTTGACAATTCTGGGGTCTTTGTGCGTGGTCCAAGTGCTGATGCGGTACTTTTCCGAGAAAAGTATGATGTGATGGAGCAAGAGAATATGCCCGATCTCCTGCAACGAGAATGCTACGGTTGGCTGCGTACTATACTTTCTGACGAGAGCGCTTTGGGTAGATCTCAGCCATTCGGACAAATTGACTTTCCCGCAGATCAAATCTTCAGCAGACACGGCCTTCTTGTTTCCGACAAAGGTTTTCTGTAAATAATCGACCGAGAGCGCAACGACGTTACCGTCTGCATCCTGCGTTTGGATTTCACCATTCACAATACATTCCGCACTGTCGTCATCGTCGTCGAAACTCGCGCATTTACTCTTCTTTGGTTGATTCCCGAGATCTTCCCGTGAATCGACCGCAAGGTTCGGTGCTGCCACTGCATCGCGACTCCGTTTTCTTTGGGTTGCTTGGATAGCGCGCTCCTCCTCCTCTAAAACCAACACATCTCCAGCTGCGGCCTGCCTTTTCCCGGCTTGGGTTTTGATTCGAAGCTACGCAAGCACCAAATTAGAAGATGCAAAAGCTGAACCTCCAAATCAGTCAGTACCTGCGACGCAAGGTCTTCCCAATGGGATTTCCAAACTACATCTTTCCCTTCTTTCGCTTGACAGATGGACTCCGTCACCGTTTCGAGTACTTTGCTTAATTTTGTTTTCTGGGAGGCGTCCCGAAGATCAACTATATTCGCTTCGGCCCGAGCCACACATGCCTCAAGATCGCTGATCGCATTTGTGGACTCTCCCGCTGCGTATTCGATGTGTTTCAAGAACTTGCTCAATGTGAAGTCGTTCCTTTTCACACGGTCCCAAAAGTATCTCTTCATGTCTGAAAATGCAAGATCAGGTTCAAGCTCAAATGAAGGAAAGCGGTGACAATACATACCCTCAGACTTAGACGCTATCTCTGTGCTGTTCGTCATGTTTTTGACTGTGATCGCGTCGCTAATGTACCTCAGAACGAGGATGTCGCGCGCGTAGATTCTTAGTCCGAGAATCTACGATGCTTACGAACAGCCTTCGCGCTCTCCTTCACCTGCCATTGCTGTTGAGTTCATTGGACGGGTGCCCACGAATCTACGATTACAGTGCAAGAGTGCAACAGCGGATATGGAAAGCTTGAACATTACGACGGGAGCCCCCAAAGGAGAATCTTGAAGGTTTTGCAGATCGGCCTGCAGCTGGCCGATGGAGTACAAAAGGCAAGTGATTTTTTCCGTCGAAGAGCCGGGAAAGTCGGACATTATCGAGTCGCTACACTCGGCGGGCGCTCGCCCTGGTCTACGTGGCCAGTGGTGCCGCTTGAGGACATGGCCATCTTCGCTTGCTCGCACTAGCGAGGATGAACAAACTGATGGTACCACGAGCTGTTTGCTGGCAGCAGTATTCAGTACCCCCGACGAGGGAGCCTGGTATGCGTCTCATGTCACTGGTGTCCGATTATGCCCTGGTCCTTCCAGTCTACTTCAAGTTCGGCTATCGATACCCCAATGTTTGGAACGGTCATTTGGGTATCGGCGGGCGCTCGCCCTGGTCTACGGGCCAGTTGGTGCCGCTTGAGGGCATGGCCATCCTCTTGAGCTTGTATTGGCGCTCTGGAGAGGATGGATAAACTGATGGTACCACGAGCTGTTTGCTGGCAGCAGTATTCAGTACCCCCGACGAGGGAGCCTGGTATGCGTCTCATGTCACTGGCAGCTTGAAAAGGCTGGAAAGGCTCAATGTGCTCAGCTGTGAATACGAACGTTCATGTGATTGAAGTGTCTGCCATCTCCTATATCTGTTTCGCTACAACAAACTAATTCCTCTTCTTGTTCATCTTGCCCACCCATATTATTAGTTCAATAGCTTTCGGTATTCTACCAAGACGTTTCCGTGATGAGGAACTTGAAACCCATTAGAAAACAGTCCCACATTTCTATTTCACTGCGGGACTGGACATGGACGCTACGCTGAGTATCGCATATTCCCCGCAATCGGGTAATTCAAGCTCTCAAGTTGCGTTATCGCTGTAGTGGCGCTTACTCAGAGCCTGAAGAGCTCCAGTACACTACGTGCATCGAAATTGGAGTTCCTCAATCGGCATGCTGTATTGGCGCTGCTCAGACTATGAGATAACCGTCTTCAACACCTCCAAACGATTTTCTCCCCGGATTCGAACTCTGGTACTTTCTTCTATTCGCGCTTGGTTTGTCGAGGAATGAAGTTGGGTGAATATTAATCTCAAGTCAGGCAGCTAGTGTTTTGATGTCGGGTCAGAACACTCAAATAAAGCTCTGGATTACTCATGTAAGATATGTACTACATATGGCATTTTGGAGTATGGGTGGGTTTGAATATTGGAGAGACCAACTGGTCGGTCTGCATTTTCCCTCTGACATACAGAATGTCAGTTTGCAGCGTAGACATTGCTTTAATAAATTCATTACAACAATGTCTCATTCGGATCTTCTGTGATTGGAATGCCTGATATACGAGATCGGAACAAAAGAAGTAAAGAGCCAAATACATTCCAGGTCCACCAGGATCTGACACTAGGAGTCAAGAGTCCGGGCCTAAGACATATGTATTGAGAGACTCTATCAAAGTTGAAACATGACAAAACGAAGAAGGCTAAGTGGTGGACTCTCGATAAGGAGAGGCCGAGGCTCTTGTCCCGTCATCTCCCAACTAGTTTAGTGGATTTCACTTTGCTCCCCAACCAATTTTAGTTGATTTGCCTTTGATGAAGACTATTCTGGATCTCTACCGACCTTAAAGATCATGAATGTACTCCTGTTGTTGGGATTTTTTTTGGTATGGAGGGTATATTCCTAATGTGCACCTTGAATTGCAGTTCTGAGCAATAGAAATTCTGATTCGAATATAGTACGAGGGAGGAAAGTAAGCGAACTAGAAAGAAAACTACACGACTACACTAATGCCGTCTTATTTTCCTTCAACTTTGACATTTCAACCTTTTTATTCCAGTTCAGCTAGTCGTTGACTTTACCAACCACCAATGTCGCATTCTTATTACTATAGCGGCGTACTGAAGGCAATGGAAAATTCGGAGATGTCGAGAAGGGTAATGTGTTGCTGGAGGTGAGGAGGTACCATCAAGGCGAGGCCGGCGTGTTGATGGCTGTTTTTGGTCCGCGCTGAACGCAGTGTAGAGCTTTCGGTCTTGAGTCAGGCATCGGTCATATAGCAAGATTGAGCACCCGTCCAAATTGAATTAGAATTTCAGTGTTCCATACCTTGCCTTCTCGTCTGCCGACTTGACCTCTCCCTTTTTCACTTGCCCCACGACAAACATCCAGAAGACTTTGACGGCCTGTTTCAGAATTTGTTGGCAAACTTTATCGTGCGCCTGCCAGCCTTGCCCAGTAAGAAGGGTATACGATTTTTCCCCACAAGCTACTGCTGCTGACACTGTAAGCAAATCTACGCTGACGCTGATTTTCTGGGGTACTGCCCACTGTTTGAGAGGCCGTCGTGACCTGTTCAAGTTTGAAAGCCCACATCCACCCGTGGTCACATACTCTCACATCTTGGTGGCGGTAGCACTTAGGAGGAGATTGACAGCGTCCATCGATATTAATGAGGGAGTGGGACAGGAACTCAAATGTAACAAGATAGGGGATATTGGAGGCAAAGGCAGCTGAGGATGATACCGGGGCCGGGTGACATCTGTTTCGAGGAAGTCTGCGTGGTAGGTTGCGGCGATCGGGGCACCGTTCAGTTGAGCGAGTCGTAGGTGTCGGGGGAACTCTCCTTCTCCAGCAATCATTACGGGGCCTAGTCGTGGTGCATTGAACTTGACGGGGTTTGAAACCGTTACATAGTCTTATTTTCCTTCAACTTTGACATTTCAACCTTTTTATTCCAGTTCAGCTAGTCTTTGATTTTACCAACCACCAATGTCGCATTCTTATTACTATAGCGGCGTACGGAAGGTAATGGAAAGTTCGGAGATGTCGAGAAGGGCAATGTGTTGCTGGAGGGCATCAAGGCGAGGCCGGCGTGTTGATGGCCGATTTTTTGGTCCGCGCTGAACGCAGCCTTTCAGCTGTCGCGTTTCACGCTGGCTGGGACACTCATTTTCATGAGTGCCCGACACCCAAACGATCATTGGACAGCCAAACGATCATTTGAATTATTTACTAGTAGATTTGGGCATTGCGAGTTGCCCCTCTTAAGTCTGGAATAGCAAGCGCCTAAGTTGAAAATCGCTGGCCATTTCATTCCACAAATGTTCTTAGCGTTGCGCGAGTCTGAAATGCCCAAATCTACTAGTAAATAATTCAAATGATCGTTTGGCTGTCCAATGATCGTTTGGGTGTCGGGCACTCATGAAAATGAGTGTCCCAGCCAGCGTGAAACGCGACAGCTGAAAGGCTGCGTTCAGCGCGGACCAAAAAATCGGCCATCAACACGCCGGCCTCGCCTTGATGCCCTCCAGCAACACATTGCCCTTCTCGACATCTCCGAACTTTCCATTACCTTCCGTACGCCGCTATAGTAATAAGAATGCGACATTGGTGGTTGGTAAAATCAAAGACTAGCTGAACTGGAATAAAAAGGTTGAAATGTCAAAGTTGAAGGAAAATAAGACTATGTAACGGTTTCAAACCCCGTCAAGTTCAATGCACCACGACTAGGCCCCGTAATGATTGCTGGAGAAGGAGAGTTCCCCCGACACCTACGACTCGCTCAACTGAACGGTGCCCCGATCGCCGCAACCTACCACGCAGACTTCCTCGAAACAGATGTCACCCGGCCCCGGTATCATCCTCAGCTGCCTTTGCCTCCAATATCCCCTATCTTGTTACATTTGAGTTCCTGTCCCACTCCCTCATTAATATCGATGGACGCTGTCAATCTCCTCCTAAGTGCTACCGCCACCAAGATGTGAGAGTATGTGACCACGGGTGGATGTGGGCTTTCAAACTTGAACAGGTCACGACGGCCTCTCAAACAGTGGGCAGTACCCCAGAAAATCAGCGTCAGCGTAGATTTGCTTACAGTGTCAGCAGCAGTAGCTTGTGGGGAAAAATCGTATACCCTTCTTACTGGGCAAGGCTGGCAGGCGCACGATAAAGTTTGCCAACAAATTCTGAAACAGGCCGTCAAAGTCTTCTGGATGTTTGTCGTGGGGCAAGTGAAAAAGGGAGAGGTCAAGTCGGCAGACGAGAAGGCAAGGTATGGAACACTGAAATTCTAATTCAATTTGGACGGGTGCTCAATCTTGCTATATGACCGATGCCTGACTCAAGACCGAAAGCTCTACACTGCGTTCAGCGCGGACCAAAAACAGCCATCAACACGCCGGCCTCGCCTTGATGGTACCTCCTCACCTCCAGCAACACATTACCCTTCTCGACATCTCCGAATTTTCCATTGCCTTCAGTACGCCGCTATAGTAATAAGAATGCGACATTGGTGGTTGGTAAAGTCAACGACTAGCTGAACTGGAATAAAAAGGTTGAAATGTCAAAGTTGAAGGAAAATAAGACGGCATTAGTGTAGTCGTGTAGTTTTCTTTCTAGTTCGCTTACTTTCCTCCCTCGTACTATATTCGAATCAGAATTTCTATTGCTCAGAACTGCAATTCAAGGTGCACATTAGGAATATACCCTCCATACCAAAAAAAATCCCAACAACAGGAGTACATTCATGATCTTTAAGGTCGGTAGAGATCCAGAATAGTCTTCATCAAAGGCAAATCAACTAAAATTGGTTGGGGAGCAAAGTGAAATCCACTAAACTAGTTGGGAGATGACGGGACAAGAGCCTCGGCCTCTCCTTATCGAGAGTCCACCACTTAGCCTTCTTCGTTTTGTCATGTTTCAACTTTGATAGAGTCTCTCAATACATATGTCTTAGGCCCGGACTCTTGACTCCTAGTGTCAGATCCTGGTGGACCTGGAATGTATTTGGCTCTTTACTTCTTTTGTTCCGATCTCGTATATCAGGCATTCCAATCACAGAAGATCCGAATGAGACATTGTTGTAATGAATTTATTAAAGCAATGTCTACGCTGCAAACTGACATTCTGTATGTCAGAGGGAAAATGCAGACCGACCAGTTGGTCTCTCCAATATTCAAACCCACCCATACTCCAAAATGCCATATGTAGTACATATCTTACATGAGTAATCCAGAGCTTTATTTGAGTGTTCTGACCCGACATCAAAACACTAGCTGCCTGACTTGAGATTAATATTCACCCAACTTCATTCCTCGACAAACCAAGCGCGAATAGAAGAAAGTACCAGAGTTCGAATCCGGGGAGAAAATCGTTTGGAGGTGTTGAAGACGGTTATCTCATAGTCTGAGCAGCGCCAATACAGCATGCCGATTGAGGAACTCCAATTTCGATGCACGTAGTGTACTGGAGCTCTTCAGGCTCTGAGTAAGCGCCACTACAGCGATAACGCAACTTGAGAGCTTGAATTACCCGATTGCGGGGAATATGCGATACTCAGCGTAGCGTCCATGTCCAGTCCCGCAGTGAAATAGAAATGTGGGACTGTTTTCTAATGGGTTTCAAGTTCCTCATCACGGAAACGTCTTGGTAGAATACCGAAAGCTATTGAACTAATAATATGGGTGGGCAAGATGAACAAGAAGAGGAATTAGTTTGTTGTAGCGAAACAGATATAGGAGATGGCAGACACTTCAATCACATGAACGTTCGTATTCACAGCTGAGCACATTGAGCCTTTCCAGCCTTTTCAAGCTGCCAGTGACATGAGACGCATACCAGGCTCCCTCGTCGGGGGTACTGAATACTGCTGCCAGCAAACAGCTCGTGGTACCATCAGTTTATCCATCCTCTCCAGAGCGCCAATACAAGCTCAAGAGGATGGCCATGCCCTCAAGCGGCACCAACTGGCCCGTAGACCAGGGCGAGCGCCCGCCGATACCCAAATGACCGTTCCAAACATTGGGGTATCGATAGCCGAACTTGAAGTAGACTGGAAGGACCAGGGCATAATCGGACACCAGTGACATGAGACGCATACCAGGCTCCCTCGTCGGGGGTACTGAATACTGCTGCCAGCAAACAGCTCGTGGTACCATCAGTTTGTTCATCCTCGCTAGTGCGAGCAAGCGAAGATGGCCATGTCCTCAAGCGGCACCACTGGCCACGTAGACCAGGGCGAGCGCCCGCCGAGTGTAGCGACTCGATAATGTCCGACTTTCCCGGCTCTTCGACGGAAAAAATCACTTGCCTTTTGTACTCCATCGGCCAGCTGCAGGCCGATCTGCAAAACCTTCAAGATTCTCCTTTGGGGGCTCCCGTCGTAATGTTCAAGCTTTCCATATCCGCTGTTGCACTCTTGCACTGTAATCGTAGATTCGTGGGCACCCGTCCAATGAACTCAACAGCAATGGCAGGTGAAGGAGAGCGCGAAGGCTGTTCGTAAGCATCGTAGATTCTCGGACTAAGAATCTACGCGCGCGACATCCTCGTTCTGAGGTACATTAGCGACGCGATCACAGTCAAAAACATGACGAACAGCACAGAGATAGCGTCTAAGTCTGAGGGTATGTATTGTCACCGCTTTCCTTCATTTGAGCTTGAACCTGATCTTGCATTTTCAGACATGAAGAGATACTTTTGGGACCGTGTGAAAAGGAACGACTTCACATTGAGCAAGTTCTTGAAACACATCGAATACGCAGCGGGAGAGTCCACAAATGCGATCAGCGATCTTGAGGCATGTGTGGCTCGGGCCGAAGCGAATATAGTTGATCTTCGGGACGCCTCCCAGAAAACAAAATTAAGCAAAGTACTCGAAACGGTGACGGAGTCCATCTGTCAAGCGAAAGAAGGGAAAGATGTAGTTTGGAAATCCCATTGGGAAGACCTTGCGTCGCAGGTACTGACTGATTTGGAGGTTCAGCTTTTGCATCTTCTAATTTGGTGCTTGCGTAGCTTCGAATCAAAACCCAAGCCGGGAAAAGGCAGGCCGCAGCTGGAGATGTGTTGGTTTTAGAGGAGGAGGAGCGCGCTATCCAAGCAACCCAAAGAAAACGGAGTCGCGATGCAGTGGCAGCACCGAACCTTGCGGTCGATTCACGGGAAGATCTCGGGAATCAACCAAAGAAGAGTAAATGCGCGAGTTTCGACGACGATGACGACAGTGCGGAATGTATTGTGAATGGTGAAATCCAAACGCAGGATGCAGACGGTAACGTCGTTGCGCTCTCGGTCGATTATTTACAGAAAACCTTTGTCGGAAACAAGAAGGCCGTGTCTGCTGAAGATTTGATCTGCGGGAAAGTCAATTTGTCCGAATGGCTGAGATCTACCCAAAGCGCTCTCGTCAGAAAGTATAGTACGCAGCCAACCGTAGCATTCTCGTTGCAGGAGATCGGGCATATTCTCTTGCTCCATCACATCATACTTTTCTCGGAAAAGTACCGCATCAGCACTTGGACCACGCACAAAGACCCCAGAATTGTCAAGGCATGGTCGAGATTAGTCTCTGCAGAACAAATGGAGCGCATGGACGCGCGCCTGCCGGAGAATGTGCGAGATGCATTACAGAACTTTTTCCACGAGCTATCTTCCGGGGGGAATTTCATGGACATTTGGAAGAAGCACACTGCCGAGCACATGAAGATCATTGAAGATAACATGCCGTGGAGGATGCTGATAGTGGTTCGATCATTGTGAGTGCTGGCAATTCTTATAGGCCGGCGCAACCTGTCTAACCATATTTTTTTTCTCACCGTAGCTATTTAGCTACACAGAAGATGAAGCAATTGCAACTTTTTACCCAAAAAGTTGCAGACGAGGATACTACTGTTCATGCTCTTCTGCACGGCCTCATGGAAGAGATTTTTGATGTGGACTCAGAACATCTCCTGGTCGTGTGGGCGAACGGGGAAAGTAAAAGCTCCCGCGAACAGCGCAAACAATATGTCAAAAACCCCGCCGGAAAAAAGCCCGATTGCAGAGTTATCTCAAAAGATTTTGAGGAAGTGTTCATGGAAACAAAAAGCCATAGACATACAAGCAACTCGCCAGCTAGTGTATACGATTTATACAAATTGGCGATACTGCTTCAAGGAGCTGTAATTGCCAAAACAAAGAAAGGATTACATGCATCAGTTTTCGGGATTCAGCTGTTGCGAGAAAGCGTAGAAATCTACGAGATGAGCCTGGCGAAAGATGGGATTTTTACCATGTACCACATCGCTTCATGCGTCATCCCAAAGAGCTCCAAGAATCTCGAATTGCTATCGAGGTTAATAGGTTCGTTCCTCTACGTAAAGAAGAAGCTTGATCAGCAGTTTGCCGAGCACGAATACGATTCGGAAGAGGAATTGGCCCTGCACCTTTCATCCCCAATCGGATCGCCGGAGTTTGAACCAGAACTGGATCCCAAAATATCATCTGTGCGGCCACCAGTTCCGACCCCCAAGAAAAAGAAAAGCAATGGAA
Organism: Phlyctochytrium arcticum; assembly: GCA_025602905.1. Taxonomy (NCBI): domain Eukaryota; kingdom Fungi; phylum Chytridiomycota; class Chytridiomycetes; order Chytridiales; family Chytridiaceae; genus Phlyctochytrium; species Phlyctochytrium arcticum. The sequence goes on along the minus strand of JAHLKI010000024.1, from coordinate 310,575 downwards.
TACCCAATTTTCTAGAATAGTCTTCAGCTTAGTGATATTATTGATCTGTAGATATTTCGTCTGGCAGCGATTTGGGGCGACAATCCCCTTTACAAACGTAAACAACATCATCCATTCTACCAAGACTGGATCATGCTCATCGAGCCACAGATGACAAGAGTGTTGAGTATTTGCTCAATTTGCGAGAACAGGATGGGTCTGCTGTAAGCTTAACTGATTTCACGGCACGACACGCTGGACGATGTCGATGACATCCTCACCAACGCGCTCTGATTGGCCTAGACTCCGCATTGAACAGAAACGGGATACCCATTCACTACAATACGATAGCAATAGACGACATATGGGACGAGGAAGATGGGGTGTCGGACACAGCGTACGACCGTCCAATGTCGGAACGAGGTTGGAATCGGAATGTCAACGAACAGATACGGCCGTTGATTTGATCGCTCTATTTGGCAGATACATTGGCAATGGAGAAAGCTGTCAGCTTGAGTATGCATAAAGATCACTGTCGTAAGCTTTTTCCTCGTCGACAGCCTTACATCCCAAGAGATCTTGTTGAATGGACCGTTGACAGTCACTGTTGCGGTTCTCGACGATCTGCCGGACCTGTGAATTCTCATTTAACCATTTTGAGACTTCGACTGTCCGATCTCCCGTAAACCAAACCAAACTCTTCGCAACTTTATCGATAAACTTTCCGCTCAAACTTCGACACAGATTATTGCACTCTTTGTTGCAAAGTTTATCGATAAACTTTCGGCTCAAACTTCGACACACATTGCATTCTTTGTTGCAACTTTTAACTTTACTCGGGCAAAGTTTATCGATAAACTTTTGGAGATGAGATGCAAACTTGACTCCATCGTGAACACTAAGATGTAAACTTGCCATCGTGAACACGACAACATCGTAAACACCAAGATAGCGTGAGCAATATGACAACCTATAGTTGCAGCTGCTAAAGCACGACTCCATCGTGAACGCTAAGATGCAAACTTGACTCGACCAACATGATTCTCACTAAGATGCAAACTTGACCATGTTGGATGTGTGCGTATGTTAGTATTGAAAAAAAGTATCACTATTTAAAGCAATCAGAACAACAAGAGAAGCATATGAAGAATGCCAGTATCTACCGCCTGTTACCGTGTGACCTACCAGAATGGTTGCATCCAGACCGGCGTTGAAGCATCATCGTTGCGTCAACTTTCAAAGAAACTGGGAATCTCATATGTAGCGCTTAAACACCTGATTTCAGGAGCGTCTAGTCGCTATGCCAAATTGCTGACGGTTGAGGTCTTGCCGCGAGGTACATTCACCACCCATAATAGAAGCACAGATCCCATATAAAAGGGCGAGCGATTTCCTCTGAGATTCGTTTCAACTGTCAAAAAAATATTGGTGCTTAAACAAGTAAACACTCATCAGACAACAATCAAGTATGGTGGACATTTCGATCACCGAGCCTATCTCCAGCCTCTTCCGCGTTGACAACAATGCAATGCCGACAATCATTGCCCATACCGAACCTGCCAACGAAGCCCACGTGCACCAATTGATCAAATGTCCCAACCTGGACTCCACATTGCGCAAGAAGCTTTCAGCCTACCTCAAATGCCGTGTGGAACCCAACCAATTTCGGATCGAATACACCTACTCAAAGTACTCGACCCTCGAGTACCGTAGGCTCTGGGCTCGCGGCGGGATTGGTTTGCAAATGTTCCCAAAGGAGGTCCGAGCCTTCCTTGCTTCCGAGTACTATATCGACATTGATATGGAGAATGCGATGTTCCGAATCCTAAAATCCGTGGCCGATCAATTGCAACTGGACGTTGAAGCCCTATGCCCGGAGCTGATCGAACTTATTCAGAATCGCAAGCAGGTGCTCGCTCAGCAATCGTTGTCCAAGGTTGATGTGATTTGCATGATCTTCACCTCCGCCTCAAAGCCGCGCAACAACTTCATACGCAAGATCCATTCCTTTTTGTATGGCGAGGTTGTTCCAGCGTTGACTTCTGGAGCACATTCCTATTGGTCTGCAGTGTGGGATCACGTCAAGTTACTTAAGCAGCAGGACATTAAGAGGAATAAGGAAGGCTGTTTCCTCTCTTTGGTCTCTCAAACGTTCGAGAAACAAGGTCTTGTCAATCTGATGGACTTTCTACAGTCTCGGGGCTTTAAGGTTGATGTTCCAATTTTCGACGGAGCTCTGATGCGCAAGTCACCCACGTTGACCGATATACCGAGTATGTCTTGGAACGTACCAACTTGGAGGTTGTCTTTATGCAGAAGGAGTTCACCATTCCATCACAGTTCCTTACCCACTGGCATCTTCAAGTCGTTCCGGCTGCTACCGTGCTTACTAAGCGGAAATTTGAAGAATATAGCAACAATGACTCTGAAGACGAGGATCGACTTGTAATTCTTCCTATTCCTGAGGACGAGTGTATCTCCATCTCGCGAGCTAAGAAACTCTTCAGCAATGGCAAGGAACCTAAGGTGCTGCTTCAATATCTTAACAACTACTTTGCCAAAGTCACTGATGAAGAAACGGCTTGGTTCTGTTACCGAGAGAAGCGTAGTGACCCTTGGATTTGGCGCAGCAAAGGAACAACGGCAACATGTCTTGAGCATCTGGCCTTTACCTACGAAAAGCAGGGACGTTCGGAGCAGACAAAAACTACACGGTTAGAACTGTTCCGCTTCTGGTACCTGCAGTCCAACCTCCTTACGTTTAAGAAGATAGTGATGAACCCGCAGCGCATCGGTGACCTCAATGGCTTAGAACTGAATCTTTTCCGCGGATTCAAGGCAAAGAAGCTGGAATCATACGACGAGACAATTCTGGCCCCAATCTGGTACCATTTGCGAGACATTATGAACAGAGGAGTTGAGGAGCACTGGCGCTACTTGGAGGGGTGGTTGGCATCTTTGGTTCAAAGGCCAGACGACAAGAATCGTACGGCCATTGTCCTTCATGGGTCGCAAGGGACCGGTAAGAACGTGCTCTTCGAATGATTTGGCACTCATGTTATCGGCAAGGATCACTACCTTTACCTCAATGACCTGGACGATCTGACGGGTAGATTCACTTCGCTTCAAAGTGCCAAGATCTTTGTGTTGGGGGACGAGGTTGTCTTTGCCGGAGCTCATAAGACAAACAACATCTTAAAATCGAAAATCACCCAGGCCTGGCAGAAACTTGAGAAGAAGGGTTGCGATCCCGTAATGATCCAAGACTTTATGAACCTAGTTTTCTTGAGCAACAATGACAATGCTGTCAAAATCGAAGACACTGATCGCCGCTACTATGTCAAGCGTGTCTCCGACAAGCACCGCAATGCCCACGAGTACTTTGATCCTTTCTGTGCAAGCCTGACCCAAGAAGCAGCGGATCACTTCTACATGTATCTCATGAGCTTGGATCTCAGCCAGTTCAACGTTCGAAACATTCCACATACGGAGGAGAAGGACGATATGCGAGTAATGGCAATGAGCCCTTTGGATCTGTTTGTAGAGGAGGCCCTTGACGGGGCCATAGTCTATGAGAAAGGGCGGTGGGATGAGGAGACAAAGACTAGAAGTGATGATGTATACTTCCAAGCTGGCGAGACGTATCAGACAACAATGAATGAACTGTTCGACCACTACGTTGAGTTCTATGGTAGCAGCCGTTCTGGTCATACTCGACACAATGGGCAGCTGGCAAAGAAAGCCTTTGGTAAAGTTATCCGTCGGAAGTTAGTCATTGAAAACTGCACAAAGGACCGACATGGTGGCACGAGGATCCGACTTACTATTGCTAGGCCAGAAGTGTAAGTTCTGTTTTCTGTGTTATAAGTGTGTATCCTGAAATGTGAGGTTTTCGTATGTCTTCATATAGTTCTTTATCTAATTCTGTAAATAATACACATTTACACATCAATCACATAAAAATAGAGTCATAAAGAAAAAAGAGGCAGTATTTTTTGAAGTTGAGACCTGAACCAAGATCTTTGGTGGTTTTTGGATGACCCGGACAAATTTTATATGTGTAGAGGTGTTTGTGTGGTCAATCTAGGATAGCACCATGGTGCGCGCGACAAGACAAAGACATGGTGGGAATGATGACGCTGCTTTAAACTTTGGTATACTAACATAAGTAAACACTTAGTATGAGTTCCGTTTCACCAACCGCCACTCGCCATAGACAAGGTGCAGCATACTATGCCGCCAAGTTTAGAGAGGAGCTCATAAAGAGGTCCAAAGCAAAAACCTTTGCCGATGCGCTTAAGTTGTATGTCGTACTCCCTCACAGGATAGGGAAGAGCAACACTTGTATCTGTACTCACGACATAGAAAAAAACTACTTTGCAAAGAACATTCACACTGGAGAGGTTCTGGTGATTGGAAGCTCTTGCATCAATCGTTTCTTCCCTCAAGAGCAAGTAGATATCGTTAAGCAGCTGGAATCTGACGGTAAGTAGCAATTCCGTACCGTACGGTCACGGGTCCGTACTCCGTACTCTCCCGGGTACTCTCGGGTAAATCCGGGATTGCATCTTGACCGTACGGACTGAACACTCAAGTATGATTTGCCTCCCCAAATGGGTCCCAAAGCTACTTGAGGATCACATATACTGCAGCTGTACATGTTTACACCCATTCAGGCTGTTAAAACCCGTGATGTCTTTGTTCATCGCATTTTTTGAAATTAATTAAATTATCTATGGCATGCATGCGAAGGATCAGACTTGTGCCAGGAAACCCACAGACTCACAGAGTGAAATAAAGTAATTGACAGAGATAGAAATCCAGATGGAATCGGACAAAATAACCTAATAGTTTCGCCCACGGTACAAGGGAAAGAAATTGTCTATTAACATCGTGTCTGAACAAAGGATGCAAGGTCCAAAAAAAAGACGATTACGGTTATACCAGTGGGAACTAAAAACTTAGTAGCTGATGCAGGGGTCGAACGCGGGAAATCTTCGTAAGCCTTAAGGATCTTTAACCACTACACCACGAGCTCTGCGTGTTTTATGCTAATAAAAAGAAACTTATGTGTCTTTACACTGAACCGCCCGACCTGTACACCTTTGGATTCTTTGACCCATTCGTCGCCTCGCTCGTCTCCTGCCCGGTCAATCTTGCGGACGCCGCGCTGTCGTAGCCGTTTACGATCGTTGGGTTGTGTTCCAGCTGGAACAGAGAGTTCGACGTCGCCGTCAATGGTCGGGACGCGAATAGTGCCACCCAAGATGGCTGTGGAGAGGGGAACTTCGGCATCAACAAGGACGTCAGCGCCCTCGCGGTGGAAAGTTGGGTCAGGCGCGACTCGGAGTGTCACGAATAAATCGCCTTCGGGACCGTTGCCTTCCAGAGGTGCATTACCTTGTCGGGCAAGACGGAGCTCAATGCCGTCGTAGACGCCGGGAGGAACCGTGACCTCAACTGTGCGGGGTTCCTCGCCGCGGCCCTGACCTTCACAGCTAGTACATTTGGCGTCTGCCGGAACCTGGGATCCAGCACCCCCGCATGCAGGGCAAGTTGTCGCCATCTGGAATCCACCACGGATGAAAGCAACTTGCCCAGATCCGCCACAAGTTGTGCAGCGATTCGCCTTTTTGCCCGGCTTGAGCCCTGATCCAGTACATGGCTTACATTTCCCGACACTCTTGAATCGAATCGTCCGTGAAGTTCCTTTTGCAGCATCCACGAAGGAAATGTTGATGGCCGTTTTAATGTTACGTCCGACACTATCAAAACCACCGCGGCCACCCCCACCCCTGCCACCCATTCCCGGCATTCCGCCCATGCCACCTGAGAAAATGTGCTCAAAGATATCCTGTGTGCTACCGAAGCCGCCTCCGAAGGGGTTACCCCCTCCACCAAAACCACCAAAATCGCCAAAACCTCCTGCGCCAGTTGGTCCCTCTCCGCCTAGAAATTTTTTTTCGCTTTAGCGTCTGTACAAACAAACGACTGTACCATGAATGCCAATTTCTTTACCTCCAAAGGCAGAGTGTCCAAATTGATCGTAATTTGCTCGTTTCTGATCATCCGACAGAATCTAACAGAGAAAAGTTTTAGTACTGTGGCTCCACCAAATCCAACAGTATGAAACTCACATCATACGCTTCCTGTATCTCAATAAATTTATCCTTGGCATTCGGATCCTTGCTAGTATCAGGGTGGAAATCGCGCGCGAGCTAACAACATAGGAACGTTAAGGGCTTTTCTATGATGTATTAAAGTCTCCAAAGGCAAATGTCTTACCTTGTAGTACGCCTTTTTGATCTAACTAGCCGTGGCGTCTTTACTGACATTCAGGACTTTGTAGGCATCCTTTTTGGCTGCAGATGCTGGTGGTGTAGCATGAAAGCATCGCTATGAACATCAAAAGTAAGTTCCTCGTTGACGTTTTGGCCTTGCGCGTGCTGAACAAAATGTCTCACCTTGTCACCCATACTCCGCCGATTCCGCAATTGTTCACACGTTTTGGACCACATAGTCTTGCTCCGTGCCGAGAACGCATCTGATTGCGGCGGGGAGCCTGCCAGACTTGTCGGTGTAGCCCGTCCATAGTTGCTCACAGTAGTAGAAACATTGTGAGCTGCTGTGAGGGCGCTTGGGCTGCGCTTGGGGGAGCATAAAAGTTAAGCGGTGAGCGCGGAAATTGGGACGTTTAGTGAGGCCAGTCATTCCGGACATAGTACGTTGCAATTATGGCTAAGAATGATGGGACAAGGGGCGCCAGTCATTCCGGACATAGTATGTTGCAAGAATGGCTAAGAATGTAACAAAGGAGGGCACGCGGCATTCTTCACTGATTGAGGGCGGATTCTTGCAGGAATGTTCCCACGGTAGATATCGGGCTAGAAATGTACCAAGAATGTGGGCGCACGGCATTCTTCACTAATGATACCCCCCCATTCTTGCCAGGAATGTAAGTACCTAATAGGCCAGGAATGCCTGTCACAGTGCGCAGCATTCTTGCCAAGAATGCTGCGCACTGTGACACGGTTTACCTGATGCTTAATGGATGATCGCGCAAGCGACTCCTTATCGACCTCACACCACACCCCAAGGTTGGCCAACACGCAAGAACAAACGGTGGCTAGTCGTGTTTGTCATGGGCCAGGCGGCCGGTGAAGTGTTTTGTTCTCTGCCTTCCCTAGAACCCAAATGCCATAATGCATTGTCCAATCTGAGCGTCAACGTCTGCGTAAGACAAAGAGTTTATCGTCAATTTTTGTTTTGAGATCAACGAACGCGAATTACATTCAGGATATATTCTCAGGGTTTGGTTTGAATTCATTTCAAAATCCAACAGAATCATTCTATGTTCAATCATATATATACCCACCGAACTCATTCTACTCAGGACAAGAACATTCAGGTAAGCTGGTGGGGACTATGGGACTAATTATAACCTATGATGCGTGCGACCGCAAGTCATCACAATTTCTGGAGCGCATTTTCGCGACGTAGTTGATGCATGGCATCCAAATTCCGGTACACCATTTTGCTGTCCGGAATATGGTAGAGGTTTTGTGTTTATAAGATGGCCCGTTCAGGGTATCTATGTAGCTCCACGTGGGAAAGTGGCATTTTGACATGCCAGAAATTGTGGTGACCGCCAAACTGCGCAACCTCAAGTGTGGCATAGTCACGGTGGAGACGGTGGGAAATTGATTGGCTGGAATGACAGTGGAGCGGTGACTACGCCGTAAACTTCATTTGCCTCTTTCGGCGAAAAGAAAATTTATTTTTCCAAGCGAGCGCCGACTATACAAGCATCAGCTGCAAGTTCGGCCCCCGGAAATCTCTACGATATCGCAAATATGGCTACTGAAACAAAGTAGGTGTCTCCAACCTATCCCAGGCGTGAGGACCGCTGCCCAAACTCGTCAAAGTCTTTTTCGGTCTGGAAGAGGAGTGATCTCCGAGCAGTCATTTTGGGCAGCGGTTCTGGGCGAGCGCCGATGATCTTTCTTCAATCCCACCTTTTTCCGAAAAGAGTTGGACCTTGTTTCTGACATTGTTCTCCTTTTCAGAAACGCCCCTCCCGCCGATGCTGGCCTGGCCGATGTTACTGATGGCGACATCGAGGTAAGATACATTTACGTCTTCCTGGAATTTGCGGGCTGGAAACTCAATAATTTTGTATAGACAAACTGGGACGAGGTTGTCGACAAGTTTGACGACATGAACCTTCGCGAGGAGCTCTTGCGTGGTATTTACTCTTACGGGTATGCCTCATTGAGAAGAACCGACGTCGTATGAATGCTTATTCAAAATACTTTAGTTTCGAGCGTCCATCTGCTATCCAGCAGCGTGCCATTCTCCCCGTCATCAAGGGCCACGATGTGATTGCTCAGGCCCAGTCCGGAACCGGAAAGACTGCTACTTTCTCCATCTCTGTTCTCCAGTCTCTTGACATGACCAAGAAGGAGTGCCAAGCTCTTATCCTTGCCCCCACCCGTGAGTTGGCCCAGCAGATTCAAAAGGTCGTCATCGCTCTCGGTGACTACATGAACATTACCTGCCACGCTTGTATCGGAGGAACCAACGTCCGTGACGACATGCGCGCTCTCGAAGCCGGTGTCCACGTTGTCGTCGGAACCCCCGGTCGTGTCTTTGACATGATGGACCGTCGTGCCCTCAAAACCGACCACATCAAAATGTTTGTTCTTGATGAAGCCGACGAGATGTTGTCCCGTGGTTTCAAGGAACAAATTTACGAAGTCTTCCAACTCCTTCCCCCCGCCACCCAGGTTGTTCTTCTCTCCGCCACCATGCCCGTCGAAGTCTTGGACGTTACCAAGCGCTTCATGCGTGAACCCGTCCGTATTCTTGTCAAGCGTGATGAGTTGACCCTTGAGGGTATTCGTCAATTCTACATTGCTGTTGAGAAGGAGGACTGGAAGCTCGACACTCTTTGCGACTTGTACGAGACTGTTACCGTCGCTCAAGCCGTTATTTTCTGCAACACCCGTAGAAAGGTCGACTGGTTGACCGAGAAGATGCAGTCCCGCGAATTCACTGTTTCTGCTATGCACGGAGACATGACCCAACAGGAGCGTGACGTTATCATGAAGGAGTTCCGATCCGGTTCTTCCCGTGTTTTGATCACCACTGACTTGCTTGCCCGTGGTATCGATGTCCAACAAGTTTCCCTCGTCATCAACTACGATCTTCCCTCCAACAAGGAAAACTACATCCACCGTATCGGTCGTAGTGGTCGTTTCGGACGTAAGGGTGTTTCCGTCAACTTTGTCGCTCAAGAAGATGTCCGCATGCTTCGCGAGATTGAGGAGTTTTACAACACCAAGGCTGAGGAGATGCCCCTCAGTATCGCTGAGCTGTAAGTGTTACTCGTTCCATTCTTGTCGTTCGAAGGAATAATCTCTAAACTTGTCTTCTTTCCACAGCCTCCAATAGGTACATTCACCTCTCACTCACTGCATAATGCAAGTCGCGTCGTTTTCTCAAGCACGCAATAGAGACTGTCTACACATCCACCCGCATTCTCACGCCCCCTCCTGCCTTCAGTCAATTACTTTTATTGCCCATTTATTTTGCTGTTTATTTCTCTTTTGTTGGAACGCCCTTGTATAAATGTATTTTGCGCCATACTACAAACGAGTTCCTACTATTGCCCTTGATCAGCCTTACCAATTCTTGCGAGCAAACGTTGCGGGGATGGACTGAGCTCACTTGCTAGATCTACAAAGACACTACTGAGACACCTGAGGTCCTTCGTAGACTCCTGGTAGACGTTCTGGCCCTTTGGAAGGGGCCACTCACGGTTGGGTTTTCGCCGAAAGAACAGGTAAAACTAACGACCAGCGCCCTTTCATTTTCTGCCGACGACATGGGCTCCACACAACCCGATATCCCTATAGGCGAGGAACTGGAAAAAACAAGTATGTTTTCATGTTTTCATGTCTGGCCCATAAAGATGGGAAAACTGAACGTGCTTCACGATGCGCTACCTATACCCACTCCAGATAACGATGCTCATGCTCATGCCCATGCCCATGCCCATGCCCATGCCCATGCCCATGCCCATGCCCATGCCCATGCCCATGCCCATGCCCATGCCCATGCCCATGCCCATGCCCATGCCCATGCCCATGCCCATGCCCATGCCCATGCCCATGCCCATGCCCATGCCCATGCCCATGCCCATGCCCATGCCCATGCCCATGCCCATGCCCATGCCCATGCCCATGCCCATGCCCATGCCCATGCCATGCCCATGCCCATGCCCATGCCCATGCCCATGCCCATGCCCATGCCCATGCCCATGCCCATGCCCATGCCCATGCCCATGCCCATGCCCATGCCCATGCCCATGCTCATGCCCATGCTCATGCCCATGCCCATGCCCATGCCCATGCTCATGCCCATGCCCATGCCCATGCCCATGCCCATGCCCATGCCCATGCCCATGCCCATGCCCATGCCCATGCCCATGCCCATGCCCATGCCCATGCCCATGCCCATGCCCATGCCCATGCCCATGCCCATGCCCATGCCCATGCCCATGCCCATGCCCATGCCCATGCCCATGCTCATGCCCATGCTCATGCCCATGCCCATGCCCATGCCCATGCCCATGCTCATGCCCATGCCCATGCCCATGCCCATGCCCATGCCCATGCCCATGCCCATGCCCATGCCCATGCCCATGCCCATGCCCATGCCCATGCCCATGCCCATGCCCATGCCCATGCCCATGCCCATGCCCATGCCCATGCCCATGCCCATGCCCATGCCCAAGACGAAGACGATTCCGATTCCGGATACGATTCCGAACACATTTCCGAACACATTTCCGAGCACGAATGCGATTCCTATTGCCGAAACTTTCCCCCAGACGAAGACGATACCATCATGAACGAAATGAAGGCTGCGTATGAGGCATGCCGGGCCAGACCGGGAGAGCCAAAGTATGTAGTATTGGCAGTCGGCAAGCAGCGCCATCCAGACTGGCCATATTACTGTAAACCGAAACCGAAACGGGCAGCAGTAACGGCTAGTGCAGCGGCGGAAGAAAAGAGTTGATTTGTCTTATGTATCAGAGTTTAAAATCTGTTTGCCCAGCGCTGCTTTCGTCGGGGTTTCGTTCCTGCTTGCGTAATCATTCAAACGTTGTGTCCGCCATACTAAAATAGCGATGTACCGGTGTCCGCTCCCGGAATCTCTACGATCGCAAATATGGCTGCTGAGACAAAGTAGGTGTCTCAACCTATCCCAGGCGTGAGGACCGCTGCCCAAACTCGACAAAGTCTTCTTCGATCTGGAAGAGGGGTGATACCCGAGGAGTCATTTTGGACAGCGGTTCTGGGCGAGCCAGGGCGAGGATCTTTCTTCATGTCCCACTTTTATTCGATAAGAGTTGGACCTTGCTTCTGACATTTTTGCCCATTTCAGTAGCCTGGCCGATGTTACTGATGGCGACATCGTGGTAAGATACATTTCCGTCCACTTGGAATTTTCGGTCTGGAAACCCAACAATTTTGTATATAGAATAACCGGGACGAGGCTGTCGATAGGTTTGAAGACATGAACCTTCGCGAGGAGCTCTTGCGTGGTATTTACTCTTACGGGTACGCTTGATTTAGAAGAAATGAGATCCTAGTATGATGCTTATTGGGATTTAGTTTCGAGCGTCCCTCTGTTTTCCAGCAGCGTGCCATTCCCCCCGTCATCAAGGGCCACGATGTGATTGCTCAGCACCAGTGGGGAACCGGAAAGACTGCTATTTTCTCCATCTCTGTTCTCCAGTCACTTGACATGACCAAGAAGGAATGCCAAGCTCTTATCCTTGCCCCCACCTGGGAGTTGGCCCAGCAGATTCAAAAGGTCGTCATCGCTCTCGGTGACTACATGAACATTACCTGCCACGCCTGCATTGGTGGAACCAACGTCCGTGATGACATGCGTGCTCTCGAGGCCGGTGTCCACGTTGTCGTCGGAACCCCTGGTCATGTCTTTGACATGATGGACTGTCGTGCCCTCAAAACCGACCACATCAAGATGTTTGTTCTCGATGAAGCCGACAAGATGTTGTACCGTGGTTTCAAGGAACAGATTTACGAAGTCTTCCAACTCCTTCCCCCCGCCACCCAGGTTGTTCTTCTCTCCGCCACCATGCCCGTCGAAGTCTTGGACGTTACCAAGCGCTTCATGCGTGAACCCGTCCATATTCTTGTCAAGCCTGATAAAGTGCTTGAGGGTATTCGTCAATTCTACATTGCTGTTGAGAAGGAGGACTGGAAGCTCGACACTCTTTGCGACTTGTTCGAGACTGTTACCGTCGCTCAAGCCGTTATTTTCTGCAACACCCGTAGAAAGGTCGACTGGTTGACCGAGAAGATGCAGTCCCGCGAATTCGCTGTTTCTGCTATGCACGGAGACATGACCCAACAGGAGCGTGACGATATTATGAAGGAGTTCCGATCCGGTTCTTCCCGTGTTTTGATCACCACTGACTTGATTCCCCTTGGTATTGATTTCCCTGTTTACTACGCCGTCATCCTCGTCATCAACTACGATCTTCCCTCCAACAAAGAAGACTACATTCACCGTATCGGTCGAAGTGGTCGTTTCGGACGTAAGGGTGTTTGCGTCAACTTTGTCGCTCAGGAAGATGTCCGCATGCTTCGCGAGATTGAAGAGTTTTACAACATCAAGATTGAGGAGATGTCCGTCGGTATCAATTATCTGTAAGTTTTATTTGTTCCATTCTTGTCGTTCGAAGGAGTACTCTCTAAACTTGTCTTCTTTCCACAGCCTCCAATAGGTACATTCACCTCTCACTCACTGCATAATGCAAGTCGCGTCGTTTTCTCAAGCACGCAATAGAGACTGTCTACACATCCACCCGCATTCTCACGCCCCCTCCTGCCTTCAGTCAATTACTTTTATTGCCCATTTATTTTGTTGTACATTTCTCTTTTGCTGGAACCGTGGAACGACCTCGTCACAAGCTACGCAAGACGACGGGGGACCTCCTACACCTTCCAAAAAGCGTTTTCCCAGTGACAGACAAGTTCCAGCATCTCCTCTGGTGTCCCGTCGGGCCCCCGAAACCCCTCTCCCCCAACAAATGCCGCAAACACCTCAAAATGTAACATCCTTAGATCAAAACGAGGACGAAGATGACGACGAAGTGATTGGGTTGGACCGTACTCCGCGAAGAGATGGCGGCCCGGCGTGCCGATACCCAAGGCACTTTAACGATATCATGCAACTGCTGCTGGCAGATTGGCCCGACCGCGGAAGATATCAATGCTTTCGGCTACCCCTGCGGGAAAAGGCAAGATGGACGCCGGCTGTGCGTCTTGCACCAAGGCCACAATGTTTTTGAGATTGTATCGTATCACAGAGAACACGAGGCTTGGCAAGGGTTCTTGCGCAACCGAGGCTACCTCCGCGACGAGATGGCGGCTACCACACACATCTACACTTCGTTGCGTTCCTATTGATCATCTGGTATCATATTATAGTCAAAGTACTTGCAATTTCATTGATTTGCCACAATGGTATGGTTTTATGTTTGCAGTCTGGTAAAGATGGGAAAATGAACGTGCTCCACAGCCGCGAAACAAACGGAGCAATAATAACTAGCAGCCGGAGCCGCAGCCGCAGCCGCAGCCGGACCCTCTGATGACCATGCGAGAAGCACTTCGCGACGAGATGGCCGCCAAAAGCGCCGATACCCAACGTCATTTTAACGATCTAGTGCAAGTTGTGCAACTGCTACTGGCAGATTGGCCCCACCGTTTCCCGAGCATTTTTCGTGTCGAGGCAAGCACCGTGTTCGGCTATCCATTTGGAAGGACGGAAGGTGGACACAGGCTGTGCCCCATACATCAGAACCACAATGTATTTGAGATTGTCGCCTACTACGGAGACCACGAGGCTCTGCGCAACCGGAGCTACCAGGCGTTTCAGCGGTCGTGAACAACGGAGGAAGCTGTTGCAATAAGGGTGCAGCTAGCCCAGAACTGATGTATGCATGTGTAAATTAAAATCGTTTCGTGGCATACTTTACGGTGTCCACCGTCCACTTGGGAGTCTTGGCTTCGCTACTGGCCTCGGAAATATTTTGAGATGTCCAACTTGATTGCATAAGCAACTCCGCGATCTTCGCCATGTTGTCGCGTTTTCCCTGGTTTTGCGGTCTGCCAGAGACGTCGAAGTATGACACCAAGTCTGGGACGCACAATAAAGAATTTCTACTCTGACTATGTACTCTGATGCTCTGATGCAGACTGATCATCTTGTACAGTTGCCGCCCCTATACTGTTTGGTGAAAGCCCTGCTGGTTGTATGTTGTATGGTGCATGTCATGTAGATCGCAACTTGCCTGAATCGGAATATACACGCGTGCCAGATGCATCTTTGCCCAGGTTTTCGTTTATATGTAAAATTATTGAAAGAGAATAGAGAAGCAGAGTGAAGCAACAGCATACTTTGAGTTGGTCCTGCTTGCGTAATCATTAAAACGTGTGCCCAATGCCTGGATACACCACATTGACTAGTTGGCTACTAGCCCTGATATTTGACTGCACCGCCCGCCACGTAGATTGTTTCTTCCTTCATGTATAGCTTTTCTGGCAGAGTACCAAGCTGTGAAAAAGTCTTGTTGCGAATCAAGTAAGAGTGGAATCCGGCGTTGTGGGCGAACGAGGATATGTTTTTGGAACGAGCACAGCAACTGGGGCTTCTGAAACACGATGCTGGTGAGTTCCTCATCGCCTCGACAATTCTCCTTCTAAAGCTGACATGACTTCCTTTGTGCAAAGAGTCGGACATTCTCACCGCCTTCCCACTGGGGGTGAAGAAGAAACTTATATTCGAAGTCACCCAATACCTTCTCACCCCACCAAATTCTCATCCCCCCGTCACCACTTCCCCAGATCCAGCTCATTTGCTCACCTCCCCCGCTCATGTCCGATGGATGATGGAAGTTGTTGGACAGGGTTTCAGTCTGCCCATAGAAGACGTAGGGATCATTCAAATGACGGTGGCAGTGTACGCAAATTGGCTGTTGGAACCTGCATGCTTGCCCGTAGCCGTAAAGGATCTGAGAGGAGAACCATTTGAGCAGACCTTTTGGCAGGTGCGACGGAACTGGGAGTACTCTGATAATTGCACGCTTACCTTCCCGATCTTAGACCATCTTTCAGCAACTTTCCCTCTTGTTTCAACCCCGCAGCCGTGCTGACACTCCGAGCGGCCCTTCAGCGTCTTCCGTACACCCCCAGCATTCATCATCTCATACCTCCGGTTCGGCATCTCTTTCACCTTGGGCCCAGCCCGTTCGTCCCCCTCCAAATCATCATCACCAGCAGGCGACATCCGCGGCGGCTGCGGCAGTAGCAAATTCGACTGCTATAGCCAATACTTATGCGACCGTTGATACGGAAAACAGCGATGGAATCACAGTGCATGTGGACATGTGTCATGCGGTTTTGCGGATTTTTACTGATGCGGGACGAGTCTTGGGAGCAAACTTCTCGGAAGAAACCTGGATTGTTGTCTTAAAGGTGCTGATTGCCATCGCGGATTGCCTTTTGCGCGAGCCAGTGTGGAAGGGATATGCGGCCGCTCCACCCGATGCTGGACATGGGGGACGAGGGGCTACTGCGGGGCCTGCAACTGGTGTGGCTTACGATTATGAAGACGCAGGCGCCAGAATGGCGGACGAGCTGTGCGAACACTTGATAAGGGTTGGGTCCTTTGGTCTGACTCAAAAAGAGAACGTAAACTTATCGCAATCTGAAAGGTGTTGATAGAGCTATGGCTGCGCTCGAATCTCAAGCAGGTCTTCATGTGGGACCATTTGAAGGTCAGCATCCTTGTCTATCTAAGGCTTTCGAGAACTGGCATCAGAGGCTGAAAATCACTTTTCAGCGCTATTTCACGCTATGGACGCATCGAACAAAGGTCATAAATCAATGGAGCGCGACCATTCTTGGATTAAGTCAAAGAGTTGTCGGCCTGTTGTATGGAACTGAGGAAGGCGCTGCAAATGTCCAAATTCAAATGTTGGTTCACCGTGACAACCTAGGACCGCTGGTCACTGCTAACTTATTGTTTTGTACAGCCATGCGTATCAAGTAACATTAGATCTTCCAAGCGATTTCGTTTACTACGCGTGGCATCGGATGATTTGTAGGGCATGCTATACCGCAATAGTCTGTGGCCGATAGGAGCTAAACACTTGCTTTCAGACCTGCTGGGAAATCCCAATGCCCTTCATGCCAAAAACTTTGAAGTGGCTATTCGGGGAATTGCGCGTGTAGTCGCAGTCTGGCACTCAATAGGCCAAACCGCACAGCTTGAGGTATTAATCTAATTTTGTTCTATATGTGTGTTCTGTCGACTTCTGACCCGTGAGGTAGAATGCGGATGAGGCATCAACAGTTCCTGATGGGAATACATTGCTTCATATGTTTGGCGGATGGCTCTTTGAAGCTGTTTCCAAGATGGGGTCTGAGTACGCGGAGGGAAAAGCAGAATCTCTGGGTATACTGTGTCGAATCTTTTGTCAACCGCAACGGCGCCGAAAGTTTATCAGAGCTTACCTGGAGAGATTTTATCATTCGTTGGAGCAGGTTTGATCTCTGCATGAACATTGAAGAAAGACATTTCTAACCCGGTCTTTCCAGGGGTTGCGCGGAGACAATGCATCTCTTGTTTCTGTCATTCTGAATTCCCCAGAACTGTTTATACGGGACCTTCCTGGAATTCGCTTACTAGTACCGGATTTTGTACTTGGCCTTCGACGCGTGCTCCCTGTTACCCCACCTGCTATCGCCAACGCCCGACCGGATATGCCTTCGGACACGGATGACTTGCGACGAGCGGCTTACCTCATTGTTGGGAACATTATCGCTCTGCCAAATCACTTTGAAGAGGTCCCAGCTGGCTTGGGATGGGAAGCTTATGATTACTATATGAGGGGGCATGGGGACGAGCTGGTGATCTCGAGAACGGTAAGGTTTGGATGAGATAGGCAAGCCGTAGCTGCTGGCTAAGGCTAATTGAAGTCTAGGTTAAAGCAATGTACGCGCTCGCCGAGGAAGCGATTTTGCTGCGCAAAGAGGGCACATCGGATCAAGAGAAGTCTGTAGCTCCACGGCATCCATCGTTCCGCTCGGTAAGTGGCCCTCCCTTTTTGGCATACGTCCGTGATCTGATCATTTTTTCCCAATTTAGCTGAAATCTCACCTTGTGGACCTGCTTCTTACTTCACTTCTGGTCGAGGCGGCTCCATCCAATGCCAAATACGTTCTGCATCTCCTGTGTTCTTTTGTGGCAGAAGATGCGCCTTTCTGTCCAGGTCTGCCTGCATTGGTCGTGCGAACAATACAAGACAAGGTAGGGGACATCAGGTGCAAGCGTACCTTTCCGACCGTACGATTAACTTTTCAATTCACAATTCTAGCTGACATGGGGATGGCCCCCTGATGTAATGAAGGTAGCATTTCACACGCTAAATACTTGCGCATACTTTTTCAGCTATATAAGACGGGACAACAAGGTATTGACGTACAACGCACTTCCTTGTAACTTTGACTAATTATATATGTAGCATTGTGCTCGCGAGCTGGTTCTGAGCATGTGTCGCTTCATAGATAACTGCTTTCAAGATGAGAATCTTGTGGTAAGCGGAGAATGTCTCATCTCTGGTCATTCCATGGCTCTGAAAGTTATTTAGGCCACCCAATCACTCATCATGAGCGCCTATGACACCATCACTCACTGGATACTTTTGGGGCAATGGATCGTTGAGGATCGCGAGTGTCATAACGCGGTTATTGCAACGCTGTGCCGAGGAATTGGCGTAACGGATCGCGACGACGACTTTGCGGGAGTGAGCGCGAGCGTGTCGAATTCCCTATCAACCAGCATGACAAGCGGAAATCTGAAAGACCTGAGCAATGGCGTTACTGGTACAGGTGATCGCGAGCGCACGCCAACCAATTCAACGTTGCAATCATTCATGTCTGGAAGTACGGTCATGGCCGGACCAGCCTTGGCGGACAAGAAAAAATTGCAGAGACATTCTATGGCAGCGTCAAAGCTGATACCCAAACTGCGTGCTGCCGCTGTGGGAACGGCTCAAGCAATTCCCGTGAGCACTGGTACCAAGGATAGTGGCCTGGGCCTGCCCACGTTTGCCAATCTGACGGCGGAAATGATGATCAAAAGTGCAGCTGAACTTGCGCTCGCCCAATTTTTGAATCGTTTGGGAAACTTTCCGCCATTCGGGGAAGTGACGGGGGTAACCCGTGTCAGCAGCGTATGGAATGAGGAGGCGGAAATCCGGCGCATTATTGGCATCCGGGAAAAGATAAAACGGCAGCGACAGGCCGGCACCTCAAATCCGGATGGGGGGAAATATGGCAGCGGACATGACGACTTTGTCAAGCAGGGTTCAGTGGCAGTTTCTGATTTCCGCCGTTACATGCGATACTACGCATTCGACAGGAGATTAATCATAGGGATAATCGAAACGCCTCATTGGGCAAGAGATGATGATGATGCCAAGGAAAATAGGAACTCATCAAGGGTCCCGACGCCGCAAATGACAATGGTGGTCCGCGAGAGTACCGGCAAATACACTTGGATGACCACGTTGAAGTATACCCATGATCACATTCATGGGGAAGGACCTTTGTCGTCAGCAGCTGCACGGCCGAACGCCTCGCACCGAACATCTATGCAGCCGTCACCTCACCCTCCAGCGAAACCAGATGATCATTCCCTACCTGCGCCATCTCACGTCACAAATTCCGCCCACTCCCTATCTTCTAGCGATCATATGAGCACATCCTCCCCACCTACATCTTCCACGAGCGCCATTGACCAGTCGTCCGAATTGAATCACCATTCCGGTAATTCATGGCCGTCTCCCTCCCAAAAAGAGGCCCGTCATTTCCGACCTTTCCCATACCCATATACCCCGCAAAATGCATCCGTTGTGACATTCAAGTCTGTCAATGAGGATAGCATTCCTTCGCTCGATGACATTATCCCGCTTGGTAGTGATAGTTCTCGAAATCACGGAGTAGTCACAGCAATCACCTCAAAGTGGCGCAAACGGGAGATAGAAAGAATCGACGAGATATTGCGTAGTGACGATTACAAAAAATCTACTACAGCCGCACAACCTCCACCGATTGATCTGATGGATTCGGATGCTGCTCCAAGGGCATTTCGACTATTCTTGGGCCATCTTGGATTCTTAACCCCTGAGACTCAGTCGAAGCTGTGGCCTTTACAAATGTCTGATGCCCTACTGAAGGATTTACATCGAGTTGATGTCTTGCCAGAGTATGTCGGGGATGTTTGGTCATGTCGGAGACCCCGAGCTAACGCTTCCGTAGGCGCGATTGTATGGGTTTCGCGGTGCTCTTCTGCCGGTCAGGAGATGAATCGCTAGACACCATTCTTCAACACCGCACTGTAAGTCGCGATTTCGATGAATTTATGCACTGCATCGGCTGGCCGGTAAGCTGCTCTCGTTAGTATACGCAATGAGCAATTTCCATGCTTATAAATTTTCTAGATCGACGTAGCATCGCATAACGGTTTTCGGGGTAATCTTGATCCTTCTTTTTGTGACACAGCGCCTTACTACGCAAGCCGCCACCTTGAGGCCATCTTTCATTCTCCATATTACATCCGTGACCAAGTTTTTGCAAAATCACATCCCGCCGCACCAGTTTCATCGTCGCTTCTAACACCAGCCTTCCCGAGCGTGACTCCCTCCGCGTTCCTTTCCGCTCCATCAACATTATCGCGCTCAGAACATATTCCCAACCCCCCCAATGGAATCACTCGTCCCCTATTGGAGAATCCACGACCTCGCCCAATTTCTTCATATGGAATGTTCCCCCCTGCTTTACCTTTTTCTGAATCCAGCGCCCTAACCCAATCGCCCACGTCAATGTCACCCAATCACTCCCAGCATCGAACATCTGCCCGGGCCCGTTTCTTTAGCCACATCGCAAACGAAGATTTAGTTCACATTATTTGGATCGAAGACCTCCATAAATTTAATTCGATACCCGGAAAGTTGGGTCGCTATGCTGCGCAGCTTTCTATTTTCGTCCATCCGCTGCCACACACCCCTGGCCTATACTTCATTAGAATTCTGGGCAATCCGCAAATGATGGACGACCAAATGGTGCGTTACGAGTTCTTCATTGATTAACATCCGTACTGACCAATGCTTAGAACATTGGGCCTTTGGTGGATGGTATGATTGTCAGCCGGCACTCCCTCGGATTGCTTGTACGAACAACGGCAATATCTGCGCACAAGCATTGCCGAACCCTGAAAGGGACATCCAGGCGCCCGTAAGAATGTCGTCGTTAGACTCATTCTCCTTGATTGGCACTAACAGGTGTTCCGTAGGACAATGACAAGACGAAGCCATATTGAAGACGTTTGTAATAAGCACAAGATGAGTCTATCCATTGGAAGGTTAGTGTCCGCGCACGTAGCATTTCTATTTTGCCTTGGCTGAACGTAAAATTAGATTCTACGCCGACATTTTCACATGAGTATTGGCGAACACTTGACTCTCATGTGTGGACGCTCACGAAATATGATTGGCGACTTTTTCTTTAGCAATGACTTTAGCTTTATTTCTGGGGTCATTTTCCCACTTGTATTTGATCGGAATTTTATCAATATGTCTGCCGCAGCAAAGAACGTGCCCAGGCGGCAGCGTATGTCAATGACCGCCCGAGGATATGGCGGGGTGTTAGATATCCTCGCAGAAATGAACCGGAACGTGGGTGACTGCCTATGTACCAAATTTGAGAGGCGGTGATTTCGAAGAATCCAATCGGGTCCACTTACTGCCCATCAGTTGGTATTATGAATCCAGAACGACAGGAGTCTGGACAAGAGTGGATCTCCATCCAACACTTTACAGATGTTTTGGATGAGATGGTCAATTTTGCGAGGAAAACCTCCAATAACAATAAGATTATAAATACAAATGTCTCTGCAGTAAGTACTAAATATCAAGTAATCGAATTCGAAAGAAAGTTCTACTTCAGCGAAAGTGATTTGCGGGTCATCTTGAGTGCGTCTACTTCCACTTGTCCTTCCAAATCCACCCTTCCCCTAGAACCTCATAACCAGCTTCGACTGCCATGCGGAACCACTTGCCGCTTTCCTTTCTGTTTTTAGCTACGCCAGTCCCGTTCAAAAGGCAATAGGCAGCCTCAACCATAGCCTCAGAATCACCACTTGCACCGGCTGCGCTAAAATAGTAAAAGGCTGCTGGCAGAGAGCGTGGGACGCCCCAGCCATGGCGAAAGCAAATCCCAAGTTCGTACAGAGGCAAAGGGAGTATGGAGCACATGATTCCCATATCCGTCTGGAAGTCTCCCAGGGTAAAGGTCAGTGCTGGGTTTGTGCTAAGTGACCCCGTTATAATGCGTGACGCAGTAGCAAATACCGACCAGGTTGAGAATGCTCGTGAAGTGGTAGAGGTGTGCGACATGTTTGATGGTCTGCGGGCCAGACTAGGGAAGAATGATGCGGATCGTTGAGTGTGAACACGACTTTGCCGTGAGTCGATTGAATTCGACAGGGATTCACATGATGGAGATGCGCTTTTCTTGGTCAGTCCCTGCGGTAGCGCAAGTGGCACAGGAGCGGGTATCGGCGGTACTGCCGGCGGTATGCGTGTCTGAGAGTATACGGAGGCCTTGGCTTTTGACGAACCGATCCCATCCAATGACTGAGACATGCTGTTCTTTATCCCCGGTCCCATCGATGCACTGGGTCCTACTTCTGGCAATTGTGCCGAGCCCATACTGGAAACCAGGGCAGCCATTCGCGCCTGAGCAACTTTCTGCTCTTTACCACGCTTCCATACTTCATAAACCCCCACTACAGTTGCCTGCGCGGATCGTATAAAGCACCGCGTGGCCCGGCGTCGATCTTCCTCAACCCCCCAGCCATGTCGCAGGCACATCCCAAGAAGGTATAGCCCTAAAGGGTTGCCCTCTCCCGAGGCGCGCTCTAAGTAGTAGACGGACACCTCTAGATTATCGATTTCATGATAATGTATGGCAAGCTGTGTGTTATCCGATGGATCGATGTGTGAAGGCGCGGGGGGTATCACCAGAGGGGCGTTATTCATAGAGCGGCTGGGATCAATTGCGGGGTGAACCTGCGACGCCATCGTCAGGAAGGCCGGTGCAGTTTGAGGTCGCGAGGCAGGACCAATGTCATGCCGGGATCCGTGAGTTTGATCATCCTTGGGCTTGGCCTTCCGGGGCTTCAGAAATCGGCGCAAGAATATCTTCATTTTATCGAGTGGTCTCACGATGTGCCCATCTTGGTCGGTCTTGAGGTTCCAAAGGGATCTGCGCATAGAGTCCTCGACCTTCAGTTTGCGGCTCAAGTCTACTCTTTTACTTTTGGGGATCATGCCGGAAACGAGATTGGTTTCTGTGGCCTGCAGCCTGTCCAGCATGTCCTTTATGTCAAGATCTTCCCCCACCTCCGCTTGAAGCAAGTCCACAAGCTCTGCTGGCAGGGCTTCTACCCTACGTGCAATGGTTTCATCAGAAAAGTGTCCCCGAAAGTTGGAAGCTCGGCGGGATCGCGTTGATGCACCTAACGGCCCAGATGTGGTCGACGTGTTTCGTTCCCGTCGTTCCTCTACATCCGAGGTCTCTGGTGGGACATTGCGAATTCGTCCGCCTGTAGATCGACCGATGGTCTCTGGGAGATTGCCGATAACGTCGCTACTACTCGAATATAGGCTTTATTAGCTCCTTCATCCGAGGCAGACCGAAAGACCATCCGCTGTACAAACCTCATGCGAACAAGGTCATCTCGCGCCTCTTCCGGATATTCTGCATCCGAAGGCTGGCCAAAATCGTAATTGCTACCTTTCCTACTGACATTTGACGACCGCCCTGTTACTGACCCCGCGCGCTGGTGGGCACTACTTGCTCTCGAGGTCGGTTTATGTAGCACAGTAACACTCTCGCGACCACCCATCTGATCGACGGTAACTGAGCTTGACGGTGCATATCTCTGCTGAGGTGGAGTCGAAATGGATATCAGGGATGATTGTAGTTTGTTGCCAAATGCAATTGGAGTAGACGCATTTAACAGGTGCTGGGATGGGAAGGAAACGGCAAACGTTGATTGAGGAATTAAAGATGGTAGGATCTCCGTTTCACTCAATACTGTGGATGCTGTGAGATACTGCTGATCTTGCATGTTGATGGTCGTGGGCGAGACCATGCACATGTGTATTATGAAAGTCTTGATTCGGCCCGTGTCCCCCTATTCAATCAGACTATGGCTTGGAAGGACGGCTCAAGCATTTTACCAGCCCAATTCTTAATACGCTTATTTCAGGGTCAACGCGGCGTCATCTCCAAGATCCCCAATTTCTAGTTACTCGGCGGAAACCGTTTGCAAATAAAAAGGACCGTGTAAAAGCATCAGAAAAACATCTGCACGACAAACGCGTCGCAATGGGAAAAACTATGCAGTATGCACTAGATGAGCTAACAAAGTCTAGCTATCTGCGTTATCAGGTAGACGGATTATCCGGCGACGTCCGGAACCCAAAAACTTTTGCGCTGGACACTAAAGAGAGGGAGCCTTTCCACAGGAACTCCTTGAAACTTTCTGGCAAAACCGTCCGGAGTTTCAGTGTTTTCTGCAGCCATTGGAGGCGCATCCTGCATGATGTTATGATCAAGGAGCCAGCTTGAAAAAAAGATTCAAACATGATCCTTACTTTGATTTTGTCTGCAAGGCTCGAATAGTGTGTTTGCGGCAGTGACTTCCCATCTCGAAAGGAAGCAATTCGCTCACGTAGAATATCCATTTCGTGTTGCATGCTCGCACGCAGCGCATTTGCCTCGGCAGTACATGCGGCAAAATGGGCTTGTGCCTTTAGCAGTTCAGAGTTTAGACGATTAATCTCTTCACCCATGGCGGCCTTTTGTCGTTGGAGGTTTTGTATTCGATTGGCCAAACCGGTCACATTCCGCCCGCCGGCTGCTAGCAGCGAAGATTTTGCGTTGATCCTCTAATCAAATCAGTCCATGTGAACGTAACAGCAAGCTTCCACTGTACCTTCGCCTCATCAATCAAATGGTGCTTTTCATCGAAATAATGGTCGAGCAGATGTGGTGCCCAAGCGGCAAGAGTGCCAACAAGGATCACAAACGCTATATAGCAGCGACCAATTTGAATATGAATCTACTTTCCCCGTGAATCAGGAAGACCTACCAGCCCCAAGCAGCTCATTCATGCTTGCTGTCGCTGGGTTTTCAATCGAAAAAAGAGCCATAACTTCTCGCACAGAATTCAAGGCTGGCTAGAATTTGGGCTTTATTCCACTCACCCCAAGCCCAGGGCGACATTAAAGAGCGGAGCTACCAGCTTGTGGCGCATGTCTGATTACGGCATGCTGGTTGGAATGCAAAAGTGAGATCCACAAAGGTCCTTCAACAAAACTCACCAGGAATTTCACAAAAGCATTCACAACAGCAAAATGGCATCCCTCCCAACAGCAGATCTGGACGACAAGAGCAAGGCCGAGCTGGTCCAGTTTGTTGAGGCCGAGCAGGTGAGATACCAGAAGAGAAAAGTCCACACGGCGCTCACGGGCGTTTGTTTGTTTATACGTTACTAATTTGCTTCTGCTTCAAAAAAAGCGACGAGCAAACTTCCAATCCACCGGTATGTAGCTCCTCTTTGTCTCAAGCTCTACACCGTTTCTCATTTTTATTTTCTAATAGTCCATCAATACACCGGTACGATCAGTTTTTGCGATTTGTGACAGTTAATGATTTTGGCAAATCACTGACGTTTTTTCTATTCCAATTTGATGAACGATTTACAGACACATGCTGGTATGCCTTGTTAAGCGTTACCTTTAATCGTTACGAGAAACTCACTGTTTGATTTAGGGATAAGTGCATCACCAAGATACGCCCATCAATGGACAAATCTGACGAAGGTATTTGCATGGTGAGGAACTGCGGCCGTCGGTTCCCTGTTCTGAGACTTGATTTTATCAGTTTGCCTCACAAATTGCGTGGACCGCTTCCTGGACTCGACAATCCTTCTCCTAAACTCGTTGGGTGCCCAAGCAGGAGCAGCCCAACAACGTCGATGATCGGTCACTTTTCATCCATTTTTTTGTTTTTGTACAAAAGTAGATAATATCATCTCGGTTCACACACTCCATGGAAAAAGAGTTGATATTTGTTATTTGTTTACAGTAAACTTCGAGAAACTGCATCTATTTCTTCAGCATATGAAGATGTTGGAGGAATTCTGTAATTGCTCCATAGAGCCGCCATATACAGCAACGCAACAAAGTTTGCAAAGGTCGTCTGTCGCAGTTGTCCAGCTTCAGTCTGCACCGTTTCCATCTCCTGGATCCAGCCGCCCTTCTTCCAGGCACGCATCTCCAGAAAGATTTGGGCCTTTGCGGCCCATGAATAGGCCTCGTATTCAAACGTTAAGGTTGACTCCGTAATCTTGACAGTGCCAACCGCATTGGCGTGCGCCGTGGGGGGCACCAATGTTGGGATCGCTTGGAGACTCTCCACTTGAAAGCCTGCGCCGTGCGCGTCCACCCGTACGTGCCCAAGCGCCAGGTAGGTCCCATCTTCCTCGATCACGACGTGGGTCTTGCCGTTCAGAATGGTCGCCACTACGTTGATTACGTCGGGTTTTCCGCCTTCTGAGGCCGGGCCTGTCGGCATCCACACAGATACTTGGGTGAGGTATGAGTTCCCGGGGGTGACGATCTTGTCGACGTTGATGATGGTCATAATTTCAAGCATGGTGGAAAGGTGTTTTTGCTTCGCGGCATGATCTGGCAGCCGTCACAAACAACCACTGTGCGCTAACCTCTTTCGCCGGCAGCCCTACACTTAATTGAAGTGGAGTGTTTCACGCGTTCTAATCGGCTCTTCGGCTGGACTCCACTTCAATTAAGTGTAGGGCTGCCGGCGAAAGACTGGGCAAATTATAGGCTTTGCGAACCAGCATGATATGCTGGGTGCGACCCGAGTTTGTCTCCAGGACGGTCAGATGGTATTTTGGTCGATACGAGGCCCATCAGTCAACAGACTTTGGGGTCTTCCTCGTCTGTTTGTGATTGAATGCTTCGTTTCGGGTGGTGCGCATGGGAGTGATGATCTTGTACGCCCCATTGACATTGAACAAAGCTTCGATCATTTTATTCCAACCGGAGATGTAGGCAGGGGTGTCTGTCGTGAGATTGGGAGATTTCAGACGTCGTCCGTTATTGTTGAGCTTGTGGCAACGATTCTCCCGCTGGCAGTCAGTGTGAACTTCTAGAGTAAAATTTGGCAATGATTAATCAACGTCTTCAAAAAACAGTAACTCTGCTTGAAAACCAACTCATCTTGTAGATGCTTGGGAAAAAGCGTCAATAGATGCAGTCTTAGTGCAGATTCAGCAATTCGATTGGCGGGGGCACACTCATCATTATGTTAAACTGCCCAGTAGACAGTATCGCGAAAATAGTTGGGTACGAAATCTTCCCTTCCTCCTGCTCCTGCGCTACTGGCCCCGCTGACTTTGCGGCGCACCCACCATGTGTTTTCTTGATAAAGTAAATCGAATAGAAAGTCTTGCGCTCGTTGGTGTTGGGTGCCGGTTCCTTTTCTAGATAGAATGCCACGGAAAACCTCGTACAGTTCTCCATATCCTTCCCACGTATGAGCCCCACATGTTCTGTTCGCCCGACTTTGTATGCTTTCCCTTCGCGCATTGTCAGTGGCTAGCATCAACGCGATCTAGCAGGTCGCGGTCCAAAGTGTCTTTATTGGTGAGATTGCCGTCCATCACGATGGAGTAGTAACAAGCCAGCGGTTTTTAGACATCCCCGCACGGTGTATTGTATGCTGGGCGGAAACCTCGCACTTGGCCACGTCCAGTAGATCCCGGGCGGATGGCAAACTTGCGATCTGACTTGCGATCGGCAGAAGGACCCACTAAGTGCTGCGCACGAAAGAACGAACGCGTCGCAATCTGCCGGCACTTCCGACCTCTATATAGGCTCAACGGAATGATGTAGCGGTGGAAGGATAGTCGCAGGACCTTCGCTCGCTCAATAACATGAAATATGTGATGTATACAATTACGATGGGCGGGTCCCGCTGAATTTGAAAAAAAAAATAAACAAAACTGTGATATCATGCAAGTCTAAATAAATGTGGCGGATCCCAGGTTAAACATGTATCAGCTAGTTGACAATCTCCTCCGTCTCTTCAATAAGCTCCTCAACCCATTCCTCAATACCCTCCACAGCCTCATCCTCCTGCTCAGGATCAAAGCCCCAGATTTCGAAACGGGCCTTGTTTGACTTTTCATAGTCATCCCGGACCCGCTGGACGTACTCGTTCCACTCGCGCCAGAGCTTGAGACGCTTCTCCAATACCTCCTTGTTGACAGCCTTGGATTGTGCCGCGTCTTCCTCCTCAAACTTCTTGCTGTACTCCTTGAGATTCTTCTTAATCTTCTTTTGTTCCTCTTCCGACAACAGCGAAGGGGGACGGGGGCGCCACAAAAGTTGCTTAAACGTAGGGACAGTTTGTTTTGTAAGGAGCTGGCCAGTAAATGTCCACATCATGAAACCAGTGTCGCTCTGAATACGCCACCACGAAACAGATGATGTGACGAATCGACCTGTGGGATCCCACTCGAGATCTGTGCACATATAGTGATCACCCGTAGCCATAAGGATAGCATCCTCCGCATCCCAGAATTGGAGCTCACCCTGGCTACTCCGTACGCTGGCAACGACACAGAAGCGACCCTTGGGAGACCAAACAACCTGGTTGGCACCATTGGCATCAGCAGTTTTGTCCAACTTCACACCTTGAGCAACATCGGTGACAGATGGGCCTCCCTTCTTGCCAGAGGTTGCGGAAGAGACCATGTGATAGAAGCCTACAGTGGTACGTTGACTTTCCTGAGAAAGGACCGCGAATCGGTGACCCTTGGGCTCCCAGAACACATTAAGCACTTCTGAACCACTGTCTACTTCCATAACGTCAACTGGGACGTCCTTCTCAGACAGCCGGAAAATCTCGAAATTGGTGCTAGTGGATTTCTTTGTCTTGGCACGATCCACGCGGACAAGCAGATATTCTCCACCAGACTGCCAGTAAAGCTTGCAGTCAATCACTCCAAACAAGTTCTTTGTTCGTATAACTTCACGACTGGGAACACGGATGAGGGTGACACGGGCGGGGATGTTTCCGATCTCAGGAGTCCAGTAACTGATCATGTGGTCAGTGGGAGACCATTCGAACGTTTTCAGGTTTTCAATCTTAAAACTCTTCTTGTCCAAAAGACCCATACCCGGTGTCTCGTACACACTGATCATGTTATCCACCATTCGAGCAACGTATTTGTCATCGTGAGACCATTTGAACATTGGCCAATCAATCTTCATTGTTCCGCCTTGGCGGCCTTCGGAGCTGCCGGTTTGAGAGTCGAGGGCGAAAGATCGCAATTGACGACCGGTGACAATATCCCAGATAGCAATGTGCTGTAAATAAACAAACAGAAGTTTAGCGTTTTGACGGAATAGTAGGGAGCCACTTGTCATCAGATCTCTGTTCTGAATGCTTAATCACTACCGAGACTCAACTCGCGGAGAGCAAGGAATCGACCAGTCATTGACGAATCCATGTGACGGTGATCATCATGTGGCAAATGGAAGACGTGTTTCTCTGTCGGGGTCACAACTTACGTGGTATTCGCCCGTGGGAGTAACAAATGGTTCGTGACTCCAGGTCGTGATGTAGCGTTCGTTGGGACTGAAGTCGATGAGTTTGACGTTGGTGTGGGGGAATCGGACAATCTTGCTCCAACTTGGGCCACCCCACAAGGCAATACCTTGCTTGTGGAATGTTGCCAAATAGGTTCCTCGTGGAGACCATGCGACATACATGTCGGACCAGTTCTAAAAAAAGAATCTAAATAATAGCCCCAACACAGTATCGTTTTTCTGCTCTTACAGCTCTGCTGTGAACCAAGTCTGGTTGATCGGATTTGTTATTCCAGTAGATGCTGACTTCGTCACCCTTCATCATCACCCATTGGTCGCGGGCGCGGGAGTCGGTCAACCAGCTCTTGAGGTGCTCCTTTTCTTCGAACTGCTCTGGCTCGGGTTCAGTGTAAGTGTCCTCAATGTTGGAGTATTTCTCAATATCATCGAAGCGGTTGACAGCCAAAACGTGCTGCTTGTCCATGCGATGTCCATTAGCTTGGCGAACGGCCAGGGCAGCGGAATCCGGGCTGTCAAACTCGATAAACAGGAATCCCTTGCTTTTGCCGGTGGCGGGGTCTACAGGCATCTCGATGTCCTTGATTTCGCCCATGTCCCGGAACAATTTGCGGATAGCTCGCAACAGGAGCTCGCGCTTGGTCTCGCCAACAATGGGGACATTGTCAACAACTACGACATTGTCAAAAGTGGAAGGAAGGTCGACTTTGAAGTTTTCCTCGAGGTCCGAAAAGTCGATATTGGCAATATCCTCCTCGGTATACGGCTCCTCTACTGCAGGCGCCATGTTTGCAAAACTGATCTGTTCACCGGAAAAGTGCGGGGTTAGGTCCGTTCATGCTGGAGAAATCCGGCCCAGCTGATGCTTACCGTTGTGGAATAGGTTTTCGTGGGCCGAGTAGCTTTGGCTTTTTGCAACTCGTTCGAATTTCTTCAACAATTTCGTTTTTGCTCCTGGGTGATTTTGCGGTCAAAAATTGGGAGCTTTCAGGATTTCCTAATGGCCGTCTGATCTTGGCAACCGTTGCTACGCTTTGCAGCTTCCAAAATGGGTCACGTGTCTTCATGCGCAGCACTGGCGCAGCAAGGGTGACGTGGCAATGCTGCCGTTTTGAGATAAATGAGGCAATTGCCATGCCGACGAATTTACGACCACAGTTTCAGTTCTGGCGAAACTGACGGCGAAATCTCGGCAGAGACCATTTCTGCAAAAAGCTACTAGAATCACAAGATGGAGGGAACGACTTTACCACCGGCCCCAGTGCCCGCCGCAACGAGTGTGCATGGGGGTCTTTTTGGCGGTCTGGCCGACCTGCGTCGCCGCATGAACTTGCCCTCACCTGGCAGCTGGGAAGGATTGCACCGTGAAGCAAAGAGTAAGTATTCTTTCTCCACAAGTAGCTCGCAGAAGCAGAAGGGACCTCGGCAGCAACATGGAGCTCTATGGAGATTCTGCATCAGTTTACTAAACCGATTTTTGTCTTGTAGTGGTCCAGCCAACAAACTTTTTGATTGAAGGTGCCAAATTTGATCTGACATCCATCTTGACCCCTCACTTCCAAGTCATGCACTCGCTCTCATGGGGAGCCACGCAATTCCCTCCATCATACAACTTTGGAGCCGTCTACGCCAAGGACAAGGTCGGTATCTGACATTTCGCCCCAGAACATGACATTTGTCTCATTGAAGTGCTCTCCAGATGATGCTTCACGGTCAAGTCGACGACCAGGGTGGTCTGCAAGCTCGTGCCAACATCAACTGGCTCGCTGGACCATCCCCCGTCATGCCACCCCAGGACCCTACCAAGCCGCCCCATGAGCAGGCTCCTCCAGTGATGCCTGAGCCCGCAAAGATTTCTTCCACCACAAAGATGACGGCGCACCTCACGAATCAGCCCGGCCAAAACATGGTCCAGGTCGAACACGATCACATTGGATCAGACTTTTCGTTTGGCATCAAGGCTGTCAACCCAAACCTAATCGACAAGGGTGCTTCCTGGCAAAAGAAGGGCTCCTCGGCTGCCACAGGCATTTACCAGCTTGCTTACCTCCAGTCAGTTACACCCTCAGTCGCTGTCGGTGCTGAGCTCGTGTACAACCGCATGATGGCTGATGTTGAAGAGTCGTCTCTCTCTTATGCTTTCCGCTACGCCCCACCCCCATGTGCACCATTGCCCCCACCTTCCACTGTTCCTCTTGGCATGCCCTCACCCTTCCCCCCAGCTGACCCCAAGGCTCCCACGCAGGTTCTCACCTCCACCTTCCAGCCGGGCAGCGGTCTTTTGCACACCACATACTGGCGACGCCTCAACCAGCGCCTGGAAGTCTTTACCGAGCTCCAGCTCCTCATGACACGCGCCAGCGCCATGGGTGAAGGTCGACGGGAAGGTATTGCTAGCCTGGGTTTCAAGCTTGATACGCTGAATGCCAGTATTCGCGCCATGGTTGACACTGCTGGTCGCCTCAGCGCTGTTCTTGAGGAGCGCATTGTGGGTGGACTCGCATTCCATTTGTCTGGTGAGATTGACTACGCCAAAGGTGGAGGTGGTCAAGGACGAGTAGGTATTGGATTTACTCTTGAAGCTTAAACGCATATAGTTCTCCTCGATAGCTTTTTATTATTTAGCACCTGCATCCTTTTTCCACATACAAAACACACGAAATGTGTATTCGATACATACATTGATCCTTACTGTTGCCAATGTCATATATGTGTCTATTCGGAAATTCACCCAGGCTAAATAGGCGGCAGTTCCGACCATCTGGTGGAGGAGTTCCGAGAAACACGCCAAATTATAAGATCGGATTGAAGCGACGGACGCGTTTTGGTTTGTACTGTAGCAATTTGTAGCAATGGGCGGAAAGAACAGCAAATCGTTTCTGAAAAAGAAGAGCAAGCGCAACCTCAAGGCCGACCAGAATGGGCAGGCTGACGATGGGACAGGCGCCGCAGTCCCGCAGATTGCCATCCAGGGATCGTCCATGAACTCAATCAACCAGCCAGCAGCACCCATCCCCGCCATTGTGAATTCCCACGAGCGGATCACCCCGGAAAAGACGACCGCAACAGCAACGGCCGTAGAGGTGCCAGCTCATACGGCTGAGGCTGCTGCTGCTCCCACCACCACCACTGCCGCTGATCCCGCCGCAACAACCAATGTAGTCACTTCCGCCGCCGCTGATGCTAGCCAGACTGCACCTACTTCTCCTGTTGCTGCCGCCCCTGATGCCGGCAAGAAAGAAGAGCCCGTCACTGCGTCGAATGAGACCCCTGCTGAATTGCCAATTGCTTCAGAATTGAAAACCGACGCTCAACCAACAACTAGCACCGAAACTCCTCCTGCCCCATCTACTACTGAAGCGGCTGTCGACAAATCTGAGCAGCCAAAGGCCGCCCCTGAACCTACAACGGACATCCCAGGCGCTACGGCAGCAGATGTCAACCCCTCTGGCAAGAAAAAGGCCAAGGTGTATGTCATTATTTACTCTACATGGGGGCATACCAAAACCATTGCAGAGGCAATTGTCAAGGGTCTGGAGGAAACCAATGTAGAAGCAAAGCTGTGGAGAGTCCAGGAGACCCTTTCCGAGGAGGTTCTGGATAAGATGCATGCCGCAAAGTTTGATGACATTCCCGTCATTGAACCAAGCCAATTGACTGAAGCGGACGGCTATCTCTTTGGCATCCCGTGAGTTGCAGTTGCACCGGAGATCTTTTTCAAAGTGATTATAATAACTTATATTTTTGCGATTAGAACTCGGTATGGTCTTCCTGCAGCGCAAGTGAGGGCCTTTTGGGATGCGACTGGCCAGCTTTGGCAAAGCGGAGCCCTTGTTGGTAAGTTTACCGCACCTCTTGTCGCCTCATCCGGCCGCTTACCATCAACTTTAGGAAAATATGCTGGTATCTTTACGTCGACTGCCACTCAACATGGTGGTCAAGAGACTACGGCCTTCTCATTCCTTCCTCAGCTTGTGCATCACGGAATCCTCTTTGTGCCAACTGGTACGTTTGATGATGCGTCGAAAAACATTTACCCCACGTTTCTGATCATATTATGTTCAACAGGCTATAGCAACCCTCTGCTGAATGACAACACTGAAGTCATTGGCGGCAGTGCATATGGGGCCGGAACCGTTGCCGAGGGAGATGGCTCTCGCCAGCCTTCGCCCAAGGAACTTGACATCGCTGCCCATCAAGGACGCCACTTTGCCAAGATTATCAACCGATGCTTTTAGGACTATTATCCTCATAAATTCAAATGTATAGTGGAAAGCCGCTGTCGATTTACGTACTACTCTAGACTGTCGTTTCCCTCCTTTAATATCATCTTTTCGAATATTGGACTTGACCATCTTTGACGTTTGACGACAAGAGTATCCACCCTTACTGCTGATTCTCTCTCAATGCCGCCCGGGTATCTTGCATCTATTCATACATTTGTTATTCACTTTTGTGGTTTTGCGAAATTTGGGTTCAGATGTTCAATAGTCCAGATGAGTGCATGGCTGTGCCACCCGATCCGCTCCGTCCGGTTTTCTTTCCCAGTCATCGTCGCCAGCGGCCCCAGGCAGCAAATCCCAAATCGCAAAACAGCTGAGAACCACCCAGGATCTCCAGCGTCCATCACCCACCCGCCATCGCCAAAAGAAGGTCACCGGTTACCCCATCCCTTACCGACCTTTTCTCTCCCTCCCTCGCGGCCAGCTTCGAAGCATCTGATCCTCCGCCGGACCAGTTGCTGACAATCACCCAGAGGTTCCATCACCCACAGGAAACCCGACCTTCGGCAAATATCCACCGCTTCCTTTACCTCTTTCTGTAACCGGGGGAGGAAGGAAGCTTTTTGCAATCATGTCTCGTTTCCACAACAGGCCCGAGAATGCCCTCAAGCGTGCGGAAGGTACGCCTTTGTTATTCTTCCCGGATTGCCCTATATACGAACCCATCTGGATCGTAAAGGGCATGGTAGATCCTTGCAATTGATTCTAATATCATACTTCTCCTTCTTTTTAACCAGACCTGATGGCTGTCTCTCAGCCAGCCACGGCTTTGAGCAATCTTCATGAGATTATCATGTCGAAGCGATCTCGCTCTACCCCCTTGACGACTCTCGAGCCGATCATGCTCAAGTTTGTTGAGCTCTGCGTTACCTTACGCAAAGGAAAGACCGCCAAGGAGGGTCTTCATCAGTACAAGAATATTTCCCAGAATCTTACTGTTCTCAGCATTGAGGTTTGTGTTTACGCACGACGCAAGGAACCTCAATTGCGCTGAAATGCTAACTTATCTTTTTTGAAAATTTATAGCAAGTGATCAAGCGTTTCATTGAACTCTCAGAGGCCAAAGTCGCCGATGCTCAGGCTAAAGCTGATGCTCTTACAATAGACACTGTAGAGGATCTTGAAGCGTCCGAAACCCCCGAATCCATCATCCTCAGTACCGTTAGCGCTGAAGTAGACAAGGACCGTACTGACCGTGAAGTCGTTACCCCTTGGCTAAAGTTCCTTTGGGAGGCCTACCGAACTGCTCTCGACATTTTGCGTAACAATGCCCGTCTGGAAATTTTGTACCAGTCTGTCGCCAATCAGGCTTTCCAGTTTTGTTTAAAGTACGCTCGTAAGACTGAATTCCGCCGTCTTTGCGAATTGTTGCGCCAGCACTTGGCCACTGCCGCCAAATATGCCCACCAAAGCCACGCCATCAACCTGAACGATGTAGACACCCTTCAGCGACATCTTGACACTCGTTTCGTGCAGTTGAACGCTGCTACCGAGTTGCAGCTTTGGCAAGAGGGTTTCCGCTCAATCGAGGATATTCACAACTTGTTGGCCATGTCGAAAAAGCCCCCAAAGCCTTTCATGATGGCAAACTACTACGAGAAGCTGGCAAAAATTTTCATGGTTGGTGAAAACTACCTTTTCCATGCCGCTGCTTGGAACAAGTATTACGGCACAGTTCGTTTGAACAAGAACTTGAGTGAGGAGGAACACCAGCGCATGGCCTCTATCGTCCTGATGTCGGCCTTGGCTATCCCTATCATTACTACCGCCAAAACCCGTGGATCTTACATTGACGGCGACGAGAGCAAGCCAAAGACGCAGCGGCTGGCCAACCTCCTTCGCGTTGCTCGCACTCCATCGCGTGAAACTTTATTGAAGGAGGCCCTCAGCAAGACCGTCTTCTCCCGTGTGCGACCTGAATTGAAGGAGCTATACCAGATCTTGGAAGTTCAGTTTCACCCTTTGTCAATCACTAAGAAGATTGCCCACTTGCTCCCCAAATTGCAGGAAGACAAGGACCTGTCCACCTATGTTGAGCCTCTGCACCAGGTCATCCTGACCCGTTTGCTGCAACAATTGTCCCAAGTCTACACAACTGTCAAAATCGACTCGGTTGTTAAGCTGGCTGCTTTCCCTGAACCTTTCAACTACAGCTCTCACCAAATTGAAAAGTTTATCATGAACGGTTGCAAAAAGGGCGAGCTCTCCATCCGCGTAAACCACCAATCGCACACTCTGACCTTTGAGACTGACGTGTTTGCGGCATCCAAGGGTACCATTTCCGAAGGACCCATTTTGCAGTCCCTGCCATCCGAACAGATGCGCACCCAACTTACCCGCCTGGCCAAGAGGCTTCACACTGCCGTCACTCTGATTAGTCAGACATCTACCACCATTGCCCCCGAGAACAAGATCATTGAAGTTAAACGCGCAGCCAAGGCTCGTGCCTTTGCCGAAGCGGTAGAGCATCTCGAAGAAGAGTGCAAATTGACCACGCAACGTCGTCTCCTCATTGAGAAGAAGAAGGAGCTCCGTGAAAATGAGCTCTTGCAGAGAGAACGTGCTGAGCAAGAAGCGCGTAAGGAGCGTCTTGAGAAGGAACGTGAGGCTGAAAAGATTCGCCTGGAGGAAGAGTCAAAGAAGCGTGAGCAGAGCCGTATTGAGCAAGTTCGTGCCGACATCCAACGTCAAGAAGCCGCTAAATTGGCCGCCCAGCTTGCTGAAGACCTCAAGGACAAGAAGATTAAGGTCAATCAAGAGGAGCTCGAAGGCTTGGACACAAACCGTCTCCGTGAGATGCAGATTGAGCAGCTCGAGAAGGAAAAGCGTGAATTGGCTGCCCGTCTCCGTGCCGTTGGCAAGAAGATTGATTACGTTGAGCGTGCTTTGCGAAAGGAAGAGATTCCCCTGCTGCAGAAGGATTACGACGAGCAAAAGGTTACGGATAAGGCCACGTTTGAGGCTTTGTCCAAGGCCAAGATTGAAGCTGCACGCGCTGCCCACAAAACCGCATTTGCTCAAAAGGCTCGCATGTCTCGCATGATGTCTGACTTTTCCGTTCTCAAAGAGCGACTTGCGTCCGAGCGCGAGGCTGAGTACACTGCGATCAAGGAGGATGCCGAGCGACGATTGGCCGAGGCAAAGGAGCGCCGTATTGAAGAATTTAAGGAAGCCAAACGCCAAGAAGTCATTCGCCGTCAACAAGAAGAGGCTGACCGTATTCGTAATGAGGAAGAGGCCCGTGAGCGTACTGCGCGCGAGGCAGTTGAAGCCGAGGAACGTCGTATCCGTGCCGCTGCCGATCGCGAAGCCAATGCCGAACGTCTTGCCAAACTTGAGGAGATTGCTCGCAAACAAAAGGAACGTGAGGCAGCCATTGAAGAGCGTCTTGAGCGTGAGAAGGCTGAGCGGGCCGCCGCTGGCGCTGGACCTCGTGCTGCTGCTGCTCCCGAACGCGAGGAAGGTGGATGGCGCCGTGCTGCTGCCAGCCGATCATCGGAAAATGTTGCTGCACCCGCAACCGCACCCGAACGCGAGGAAGGTGGATGGCGTCGTGCCGCACCAGCGCGTGCTGCTGCTCCATCAACATCAGGAGGCCCACCTGTGCTCAACTTGGAACGTCCATCTACCGGAACCAGCTGGCGAGATCGTGAAGCGCAGCGCCGGGCCGCTGGCGCAACGGACTCTGCGGCCACCCCTCCACCCACACCACCTGCTGCTGGAACCCCTCCTGCTGAAGCTAAATGGCGTCGTCGTGAGCGATAGGCCGTCGTCGAGTAGGATGCCCCAGTTTTTTTATAGGCGCATGTACTTTCCCAATATATATTTTCAGATATAACGCATGTTGCATTTATGTCATTAGAATGTTTTACCAAATCATCACATCCATGCGCGTTTTTTCGTTTTGGTTTTTTGCATGTTTTATGCAGAGTTTTACCTCTCACGTTTGGCCGAGGGCCTTGGCTCCCCTTGGCTGTCACTTGGTCACGGGCTATTGATGACCAAACTCCCACACCCAAACAGACACTACTGTACAAGCAAGTCAATCGGCAACTTTCGTGGACCAACTAAAACTAAATCACTCGAAGACTCCTATAATATCAACCGATTCTTGGTCGAGAAACTCTCTCCACTCACTCAGAAAGCCTTGCATACTGGAAAGAAAGTCTTGTTCGCCGAAGATTGATACAAGTTTGGGCACTGGGCAGTCGGAATCGTTCTACAACTCTGCCTTGGTGGAAGGCAACGACCACTCTCCCAACACACCTTCTTGTGGACTATTCCCATACGGTCCATCACCTTTTACTCTTATAATTCTTGTCTGGCGGGCCTTTCCAAACCGTTAAACGAAAGGCCCCCAATCGACCGAGAAAGTGAGCTCGTCAGTGACAAACCTACCTGGTCGGGCCTAACGGGCCGCAGGAATGGAATCTTACGACGATTTGGATTGTACGTAACTATTTTGATTCGACTGCTGCTCAGGCTGAGCAACAAATACTAAATCAAGGAAATAGCTACAGATTTTTTAGATGACGACGAGGTAGGCTTTCGCCTGGATATGAAATTTCCGAAGCATAAAGACTGATCTTGATTGAAGCAAGTCGCTATGGGTTTAACGATGCCACGGGAAGTCACAGTGGAAGATATTGTCGAGGGGCACGGTGAGGACGACGGCGCATAATCTCCGGTCCTAAATGTTGATAGCTAATCAAAACCGGTCATTTTGCAGTGGATATGCAGGGGATTAATTGGGCACAGTTGCCTATCCCCCGCGACAAGTTTCGAGATTCACGGGTCCGTAATTATGGAAATTACCGAAACTTGTCGATGCCAAGGGATAAAGTCGTCAAGGTATATGCAACAAAAGTATTTTTTGGGATAGCATTTGACTGATGATGGATGCATACAGGAATGTATCATGTCCCGCAGAGACGGCGCTTTTTACAAGTTCCGCCATGCCCAACTCGAACATAAATGTCATATTGTGCACTTTCAACTCCGTAATTTGGTATGGGCAACATCCAAACAGGACGTATTCTTCACAAGTAAGATCTACTTTGCTTTACGTCTGTATCAAAGAAATCATGAAGCTTATACGCACAATGCAGATCGGAATGGAGTTTGCCATTGGTGCCCATTAACACGAACCGTTCGTCCCATGCTCGATCTCAAAAAGGTGGACATGGGCGGCACAAAAATTAGCTCGATGGTGGCTAAACATGACGTTCTTATGGTGGGCGGGTTTACCGGAGAATGGGTGGTCAAATCGATGGAAGGGCGGGGAAGCATTGCCAAAGGCTGCGTTACGACGGATGTGAATGGAATCACAAATCATCTTGATGTCGAGATTGGGCGATCTGGAGGTAATCTTTTGAAGACATCTTTCATTTACTCTGTGAATTCATCTCACATGCTGAATGTTTAGCAAAGGAAGCGCTTATATCAAGTAATGATCAGTGCACGCGTGTCATGGATTTGGAGACGATGCAAGTCACACGTTCAATACCCTTTGACTGGCCAGTCAATGTACGTAATATTCATCTGCAGTGAAAAAGAGTGTGTATTGCTCACTTTCTAAACTTACAGTGCACGACAATGAGTCCCGACAAGCGACTACTTTGCGTTGTGGGCGACAGCATAAAATCTTTGGTGGTGGATTCTGAGCGTGGAACTCGTACGTACTACTTTTTAAGGATAGAGCCAGGCCAGTTAGTAGACTTTTAATGACCTTTGTTTTTCCCCCAAGGTAGATTGCGCTACGCTAGAAGGACACGTAGACTATTCATTTGCTTGTGCATGGTCGCCGTGCGGACGACTTTTGGCTACCGGCAACCAAGGTTTGGCCACCATCTGCTTGTAATAATTTAACTCTCGTCCTAAACGTGTTTATTGCACAGATATGACTGTCCGTCTATACGATACCCGTAACTTTTCAAAGACTCTGGCAGTCTTGCCTGCGTCAATGGGTGCGGTCCGCTCTATTCGCTTTTCGGACGATGCCCGGTATCTGGTATTTGCCGAACCGGCCGATTTTGTCCATGTGGTTGATTTGACGGGTCAACGAACCGGAACTGGGGATGTACAATTTGCGCGACCAAGACGGCAGCAGCAAGTCTCTAAAACAGAGTGGGATGAACAAAACGAGAAACTCCCTTTTACCACCACCAATATACCAACTTCTCCGCTTGACTCCCCCGACACTACCCCCTATATACCCACGTCCCTCAACTCTATACCCACCCACCTCGAAGCACCCTACCCCAGCGTCCCTCCCCTCCCTCCCATCTCACGACTCCCATCCGGCCTCTCCGATCCACCCTCCATTTTCCGCACCCAGGTCATTGACTTTTTCGGGGAGATTGCGGGGGTAGCCCTGCCACCGGGCGGTGACGGAATGGGCCCCGGAAACATGTTTATTGGCATTGCGGATCCCAAATATGGGGGCATCATTGAACTGGAGCGCAACCGACCCTTTTCGCAAGTCTTGTGGGATACGGGACTCTTGCAGCTCCATGGCGATAGTTTTTGGACGCGGTAAATCTCGTCCATTACACAACTCATCCCCTTCTTCCTTTTTACGCATAGAAGCAACAACCCCCTCATTATTCAACATTGTTACATCCCTTCCCCCTTTTTGGTAAAATTTCATGTATATACACTTTGATCACGCATGTTGAACAGATTTTCAGTTAGGAATTAGTGTAGTGAATTGAATATGATTTTTTTCACGTCAGATCCGTGTGAGTTTATTATATGGGTTTTATTACCAAAAAGGAGAAAACGTTCATTATTACTAGTGATCGCGGGTAGAAACTTTCGAAAAGTCTAAGGTCCAACACAAGCCAGCAACGCCTTTTTGTAGTCGCCACTGGTCTCGCCCTCCACGCGCTGGTAAAGGGGTTTGCCGTACAACTGCTGGTAGGCCTGTTTGACCTGCATCATGATGCGGGGGTCGCGGTGGCGAACGGTCAAACGGATGAGTTTGTTGTCCTTGGTTCCCATACCGGCCATGGACTTTTCAAAGAGGTATGCGATGTTTGTGGCGCGAGATTCGGAGGATCGAACTATGCATCAAGAAATAAGCATTGAACACAAGAGATGAAAGAAGGGAAAGAATGAGACTTACCAATAGACAACAATGCCTTTTCGATATCTCCCGAAAACTCCTTTTTGACGACCTGCTCCATGGTCTGGTTATACTTTAAGCGGTACGCGTTAAAGACGTTGCGCAAGTGGTAATCAGGCCGACTGCACAGAATCGAGATAAAGGTCGCCTCATCCGTTCCCATTTTACCGACTCCGGCCCGGTAGAGGGCCTCCACATCGGCATCCACGTTCCAGCCAGCGCCGTTTTCGTCACGGTTGGCTTGGAGTAGGGCCACCAGGACTTTTTTGAGGTGGCCCGAGGTTTCGGATGCGACGACCTCTTCGAGGTTTTTGTTGAAGCGGAGTTTGTAGCATTGGCGGATGGCGTTGAGTTCGGCGTTGGTTCGGCCGACCAAGATTTCGATTAAGGCGTCTTCGTTTGTTCCAACACCGGCCTAAAAGTGAGAATAACAAAAAAAAAGGGTACGGTTAGTATTCAAAATTCCGAGTTCTCCTAAAACAAAAAGAACCATGGGGCGGACCCCGACGGGAATGGGTTTTTTTTCAACACATGCCTCGCCCTCTTCACCAACCATTGCCTCTTTCAGACAAATTGCGTCCACCTCACGTAAAGGCAGGGTGAGCAATGTCATTAATTTCTTGAAATTGCCCGAAGTCTCAGACTCGACGTCCTTGTATAAATCACGGCCGAAATGGGACTTGTAGCCAACGTAGATTTGCTCGGCTTGTTCCGGGGTGCGTTTACACAAGACTTCAATGAGGGCCTTTTCATCTGTCATGGACATTTTTAGCGAGGGGTTCGGATGGGTCGGCGTCGGTTTGAAGACTTACCGGTACCCATGCCCTTCATGGCCTTGCGCAAAGCTTGACAATCCCGGTCAATCTCTGCCGGTCCCATGGGTGGACCGCCCGGGGAGTAAAACAGCTGTTGCGGCTGACCGTGCTGGGGAGCATGTCCCTGCTGGTATTGCTGCTGAGGAGGGTATCCTTGTTGCTGCTGCTGAGGGGGGTATCCCTGTTGTTGCTGCTGAGGGGGGTAGGCCTGTTGCTGCTGCGGTTGATGACCGGGGTACCCAGGCTGTCCTTGTCCATGCTGGGGTGGAGGAGCGTTCTGGTAGGTGTAATTTCCCTGCTGGGCCGGAGGGTATCCACCCTGCTGCTGCTGGGGAGGATATCCCTGCTGCTGTTGAGGTGGATATCCCGGTTGCTGGGGTGGGTATCCAGCCTGCTGTTGGGGGGGATAGCCCTGAGGAGGTGCATATCCGCCCTGCTGCTGGGCCGGGTAGTTTGGTTGGGCTGGGGGGTAGCCTGGGTAGTTTTGAGTAGGTGGGGGATAGCCCTGTTGCTGCTGTTGCTGGGGAGGGTATCCCTGTTGAGGCGGGTATTGCTGTTGAGGAGGATATCCAGCCATGTTTTTCGTTGACTGTTTCAAGAAATGTGAGTGTTCTTGGTCGTGTTAAATATGAATATTTTTTGCACACTTACGAT
Source organism: Phlyctochytrium arcticum (assembly GCA_025602905.1). Taxonomy (NCBI): domain Eukaryota; kingdom Fungi; phylum Chytridiomycota; class Chytridiomycetes; order Chytridiales; family Chytridiaceae; genus Phlyctochytrium; species Phlyctochytrium arcticum. Next base: position 268,845 of record JAHLKI010000024.1, on the reverse strand, counting down.
TTTACGGTTCACGCGTGTCGGAGTTTGGACAGATGTGGCTGTAAAAATGGGCGAGGGCGACAACCGGGGGCCCCCTATTTATACCAAATCGGCCCGCACGACCAAGGTGTAGTTTCCGGAAAACCTTGGCAGAAGGAAAGATGGAAAAGCCGAGCACAATTACTACGCCCCGATCAGGGTTTGTTCGAAAAAACATATGCCTCATCTTCCATATTCTCGTAAACAAAAGAAATAACAATGGGCCCCCCCAGAGTAAATAGTGAAATTTACATGCAGCCATTTGCTCAGATTGATGCATTAAAAAGTTGTGCATCGTTAAGTTACCTTTGGGTCGGGGGCCTGAATTTCATGAATCATGAAAGAATGAGCCGCCAAGCCTCGATCAAGGCGGTGAGCTCCGATAAAATGCTCACAGCCCACTCAAAGACATTTCAAAGGTCCCGCAGATTCAGCCCAATGCCTGCCAATACTCTACCGCATACATACTTGGCATCTTTGTGAAATAACACTGTGGCATGTCCAGACGATCCTGGCAGCTGGCTACAATGCCCCCAATACAATTCCGCGAGCCTCATTGACTTTCGCCTGGACTTTCGCAAGCGTACTCAGCTAATAGCGACAGTAGTGCATTCATTCCCCGTTTGTATCGCCACTGTTTGCTTCCTCACTCCCAACAACATGAAGCCATGATCCATCTTCCAGAACCGCATATACAAACGGAAAAATGCCCTCAGCCTGCAGCAGACTTGGTCAAAGCACTCCTCCCCAGACACTGGCAGACACTCCCCAAACGTCTTCGTGCCCAAACTCTCTTTGTTCCTGGAGCAAAACACAACCAACACCAAGAAAACGAGTTCAAAATGTCCGACGAGACCACCACTGAATTGACACTGCCTCCAAATTTTGCCCAGTTGCCGGAATCAGAGCAGGTGACCATAGCCTCAGTCATGTTCAAAAATCCAGCTTATAGCCAGTTGCCGGAGGGGGATCGAAAGCTGTTAGAGGATTGTTGGGTCAAGCCGTATTTCGATTGTCAAAAGGCTCAAAGGGACAGGCGGCAGGCTGAAAGGGAAGCGGAACTGGCCGCTTTGCGCTTACGGATAGCCGAGTCTGAGGCTCAACACCAAAAACGTATGGCGGACAACCCGGCGATTACAGCTATTTACGAGTGTATGACTTCGGGCAGTGCGAGTCCAATGGATTATTACGGGAGGGCTCGAGAGGCTAAGAATGATGGAGGCCATACCGTCGAGAGTATAAAACCGGGGACGAGTTTGGCCCCAGAGGCCAAGAATGATGGGGGCTATACCGTCGAGAGTAGAAAACCGGGGACGAGTTGGGTGTCCCTATTGCCCCTCGTAATAATGTTGCTTGTCGGGTATATAGCTGGGTCTTGGAGTCGGGTAACTGTAAACTGTGGTTCATGTTGCTCGGTCGGGGTCAGCACGTAACCTCCCAGGGCGGACACCGGGTATGTCTTTTGTGAATACCAGTGTCCGTGTACCTCTGCCCTTCGCATACTCGTATCATAACAGACAACTCACATAGAATAGAATGGTTCCAGTCTTCAGGCTCGCTGTTTTCCTTTTGGATTTACCTCTTTCTTGCAGTTGATGGACGATGTGCTCTAAATATGTCCTGTACTCTATAGTCCTTCTTTTATCTTGTCATATGCGCTACTTCTGTCCCTTATCAAAAAGCCATGTATACGATGGTGATATTCGAACCTGCGACATCAATGACTCGATGACACTGGCTTGCCCCCCGCAGGTATTGGGCGAGATACAAAAGTGATAACCAAGTCAAGGACAGCATCTCTGGATTTGGGCACAATAACAAGTCGCGAATACCTGACCGTAATGTAGACCATCGGCGCCGATGGCAGTGCGTTGCCCGCCCTGCATGTATTGAGCAGCATAGAAAAGTCAGCAGAAAGATGTTCCCAAATGTTCCCACGGCCACCGATACTATAATCCTGGGTATGATGACGCGAGGATTTCACAGTAAATTACAGCATGCGGGCGACCGCTTCCCCCATTCGGTCCATTCGCTGCATTTCACCAAGCCGTTAAAACCTTGAAGCATTTTACAATAAACAGCGGGTGCACCCCATTCTGAGGAATATGCTTACTCTGAGATGATGTTGAAAACTATATGGACCATTCATTCCCCAGAGACGAGACTGAACAGACGTTGGGGCATGATGTCTGTAAGCGCACTTTAAATTCACGCAAAACAAATGGAGGTTGCGCATACATCTGGGCAGCTGCTCAGCTACGCAAACTGTTGTCGCGTGCGAAAGTAAAGAAGACCCCTGAGAAGGCCCCCTCCCGTTCAATGTGGATGTAGTAGTTAAAGTATGAAATAAGGATTTAATATCGAGCATTCCAATGAATACGTATTAATGTTCATCGTTGCTCAGTCTCGATGTACGATCATTGCCGTACCTCAGTCTGCCTTACAGCAGTATATACTTTGGTGGCTCCATCTTTTCTCTAGTGCAAACATCGCGAGTTTTGATGTCGACCTTGGATGGAGCATTAACGTCTTGGGTGGTAGCCCCCGAGTCTTTTTTAATTTCCATGGCTGTTGTTTTCCGTCAACAGCAGGATCGGGTCTTGCAACTTGGTCTTGCAAAACCGTCGTAGTCTTGTTCCTAACATTCCGTCCGTCCGTTGAACATTCACTTCCATTCGCCGCAAGACCAAGGGGTTGTCAAACTTTCCATTCAAGTAAATATTGTGAGAACAAGCACGATCGGGTGTACGACGAGTCGGCAATCAATACAAACGTCGCGAGCGTTCCAGTATAGCAGAAGAATAAGAGAGGTCAGGATCGGGTCGGTAAGAGTCATCATATGGTCTGGGGATATACTTGAGAGCTTATGGATAGGGTCCTGCAACAATTGAGCCAGTGGGAACCAGAGGCGGCCTTTCTCCTGTCAGATCAGGATATGGTGAGAAGAGTTTGGTACTGAATGAGGGCTTGAAATGGCAATAAGGGATATGGTTGCCCCGTTCACTACACCACTTCCCCAACGTGTCTACCAAGTCAACTCCATTTTTCTTGCATCATACGCACCACCAATAGGTTTGTTTCTGGTTTCCCGATCGGAGCTCCGTCTGCCACGAAACAACGCCACCTTTGCCGAGTTTCTCACACAAATTCATCACCAGGAACAAAGCCCAGACTCGGTTCAATACCCACATGCTGCTGGAAGCTTCCCTGCGGACACGCCAACATACAAGAAAAGTGGAATATGGCGAAGTCTGCCTTTTTGTCAAAAAAAATTTACTCTATTTTATTCCTCTCAAAAATCTCATCACAGACCGCGGCTTCCCACCCAATAAAGAAACAAACAGAAACCCAACCCTCTACGCTCCCAGATATCAAACATGAGGCAAGCACACAACAAAAAGGAAAAAGCACCAGGGGGCCCATGAAACACAAAAAAAGAGGAAAGGAAAACACACACTTTCTCTCACATCAAGAAACAGGAACCCATGTTCTAGTAAACTATAAAGGACAGGATAAACTAGGCTAACAGTGATAATGTTTAAAAAAAGGCGCACAAGAAACGTGGGAGTGTAGCAGCAAGTCCGCGGTGAAAGAGCAGAGTGAGGAATCCAAAGAAGAGACAATAAAAGAAGAAAAAAAGACGAGACTATACTTTGGCCTTTCGCTTGAGTTCGGCCGTCTTTGGTGAGTCTTCTCCCAAGCAGACACGGCATACATCGTACGCCTTGCGGTACGCCTCGGTCGCCTCGCGCTTGTAACGACGCTCAAGGATCTCACCGGTTCCCCGGTGCTGGCCGCGTGGACCCGAGTCCAACTTGTTGGCAACACTCAACAGCTGCAGAATGCTGCCGAGCTCTTGGTACAATTCGACAAACTCGTGGCGAAGCGGGGCAACCACATTGGAGGTCTCGTAAATGTCAATGACATGTTTTACGACCGAGAGGCAAGCCGTGTAGTCTTGGACTTGCTTGAGCGCCGTTAGCAGGGGAAGGTGCGCGTTGACGAGGTAAGTGTGGTAGGGGTGCAAGAGGCGGCTTCCCTGGTATTTGTCGAGGAATAGGCGGAAATATTGAATGGTGTGCTTGTATGCCTTCTTCTGCACGAATTGGAAGATTTCCTGGTAGTCGCGCTGGACCTGGATGCGGAGGATCTCAACCTCAAACAGCTGTTTGGAGTGGGAGCATGAGTCACAGAACGCGCGTTTCTTCATGTACTCTTCACGCTCCTTGATTTCCTTCTTTTGAGCCTCAGTCATCTCGTCCTTCTTCTCTTCGGCATCTACAGTCTTCTCATCATCTTCAGTCTTGACTTCAGACCCGTTCTCGATTTTCTCATCCGCGGTGGTTCCGTTGGTACCATTGGTCTTGCTGTCCTTCTTTGCTTCTCCAGCCAGTGCCTTTTCTCGCTTTCTCTTTTCAGCCTGCTGAGCGGCGGCCATCTCCTCGTCCTTCTTGGCGATTTCTTGAGCGGTAAATTCGCTTTCAGCCAAGTAAACACCCTTATGGCAACGGTCGCAGAGAACACCGTCCAAGAAGCGGTCAACTGACTTGCGAAGGGGAATGCGGCATCGGGTACAGTCACACTTGATTTGCTTGGTGGTCATCAGCTCTTGACGACGTGTTGAGCGAGGTTGGAAAAGCTCAATGTGCGACACCAGCAGCTCCTCGCCAGCCTTGACTTGCTTGATGGTGCGGTAGGTCAAAACACCCTTGTCGGCAGTAAAGTGGCAGTTGGGTGCACAACTGTGCTTGAAGAAAAGCGAACCCAGAGGGAAAAGACCAAAAGCGGTATCAGCGGTTTTTTCCTCGTCATCAGACAAACTATGCGCGTTAGTGTTGATGCGGCAAGATAAGTCGACAATCTGCTGAGGAGTAGCAGCCAGGGGCGCTGGAAGAATCTCAGACATTGCCTTGGCGGCGGCAGTAACACTCTTGATCCAAGTCTTGTCAAAGACTTGGGGGTGTAATGGAAGCTCATTGATGGCCCACCATGGTGCAATAGGGCCATCCGAGTTGGTGGCCTGCTTTCCTGATGCAGACAGCTTGGCACGGCGCTCTTCAAGAACGCGAGCAACCAAAAGGGACAAGGTCAGACGCAACAGATCAACATTGATGTCGTGCTTGGTAGCAATTTCAGCCAATTGGGGAACAATGGAGCATTCCAAAACATGACGCGTAGCATCAGCTTTCTGGCAAGCTAAACAAGAGACGAGTCAGAAAAAACCTTGTGTGTGTGGAAACTCAAGGAATTTAGCAAATCCTACCTGGGGAGCAGTAAGAAGTCTTTTTGCAAGTGGGGCAGTCTACTCGTCGGTCAAGGATCTGGGCCTTGGCCAAGGATCCAACGCAGCGGTGGCAGAATTCGCCAACACAGGGAGTGCTAACCACCAGGGTTGCAGCGCGTTCGGTGCAGATAATGGTACCAGGCTTCAAGTCGTCCTTGGCAACCGCATGACGGCCTTTACCCGAGGAATACTGGATGGCAATTGGCCAGGAAGTGGCTTCAACAAGAGGCGCATACTTTGAAACATCAACTTGGGAAGCGCCCTTCTTGCCCTTCTTTTTCTTGGTAGCGCTGGATGGCTTGGGGGGAGTAGCCGTGGCGGTCTCGGTGGCCGGAGCCTTTTCCGCCTTTGGCTTCTTGTCCTTTTTGTCAACCATCTAAATAGAAAGCATGGCAAGATCAGGACATGGTTTCGATGATGGTTTGTGATTTAAAAACCGTCTCCCCCTCCCCCTTTTGTCCCAGCTCCATTTTGGTTCGCCATGTCCGGCGTTCTTCTACGCAGTCCTCCCCAAAGTCACTTTCCTCCCCACTCGCCATCAGCCTCCTCCACTCCACTGATGGCTTTTCCCAACACTCACAATTATGCTCAAGAGGAAGGATTGCCAATGCCCGTCAATTCAGTGTCCACTTTATACACACGCGCGAGGGAGCAAAACTTTAGGCGATTGAGCAAAACGGCGGAGGGATCGTCGGCAAGCACGCAGCAGCAGCGTACCGTGGGGATATACGGGAGACCAAGAACTGGCAACTTGTGTGGAGAGATCGATTACCTGTGGGATTGTTGGGATCCTGTGTGGACAGATGGCGTTTTGCGGATTCTTGTTGTTTGAACGGGTTTCCGCCTGACACTCGCCAAGCCACGCCACCGTATGGCTGTGCCGCACTGTGGCGCCGCTGGCTTTTATTTCGGGAATTTCGGGAAATACCAAATTTTCATCTTGCCAATTCAATTTCACCCCAAGGACGATGCGCGGCAATCTTGTCGAGCAAAAGTAGGGGGATTCGCAGGCACCCAAGGGCACAATGGTCGTATTCAGGATCAGCGGTATACTTGGCTGCCGGATGTTTCCCTGGTCGTTGACTTGGTATCTTTTTTTTATCCACTGGTGCATGCCATTCTTTTGGGTGTGCATGTGGTTTCCGACTCACGGAAGCTGCATAACGGAGCGGTGGTAGATTCCCTTTTATTAGCACTACGTGCAATTAGGAAATGCGAGCGTCGGCAAGCTTTGATATCGTCTGATGCACGATCTGGACCATATGAGGTGCCAGCAAGCCAAAGATGAACTGCCAGATGTCTAAATGCATAGTCCTTTTGATCATCAGAGTGCAAGGCCTGTTGATGCAGGCATGCATCTGGAGGCATTCCAGTGCTATCGGTCTATCTGGGAAAGCGGCGAATCGACATGTTCAATATTTCCAGACGTTGATGAAGGTTGAGATGAACGAACTTTTGACATCAGATCCCCAGACATCATAGTATACATTTATTGACCCAGGCCGGGGTCTTCTCAAGTGGTCTATATACAGGCGAAACCAGGAGACCTAATGTTCAGACTCTGGCAGTCGTCCTGTACATTCAAAGTAGGCATCGTTCTATGTATTTTACTACGGGTGTACGTGTAATGAGAAACTCCAGCTGTTGGGCTCGAGCCTTCGTAGCTATGGATAGAGCTATGGATAGAGCTATGGATAGAGCTATGGAATAGGCAGTTTGGGGAATGGATTTGGTCGATAGAATGGCCTAATCGTCGGAGGGCGACTTGGAGGACAAAGTTGAAATATCCATAGGTTCAGGATTGGAAGGGGCAGGTGCAGAACTTGGAGGTTGCTGATTGAGGATAGGAAATCTGATCTCATAATCTTCAACCATGTCAAGGTGCCTCATACCACCTGAATGGACTCTAGTATGGTATCCAGGCAAAGGACGACGCACTTTCACATTACACATTTTGCACCAAAGTTTTCCATCATCCCTTGTCTCGTAATGCGACTCATCGATCAAATTTGTTTCGTCGGCCATGTTGGTTTAAAAACACTGTACTTCCGCGGTTAGCATGGACACACTGACGAAATATGTGGGTCAGCAAAAGAACCATATATATATACCTTGGCCAGGAAGGTCTACACTGTATTGCTTTGTGTGTGTGTCAGATTTACAAGGATTCTCTGGAGGATTCTCTGTCGAGTTTTATCCGGGGCATTGCAAGTCGGACAGTGAGTCCGACATCTGGTCCGACATCAGGTCCGACATCTGGTCGTAGACTGGTCCGACATCTGGTCCAGATCTGGTCCGACATCAGGGTGGTGACCACCAAGGCCCGATCGTCTCCGGGTCATTCGCAAATGAGTATGGTAGTCGGCTTAGTAGACCAGGCTACTTACATCGGGTACTACCGGGAAGGGCATCATACGTCCGTTCTGTGCTGCGCTGCTGCTGCCGGGTCAATCATTGGTCAAACATGATTCATGAACCTTGCTCGGACGCTGGCTCGGACGTCCCAGTGAGGATTCCTGCATCAGGATGAAGAAGGAATGAATCTGCCTTAAGCTATTCCATATCTAGTGCACATCCTGCCTAGATCTCAGGAAATAAAAATACTTGGGTTGCAATTGCGCCATTGCGGTTGTCAACCTCAGAATAGGTTGTGAATTGAACCCAACTGATTTACCACATTGACATCAAGGGAAAAGACAAGAAAAAAAATCATGAAAGAGGCAACAATTAACCAACCATCTCCCTCTCATCTATATATTAGAATCCTTCATCTTCATCTTCAGTGCAGAGTGCATTTTACTTTGTACTTGAGAAAATGTCGACGAAAATCAAAAAATTGTTTCACCAAAAACAAACTACCGAGTTTCGATCCAGCCGAGCTCCGGTGTTGCCCAAGAACTATTCCACTCCACCATCGGACTGGTCTTCCTAACTCACAGAGTAAGTAGTACATATACCAATGTCTCTTCAAGTTGAGTTTTGCATAGTGCATATACAGTATTAGTGTCTCTCTGTTCGTGTAAGAATCGTCCTAGATGTTTCTCTTGCATAATGTCTGGTCCGGGTCCACCGTGGGCAAAGCAAATATAAAAATTGAATAATTTTAGCCTACGGCCGGCCGGATGTAACAACGGCTGTGTTTGACGTATAACAAGAGCATGTGTAGACATGTCGTTTACACATATGGGTCTCTGATTATTCATAGAAGTTTATCCCTGTCATAACATGCGCAGTGCACACTTGTGATTTTCCCCCACACTGGCCTGCACTGGCTTTACTTGATTTTTCATGTAGAAGAATCGAGTTCGACAAAAAAAGATCGATATTTGTATTAGAACGCATATTGAGCACTGTCAGATGGGTAAGGAACTATTTCATTGCTATCATAATAGGCTCGGGCGTCTAATTAGGTACAGAGCAAAGAAAAGCAGTCCTTATGCTCACGCAACACATGCGAAAAATTGGAATGACAGGCTCGCACAAACGTCACAAGCTCTCACAACATAGGCCGAGCGCGTCATTCCAAATCTCGCTAGTCCCACAACATGGGGTCCAACGCTACCTAGCTCTTGACGTGATCGCCTTTACGATCTACAACTGTTTTAATACAAATCAGATCGAATGAACACTTACATGGATCCACTTCTTGAATATATCTCACTTAGGTTTGTGCTTCCCAGTAACGATCAGTGGTATGAGGATGCAATGAACTATGAGTGGTAATGGCGTGCCAACCGTAAAATGAGAAGTTGTATGGCTCCCTGAATAGCAAATAGTGTGTGACTGGAAGCAAAAATGTATTGTGATGCAAAGTATATTCAAATGGTTCCTTGTGCCGGGGTGCCTTGCGCCGGGGGGTCCTGTGCCGGGGGGTCCTGTGCCGGGGGGTCCTGTGCCGGGGGGTCCTGTGCCGGGGGGTCCTGTGCCGGGGGGTCCTGTGCCGGGGTGCCTTGCAGCCGCTCAAACTGGGCCTGTAAATCCTTTTCTAGCTGGAGGAGCCTGTTGCGTTCGACCATGGCAGCGATCTTTGCGGCAAAAATGACATTCGCCTGTGTGATGGCGGCAACCTCAGCACTCTCAGCGGTGCTCGGCTGGGCAGGCAATGGGGTAGTGGCAGTCGAGGTTGCAGCGGCTGGCTTTCTCCCTCTACGGGCAGCGCGGGGCGGGGCTGCACCAACTGTACTCCCGCTGGCAATCGGTGGACCATCGTCTCCGGCGTCAGTAGAAGTAGAGGACGTAGAGGCCTGCTTGGCAGCAGCGCGTGCCTCCCGGCGACGACGGTTAGCCAAAGCGTCTTTCTCGAGCTGAACCGCGCTCTTGGTCCTCTTGTACTCAACTCCTGTCTCAGCCCCTATCTGTACCTGCAGCCATCTTCTTCTGTCGTAGTCGTGCCTGGCACGAATGCAGTTCAGAAGGGATGTATTGACCATATCCCTATTCTGGTCCGCATGCAACGATTCGATTCGGTTTGAAGAGTCACTAGACGCAGGTGAGGACAGCCAACAGCTTAAAAACGATGGCAGATATACAAACCTCGTGTTTCTCCAGACATCCCGCGGGATCTGTGAGCATGCCGCGTTCAGTGATCCAATGACGTGGGGCTGCTTGTAATATACCGTCCACGCTTCAAGGTCGCGGTTTACCAGCCGACCCGCCGACAAAATATGACCAAAAATGGCATCTAAACTTGCTGGGTCATCAAAGGACGTGATAGCCTTCATGAAAGTCCGGAGCGACGAACGCGCTTTCCCGGCTGCATTTGTTTCCACATTTCTAGTGTATAAATCAGTGGCAAATACAGAGGTTAGCAAATGTGTGCGACATACCGAAAAAAGTGGACTTGACAAGACTTGAAAACGTGTAATAGGTGATCCTGCCACGTCATGCCCGTTGTGTTTGCCGTCATTTTAGCTAAAAAGAGACCAAGGCCTTTCGCCTGCCCTTGGTCCAAATCACCAATAATCACATCAATGACCTTGGTTTCATTTGTGTGAATGTGCCGAAATTTGAGGCCTCTGCCGGCTTCCGATTCGCAGACAGCATTAACAAGCTCAAAAATCTGGCAATATACTTGTGCGTCGGCGCCATCGGTATAGATTCTGATACCCGCAAGGACTAGATGATGCAGCGTCAGTAGGGGAGCTACGCCATACCACGAACAACAAACTCTTACCTGATGCCCGGTGGCTACCTCCACGCCCCATAAAGGCTAGCTCCCATTCATTGAACTCTCCCGACAATACCTTTGTACGTCATATCCATTTGTAATTGATTCATAACTAGCAAACCCTCGATTTGCCTCTGCAAACCACAAACAATGATGGTCTTGCCGGCAGCCGTAAACTCTAGCAAGGGCCATCATCAGATTCGGCTTGGCACAAAGTACTACTGTTGCACGAGGTACTCACCCACTCTACGGAGGTAAACACCGTCTTCCACATCGCGGATCTTTGATTGTTTGTACATTTCTGCCATAACCCCCATTACGGCCGTCCCCCATGGATCTCTACGTCGGATTTCGGCATTGATCAGACGGCGGGTTACATCTAAATCGTTCAATGCGGGCGCTCTGCTCTGATCTCCACTTCTTTTGAGGGGGAAGTAGATTTGAAAGGCTTCCCTGGAGTTTGTGAAACTCGCGCCAATTCGCTTGTCCCTTCGCAACCCGGGCCTCGTTGGCACCTTCTACTTCCAATTCGTGTCGATGGAGCATGTCCTTTCGTTGTAGTTTCATTTGTTCGACAGAGAATTTCTCAAGGAGCCCCATTCGGGGCTTATTGCGGCATTTCTTGGAGTAGGCCAAACTTCAGCTTGGTCAAGCGATGATACTCGTTGGGGAGAAAAAGGGACAGCAGGCGATGACACGGCGGGCGTCGGAAATCGATGCGTAGACGGCCCGGCCAAATCGATTGAAGTATCAGGGGCAAGTGGGGGGCGGGGGGTGGGGGGCGGGTGATGACATTGCTTGTTCTTGTTCTTGTTCTTGGTGGTGGTGATGTTGAAGACTGGGCAGGTGTTGTGAGGGTCGCGTAGCTCGCCCTGGTCTCCACCGTGGCCCCACCGATGGAGTGAATGTAGGCCAAGAACGCCCCGAAACCGACACTTAGCATTCCGGGTAAGCCCGGCCTAGCCTGGACCGGGCTGGGGGCTATCATGACGGATGCCGCTACGGCCGCCAGCATACCCAAAAAAAGAAGAAAAAACCCTGGGTACGATACAGTTGGATAGGACCGCATCATCTCACTGATCTTTCCTACTCACGGCCAATTCTTGCCATTTAAGCAAGAGGTATGCTTTGTCGGCAGCTCTCTTGGAGTCGCCCGATTTTTTGAAGAGATCGGTGTTCGAGATGAAAGTTGCGTATACCTCCTTCAGAGACTCCAACTCGGTAGTGCGGGTGTCAAGTTGCACTTGTAGAGTTTGATTGTAAATCTGTAGATCTTCGTTCTCTCGTCGCAGATCGGCAATTTCCACCTTTAGACTTTGAATTACGCTGGCCTCTATCCCGTCAGTCTCTCCGTGCCTCGCCGGATACGCCCGGCCACATCTAGTGGGGTGAGATGCGATGGGGCATTGCGGTGGGGATGCTGACATGTCGGAATCGGTTGTGCTCAATTTGCTGCACCAGTCGCTGGATGTGCCCAGCCACCTCTAGTCGGGTGACGCCGGTGACGGGCGATGGGCTCCCCAGACCAGGAGCCACCATCTTGAACGTTTCGCCAAGGATATTGACTGGGTACGATTAGATAGGGGCGCAATTTTATATTGATCACTCCTACTCACCAGAATATCCTGCAATAATTCCACAACCTAAGGACTGTTCCCCGGTAAATATCGCAACCCTACGGTTCCGGCGATTGCGACGAGCAGCCGACGACTGACAGGTCAGTGGAAATTGCGGGCAGAATTTGCAAACCGCGCAAAACCGCAGGTGCTGGCCTTTGGCGGTATGGTTGGTGAAGTCGGCAGAGTCGCCTGTCCGAGTCAACAAGTCGCATCTGATTGCGATGAGATTGAGATGGGGAATTGTTGGAGCGAAATTCCCACTTCCTTTTATAGCCCCGGTTTGATTTTGGGGCACAGTTTTCTAAGGGCAAGCATTGGAAGGGTTGACATCTGACATCCCATTCATCCATAGAGTGTGACATTCCCGGTGAAACTCGGGAAAACTCTGGTGATACGATATGCTTATGATTTGAATGAATGAATGAATGAAATTTATGGATATATGTTTCCCCCAAAGCAACTTTGTATCTCAAGAAAATACAACTCAGTTAACGTTTCAGCTGAGACTTGTGGCCCCCAATATGACTTGCTGATTGATTCAAGCCCAATATCGGTCCTCCTCGGGGTAATAGAAAACGGCCGCTTCCGATTTCGGCCCTTTCCGGGTGCACAGAGTCCAAACATGCGCTTGCGGTGGTACTGAGCTTGGAATCATATCCTTGCGAAGACCAAAAAAAAGGGCTTCATTTGCAAGTTTGACATATTCATTTTTATCCGTTTTTGTGAGAATCAGAGCATATTCGTAATCTTCCATTTCCTGATCCTGTTGATAGACTTCCACATCTTTCCAGATCTGGAACGTTTGTTGCAACTGATCATGCGAGCAGAGTGCAAACACGGACCTTGGGTCGTCAGCACCAGAGAAAGTGATTCGACATTCGTCCAAGACGGATTGCCCAATCACAACCGTTTTGTTGCCCAACCATTGAGAGGGTCGTTTAGGTTGTTTCTTTCTAGACCGATTTCTTTCTAGCGTTTGGCAGTGGGTCCAAAACAGATGCGAGACCACGTCTCCACAAAAGTGGTCGCTCAAGTAACGACTCCAATGTGCGAAATGGGTAGTCTGCAGTCTGCTCGTGAAACAAGGATTATTGACAGTCGCTGATCCTCTTATGAGAATATGATGATAATCCGCAGTGGGTAGAGATTGGAAAATGTATCCGGGTTGATTAAGGGCTAACACTGCCTGCGCTTCCTGCAGCCGCTCTTCCATTCTTCGGGCTGTCTCATGTGCCCAAACTATATCGATGCCTCGTCGCAATGCTACATACTGCGCAATGTCTACGCTCCATATAACGCCTTCTGTGAGGTATGAAATGATCAGAGATACCAATTCGGGACTGCTGCTGAGAGACCGGATATTCACGCCCATAACGTCTGTCATCGTGTAAGCCTCTTGACGACAGCTTCTGACCCCGAACCGCAGCTTTCTGTACGGACTGCTGGTGCTTCTATGTACTGTAGACTAGTAACTAATCAAATAGACACCCTCCTAATTACGATTGTCTTTGCGGCCTGAACTTATTTTGAGCATGTTTTGACGCGTCAAATGAAGCGTCGCCGGGTGTTCTCGGGATACGTAAGCATTCGCAAGAACGCTCAATAGGAGAAACTCCAGAAACTTGGAAAGACTTTGAAACAAAATCACCGAGATGTTAACTCGGACGACAGAAACTGGAGCGTTTTTATCTCGTGCCATGCATTTTTTTGTAGTCTGAATCCAAGAATACTATATAACCTGAATTTGTCCAATGTTGCTGTACTAGACATTAGCAACCTACTCTTTGAAGTAATCAGCTCCACTCTACACTTAAAATGAAATCGTTATTGCATGTCACCGTCCAGATCTTTTGAAAGTCCAAACGCACACATACTCGAATATGTTTTTGGAATGAGGGTAATTGGCCTACGTACTGTCCCGAATACTGTTACTTGGCACCACAACGTATAAGAACTTGATTGCATAGATACTCGGCGAGCCTCGCAACTACAATAACTTGGTAATGGGGGACATTTCACTGCGGTCCTCTCTAATATTTGACATAAGGCACGGGTGCGAAAACAGATCCTTCCTCTCTTGAGGACATCTTTCAAAAAGTCTAACAGGAGGTGAATATCCGTATTCCTAATCTACCTTCCCGTTCTTCGATCATTTTTTTCCTCTTCGGAAGCAATCGCTATAGATTTGAGCGTGGATAACTTTTCCCGGTGAAAGGGTGCGAACGGGTGCTCGGAGTTGCGTGAGTATTGTATAGTGTAGGTGGGATATGTAGCCGTATTCAATCATGCGTGCGCCATGCCTACGCGCAGCGGCGACATCATTTCAAGTACATATAAATTGTATGTGCGGTCACCACTTCATGGATATTTGGGCGTAGGAAGTATATTCACAGATATATTTACGAATGCGCAAACGTAACGATGTGGGTAGCATGCCCAAGGTTATTGGTAGTCCATTAGTTAGCACTATGCCCTGGGGTGAGAATGAGACTAAACAAGATTCGCTGCCCCTGGTGCAATTGGCTAATAGGATTAATTGCTCATCACTTCACCAGACACTACGATCCTAAAAAGCGTAAATGTATTCGATTTGCTTCGATTTATCCCCTGTATGTCTAAACAGAGTCCATTTCTGCACTTGTGGTAGCCCGTCTTCCTCAACAAAAGGAGTATCCTGAACACCGAAAACGAGACTTTGATTTACCAGTTTGGCCTGAGCGGCTGCGTCCCGAGCGTAGGTGTCGATTAAAACCAGAGCATATTCGTAGTGATTCCGGGCCAAAAAGTCGCCGCAGTCCTGGCTGCAGACGTCCACATTTTTACAAATTTGATACCCTTGCTGGACATTAATGTACGAACATCTATCCGGTATGAACACGGAACAAGGGTCTTCATCACCGTTGAAAGCGATTTGACAATCGTCCAAGACCGTTTGTCCAATCACGAACATATTATCTTTCAACCAGCGAATGTTTCGTTCCTGAGGTTCCTTTCCAGAATCAGTCCGTGATTCAAGCTTCCGGCAATGATTCCAAAAAAGACGCGAGAAAAGGTGTCCGCGGACGAACTTGATGTCCATGTACCGAGCCCAGTCGGCAAAATGGGTCGTCTGGAGTCTGCGCATGAAGCAAGGATTATTGATTATCATTGCTCCGTTGATGGGAACAGAATACTTGGAGTAGGGTCGATATTGAAAGATGTATGCGGGATGATTGAGAGCCAAAACTGCCTGTGTTTCCTGCAGCCGCTCTCTCATTATTCGGGCTGTCTCATGTGCCCAAACGGTGTCGATTGCGAGTCGCAACACTACATATTGGGAAATGTCCACGTTCCACATTATGTCTTCTGCGAGGTATGCGATGATAAGAGACACTATTTCGGGACTGTTGCTGAGGGACCGAATGTTCATGCCTATCACATCTGTCATCGTAGGTTCCTTGAAGACAGCCTCGGGCCCCGGACGGTGCTTTCTGTACTGACTGCCGGTACTGGTACAGGCAAGAAACTGATCAAATGGCCATTCTCCTGATGTTCCTTTTGGTGGCGACGCTAGGAACTTCTCCTAATGATGGCCGCTTTTGCGGCGACGCTAGGGAAGTGGAAAGTTCGTCAACTTATCTTGGGAATATTTTGACGCCTTCGTTGTCAACTCGTTGTAATTCGTTGTCGTGTTTTTCTCAACTTTTTTGACAGCGTCGCCGGGTGTTCTCGGGAAACAAAAAGCTCCGGTGAGTTCCGCTTGAATTAAAGACAGGGTGGGAACGGGTACTCCATGGATCGGGGTGGTCAGAGCTGCCTGAATATTGAAGATGTAAGTGAAATATATTGCCGGGTTCAATCATATGTGCGCCATATCTACGCCATACATCGGACATTGGCGGTATCATTACGAGTACACGGCCAGTCATGAAGTGTCTGTGCTGTCACACGTTCGTATATATTTGGATGCATAGATTTACAGAGGTAATTACGAGTTCGAAAATGTAACGATTTGTGTAGCTTGCCCAAAGTTATTGAACTCCATTAAACTAGCAATATGGTACGATGCGAGAGTCAGATTAAATAAGAATTGCGGCCCGTACTTCGTTGGCTGACAGGATTAAATGCTCATCATTTCACCAGACACTACGATCCTACAAAGCGGAAATGTTTTCGACTTCCTTCGATTTATCCCCTTTACGTCTATACAGTGTCCAGTTCCGCGCTTGTGGTAGCTTTGAGGATCCTAAAGAACTCTCCGGAACACCAAAAACGAAACTTTGATATACCAGTCCTCTGCGTCCGTTTTGATCAAAACCAGAGCATATTCATAGTGCTTATGGCTCATAAACTCGCTGTTGGAGTCGCGGAAGACGTCCACATCTATCCAAATTTGATAGACCTGGTGCAACCTCATCAGATGCGCCGATGCAACAATGAATGTGGAACAAGGGTCGTTAAAACGAGAGAAAGTGATCCGACATTCGTCCAAGACTGGTTGTCCAACGACAGTCACATCATCTTTCAACCAGTGAGTGGGCCGTTTCTGTTGTCGCGTCTCACGTAATTCCAGCTTTTGGCAGTGGTTCCAGAAAAGGTGCGAAAAAAGGTGTACGTCGCAGTGGTACTGCAAGTACCGACTTCTGTGTGCAAAATGGCTAGTACTGAGTCTGCTCGTGAAACAAGGATTATTAACAGTCGCTTATCCTCTTCTGACAATATAATCCTCAGTGGGTGGAGATTGAAAAATGTATCCGGGTTATTTGAGAGCCAGAACTGCCTGCGCTTCCTGGAGCCGCTCTTTCATCATTTCGGGCTGTCGTGTGCCCAAACTGTATCGGTTCCTCGTCGCAATGCTACGTACTGGGCAACGTCTACGCTCCATATACCGCCTTCTGTGAGGTATGAAATTATAAGAGAAACTAGTTCGGGACTGCTGCTGAGAGACCGGATGTTTACGCCTATAACTTCTGTCATCGCAAGACTCTTGAAGATCGTGCTTTCTGTAATGAATGTAGGTGTCAATGTAGACCCGTATACGGGGTTATTTTGCCTGTTGAACTACCAGGGCAAGTACCTGAAATCAGCCAGTATTCCTTTTATGAAGGTGCATAAGAAAACTCACCTGCCCGATTTTATCACGAAAAAAATGCGGTGTTCGTCGGTCGGGATTTAAGATGCTAGCCGTGGGAAATCCTGAGCGGGTATTCCCGGAATACGTTAGCCGGAAGATTCCGATCGCGGACAACAACAGGACGAAGATGCCAAAAATATTGAAAGAGACGATCCATTTAATAACAACGAAAGACGAAGAATAAATGTCAAAAAAATCGGTTCGGGTGATATACAAAGCGAGAAGGGGGTGAATGTACTAAACAAAAAACAAAAGCAAGATCTATGCAAAAAAAACAGAAAATGTTTGGGGAATATGTTGCATTGAGTGTGTGTGTGTGTGCTGATGATGATACACGATATGCGAAATCAAAACGAGGGCGCAAAGAAGCTAAACTGTATCCGTCCTTTTCAAACTCGAGCCCGCGAGGTGATGTTGGGTGGTTTAACCGCAGATCATGCGTTGGATGAGGTAGGCCGTGCAACCGATGAATCGGATCACACTAATACCCAAGACTGAGTAAAAGGTGAATTTGAGGAAGGGGTTGAATTGTCCGTTGTTGCCGTCAATGCCCAGTTTGGTAAACATTTGTTCGGAGAGGGCGTCGTTGGTTAGGATGACAACCACGGCAGCGTTGGTAAACATCCACCAGAGGAGAACCGAAGTTCGGAACTGACGGAAGTAATCTTCTTGCTTTGTTTTGGCGTCTCGTTTCGTGTCACCCTTGGGACGAGGCTGCCCCAATGACGCGAGGAATTTGTCGTAGTTGGCGTTAATGTCGTTTCGCTCCGTGGGGACCTCGACAGACACGACTTGAGCTCCGTCCTTGCCCTTTGACGATATGACTTGACCCAGATCGGTGGCATTGCTGCCGTTGTCACCTTTGGTTCCCCACGAGACATCGTGGAGGTTGGAAAAGGCATAAATCATGAGAATGTTGAGGAAGGAGGGCATGAGGAAAAGGTACTGGAGGAACGAGGTAAGCATGTGCCAGGGCTCAAAGTACATGAGGGAGGCAATGAGGTACAGGCCGTAGGTACTGGCCAAGGAGATGGAGATATCGCGAAGGGCGGGACGTTGCATGATGATCGAGCCAATGTTGCGCCATTCTTCCGAGGTTTTGGGGACAGTGAGGTAGACGTTCCAGCCGCAGTAGAACAACATGATGCCCATGATACCAGCAAAGAGAACCATGCAAGCCGTGTAAACCCAGCGGGATCCTTGAGGTCGGTTACCCATTGATGAAATAAAGACAATGATGAGAGCCATGATGTAGATTTGACGGAGTGCTTGGAAGACGTAGATTCCGTAGGGGTGGAATGGGTCGGCATTGAAATTTTGGTCGTTGGGCTCAACGCGGGCATTGGCGAGAAAGTAAAAGGTGAGGTAAAAGAACGAGAGACCGAACCAGTTGAAGATGAGCAGGATAAAATTGTACGCGAACTCAATCATGAGCAGTAGTTTGCGGAGGATGCCGTGGCCAGATCGCCAGAGGTAGTACCAGTGAGTCAAGGCGTGTACACCAGCAAAGAAGGATCCGTTCAACCATCGACGACGTTGCGAAATGAATTCTGGAACATTATCGGGAACATCCGTTTCAGCCTTGGCGGACTTGACGTATTTGAGCAACCATGCCTGATCGCGCTTGGTGACCAACTCAAAGCAGAGAATTCGATCTTCAGCGAGGTACATGTTGGCGGCAAAAATGTCGGCTCCACCGTGCATGGTTTCACCCTTGAAGTACTGAGAGAGCGGTTTGCCTTGAAGAGCGACGTAGCGGTAAGCCGAGAAAGCACCGGGGAGCACAGAAATGTAACCAAAGACGGATTCGAGGGGTTTGTCCAGAATGTTTGACATTTTGTACTCAAAATTTTGCGCGGCAACAATGGGATTGATGAGCTTTGAGCAGCCAGTTCCCAACTCGGCGTAGATTTCACCGCAGGCACCGCCGACAGATGGATCCCGATCAAAAGCCTTCCACAAATGGTATAAAGCAGTGTCCTGAGCCTTGGTTCCAACATCAATCAACATGCAGACGTTGGGTCGGATCAGGGGACCAAAAGCGTTGAAAAACCACCGATGCGAGTTGATCTTTTTGGCATTCTTTTCCTTCAGACAGAATAAGATTTGAACGGGAACGTAGCCTTTTTCGGGACCCTTGATCTTGAGGTCGTGGTCGACACAAACTTGAGTGGTGTATTCAAAGAGATGGGCGGTCACTGGCTTGTCGTTGACGTGATCCTTCATGATTCCTTCCTGATACACTCCCATGAGACCGAGCACGTCCAGAACTCGCGGTGACACTTTGGTTCGTCCATCGGAGACAATGCAAACCACAACTTTTTTCCAGCCATCGTTGCCCCAAGTCTTGGACCGGGAGCGCGAAGTCAAATGAGCAATGTTTTTGAAGATGGCCGTCATGGTTTTGCAAAACAGGAAATCGTCTTCGTTGTACATGGTCACGACAATGAACACCTCAGTGTGGCGGTTATACTCTTGTTGGCGAAGAGAGTATCCTTTGGAAGTAAAATCGTCGGCGGCACATGTGACGGCGGTATACCGCATGTGGGTAAATTCTTCACCACTGCGAAATTTGCCGCTTTGGAGGACGCGATCCGGGACTGGGATGTCAATGACCAAGTTTCCTTGCGGAGTGAGAGGGATCTTGCGCACGGTACGCTTGCGAGCAGCATAACCGCCGGAAGGACCTGGTGGGAAGCCTGATTGATCAGATATGTCAGTAAGATGTACGGCAAATGGGGTGGGGATATTCTTCTACTCACCATTGTAATTCATGTCTACCGCGCTATGAGGCATGTTGTTGAGCGGATGCATTGGAGCGGGGGATGGTGGATTGTACTGCACTCCCGGTGCTCCATATCCCCGAGGAGATCCGCTGGCGTTGCTGCCGGGGGAGTAGGCGCGGGGTTGTTGCATATGCGGGGGCATGGGGGACGGCATTGGCGCAACACGGTACGGGGCAACGGAAGAGACTTCGCTGCCATTGGTATAGGAGCGAGGAGGAGCAACGTTCTGGGGATGTTGGGGATGACGGGGGGCAGGCGGACGCGCAGCGTTGCTGTTGTTGCGCGGCGGGCCTTGCTGGTTATACGACATGGCTCACGGCTTATTGGCGAGGATGAGGCGAGCCAAGTGGTTCCAGCTACTTTCCTGTTTGACGCTTTGCCGTTGCTGTTGTTTGGTTGAGGTCTACGAATGCATGCAAGTCCAAAAGGTGTACGATCTAGTCACAGGTTCTCGTCCTATAGCTTCTAGCGGGGGATAGTCTATGCAGGCCTCTATGATGGGAAAGACTCGGACGTGGTGGTGGTGGTCGTCGTCGTCGTCTTTGTGGCTGCTGTTGTTAATAGCAGAATAGGTAGAGGATATGTCCCCGGTTGGCCCGAGTATATGTTTTGGAGCGCTTGACAATTTTTGGCGCTGCTTGGTTGTTCGTGCAAAGCCAGCCACCCGGCCGCACGCTTGGCTTGGGCCGCAATTCAGCGGCACAGTCCGTGCGGCCGATTTAGGGCTCGCGTTCCTGAAACACACGGAGCCACGGCCGGCGTGCGCAGCAACGCGCTTTTGTTGCGGCGTCTTTGCTGCGCGACTTTCTGTTTGGACGTCGTTCACGTCGTTCGGGGGACTATATCTAAAAAATAGGCTCGAGTAATATGAGATGAGAGATACAGTTTGCGTGGGCATCAGGAACAAAAGTCTTGGAAATCGGTGAATGAATCGAATTGCTCAAACGTTCCAAATCCAAGCGCAGCCATTGTGGGCCTTGGACTTGAAATGATGTCTTTTCCAGGTGCCATTTCGGTGGCCCTCCCACTGCAAAATTAAGATGGTGGGCGTGCTGCGCTGTGTTCCCCTCCGTTGTGTCTTGCTAATGATTGAAAGAGAACCAATTGTGCACTGCCAATTTATGTCATTACGATAGAACTTCAACGCCATCGTGAATGAATGCGCAGCACAACCTAGAGGGAGGGGAGGGAGGAAAGAAGGGGGGGAGTTGGAAGGAAATGAGAGCGATGAGGAGTGATGCGACCCAGTACACCAGTCATACTATCATACACTCGAGTTCCCGAGAAGATTAGAGGGAACCACAGAACGTCTAACCCAGTTGATTTCTCGAGTAGTTGCTATCAAAACAAGTCAAAAGTTGCTTGTTGTGAGGGTGAGTACTGAACGGCACATAGGCACAACCTTCGGGATGGAAATAAAAGGCAATTCAATTCAACCCCAGTCCCGTCAGGAATTAAATTCATGATGCATTTGCGATCGTTTCCTTGATGGAACATCTGGGCTTGGGGAGTCCGTACTCCGGGGGCTCCGTCGCGGATTTGCGGATGTCAAACCCTAAACAGCATTACGCGTATATAAAGGTGGAGAGGCAAAAGGTCTCACGATCCGCATCCTCATCTAATACCGAGACACTGAAGATTTGAAGAGCCTTCTACAAGGTTCTTCACGTCTTCAGTGTCTCAAAGTATTTCATCAAAACCCGCAACCGAAACATGCCGAATATCGCCGCCCCAGTTGACATCTATAGGATGTGCAACAACACCACAACGGCAAACTTGGGAACGAGCTGAGACTCCCGGATATAGAAACGCCAAATGCCGCACGGGCAGATGTACATACCTTTTATCGTGATGGATTGGCTGACTGCCATCATGGTGAGTTCGCGTTCAGTTCTATCCCCGAATTTTCTCTTCCGGCTGTCAGTACTAAAATGTTATACAATTTCACAGCGATGGGTGGAGTGGGCTTTTATGATCGCATTCCTAAATTTTGGACCTCGCGCAAACGTATGGTCGTCTACCAACTCCCGGCCAACAACATCGTCCCTAAAACCATCACCGAATGCGCAAGGTCAGGCATCTTGCCACTTCACCGCCGCCCCGGATGCCGACGTGGATGACCCATGCTCCTATCCGATTATCAAGCGGCGCTGAACCAACTCGGGGAAAGCCTTGTTCCAGTGGGTAGGGACGGGCAGCCATTTGGTTCTAAAGGGAAAGACGATGGAAGCAGCCCGACGGGTGACAGTGGCAGGGGCGGCAATGCGCCGGGTATTCCCCAATTGGGCATGGAAGCCCATTGCCTACGTTACCCAGCTCGACGCCCGGCTGTCCCACAATATCCCGAAGGACCTTTTGCCGGCGAGCCGCGTCGTTACTTCCTCGGATCGACTCTGTGGTGCGCCGCCCAGTATGGGAATTAATCGGCAGTGTTTGTCGAGGGTGAACTCGACTCTTTGAGACTTCTGGCAACAAGTCTCGACAATGGGGTGTTGTCTCGCAAGGCACAGCCGCCAAAGAAAGTCGGTCACCTCAAGCGAAGGAAGGACCGCCATTATGTCGACATTCATCATGAAGGGCGCATCTTCAACTACGCGGTGGCCAGGATCATCCTCACCAGCGTCGACCCCATGGGCCCTTGGGATGTAAAGGGCATGGAGGTCGACCATATCGACGGAGACCGGAAGAACGACCACTTGGATAATTTGCAATGGTTGACGACTAGCGAGCATAATATGGCCCAGAAATCGATGGCGAGTTGGGTGGTGGTGGAGAGGGTGAAGCAGGGTTTGGGTCCGATGTGGGTGGAGAGACGGAGTGATTGGGACATTTGACATTACGTTTGACATTTGGTGCTGCTTTTGTTCTCTTGTACATCTTTCTTTCTCATATGATTTGAAAATATGCTCTTTCTTGCAGTGATCTCGATTCTTCCAGTTTTAATTCTTTGATACTATGCGTTCTTTCATTTCTTTGCAAGACGGCTTTCCTTGATTTCCGTTTTTTACTTGCCAAGGACGTGGGATGTTGAGTATAGCCTCATTTTCTCCATACGCACTGTAAGCGAAGTTTGCAATAAGTTTTTCATCGACTGCTCCATCTATAAGGTCGAATCCCGTTGGCTATAACTTGATGTTTTGGTGTCGGGTGCGGACCAGGCAAAGAACCACGCGACATCCGAAAACAGCCTATACATGTAAAACAAATGCCCATATTGTCAATGTGTTGAGTACACACAAAATAAAAACATTGTTACAGCATCACCCATCACACACAAATAGTTACAGAAAATCAGACATCCTGCCGTTCATCCCGCCTCTCCCGGCGAACTCGAACTCCCCCTCCCTCATCCTTCCGTCCCCTTCGTAAAGCCTTAAATACGCGAAGCTGTAAGCGTACATCCCGAATGACATGATCCCATTCCATTCGTTCCGGCGTAAAATCGTTTTGGACCGTGCGGTTACGCTCGAATTTGGGAATGTAGCAGTCGGGGATGAGTCGGATGATCTAAGTTGAAAAAAAGTTAGTATGTGGGGGAATGATAAGGACGAGAGGGGGGAACATTACCAAGGCTGCAAATAAACTGACGGATCCAATGGTGATGGATGCGATCCACATGTTGAATGGTAATGGGGTAGTCTGGAACGCCGTCCCACCAAACTCAATCAGAATCAATTGTCCAAGAATAATGATTCCCATGACCCCCAAGAAAAACGGGTTGGCAATCATGCCTTGGAACGGTCCCAAAAGGGCATATTTCGCGCGCTGAAAGAATGAAATGGGGGTATGATTCCGTTTGTACTGCGGGATTTCGACAATTCGGCAGCTGAGGAGATTAAAGACTTGGAGAAAGACAAAGACGTTGAATGTGAATGTGCGGATGAGTTTTTCGCCGCGGTCGCCGGGGGGTAGGTCAAAGATGTCTCGGGAAAAGAGGAGGACGCCGAGGCAGGTTAGGATTTGGAGGGTGGATTGGATCGCAATCAGTTTCATCATGTCCCAAGTGACTAGCCCTGCTGAGCGTCGGTCGGGTTTCCGGTCCAGGACGGATTCGTTTGGAATGTCCGTGGCCAGAGCCAAAGCTGCAAAGGTGTCCATAATGAGATTGACCCAGAGGAGTTGGATGGCGGTTAATGCGGCGGTTGAGGTGGGTGAGACGAGAGCAGATGTAAATGTTAATATAACCGCCGCGAAATTGACTGTGAGTTGAAACTGCAGGAATTTGCGGACGGCGTCGTTAACTGTCCGGCCCCACAAAATCGCACGAGTCAAGGACGGGAACGCGTCGTTGAGAATAACCACATCCGAAGCTTCTTTGGCGACTTCCGTTCCACTCCCCATACTAAACCCTACATCGGCCAAATGCAAGGCGGGTGCATCGTTTGTTCCGTCTCCCGTGACAGCCACCACCTCCCCCATATCCCGTAAAGTCTTGACCAACAATCGTTTATCAGACGGTGAAGAGCGCGCAAGGACTTGGAGCTTCGGCACGACTTCCCGGAGTTTATCCTCGCTCAACTCACGGAATGCCGAGCCTTCGAGACAGACTCCCCCGCGGGTGTAGATGCCGCATTGGGAGGCGATGGCTTTGGCAGTGGTAAGGTTATCGCCGGTGACCATCCGGACTGTGACGTGGGCACGGCGGCATTGGCTGACGGCGTCGGGAACGTCGGAGCGGAGAGGATCGTGCATGCCTACCAGGGCAAGTAACGTGAGTGAGGTCAAATCTGCACCTTCCTCCTCCTCATCGTCATCCTTCCTATCATCCTTTTTGTCCGACTTTTTCTTTTGTCCACCTTCCTTCTCCTCCTTCCCTTTGTCCTTGACATGCTTCCCCTCATCTCCGCTCTTGACGTCCTTATACGCCACCA
This sequence comes from Phlyctochytrium arcticum, assembly GCA_025602905.1. Lineage (NCBI taxonomy): Eukaryota > Fungi > Chytridiomycota > Chytridiomycetes > Chytridiales > Chytridiaceae > Phlyctochytrium > Phlyctochytrium arcticum. The sequence goes on along the minus strand of JAHLKI010000024.1, from coordinate 243,987 downwards.
GAATGACCCGCAGAGCTTTTTCGGCATAGCTGTTGATGAGATTTTCCAGTTTCTTGCGATGCTCATCGGTCATTTTTTGCGGTGACAAACTACTTTCTGACCCATTCTGGTCTTTCTTGTCTTGAGATGATTTCGGTTGATCTTGCTGCTTAGGGTCCTTCTCCTGAGATGATTTCGGCTGTTTAGACTCTTTCTTTTTGCTCTTATTCTGAGTCGTGCCCGCCCCATCCGTCTCTTTTGCAGATTCAGATTCATTCTCAGATTTGTCTTGAGATGATTTCGGCTGCTGCTTAGAGTCCTTCTTTTTGCTCTTGTTTTTGGTCGTGTCCGTCTCGTTTACAGGCTCTTCAGCCCCAACATCATCCACATCCCCAACAATAAACTCACAATTCTCCAACAACATCTCAGCCGCTCCTTTGACATACATCCTCCTAGTCCCCTCATCTGTCTCAATCAGAACAGCTTCGCTTTTCTTCTCTGAACTGAACGGGTATGTGTGCACCACATGCGCGGCCGCGCGGAGGTCTTTGTACTCGTAACCCAGGGACCGCGCTAGAAGGAGGAGGGCCACGTCGGTTCGGGAGCCGGTAAAAGCATTTGAAGGGCGATCTTGTTCAGATTTATCCTTGTCGTCTTCATCATCTTTTACAGAGCGTTTACTGGGTTTCTTGGCTTTGGGTTTTGGTTTTGGTTTTTGCTTGGCTTTCTCAGCTTCCAGAGTCTTGCGCAGCTCTTTCACTTTCCGGATGCCAAAGCTCGTATCACCCTCGTCATCCTGATCCGTCTCAGAGTTCTCTTCTTCATCATGTTTCTCTTCCTCAAACGCGGTCGAATCCACACAAATGCACTCGGCAAATGCATGACTGACTGTATCGCCTAATTTTTCCCCAAATTCTTTTAAAGTGCGCTCATCCACGCCAACCACTTCCTTTGGGTCTTTTCCTCGGGATGGGGGAGGTTCAAGAGAAGTTCCCGCGACCCAAGCTCGGACCACGACCATATCGTTGACGGTTAATGTGCCCGTCTTGTCGGAGCAAATGGTTGTGGCGTTGCCCATGGTTTCGCAGGCGGACAGGACACGCACGAGATTATTGTCCTTCATCATTCTGAGGAAATCACGTCAATTGTTAGTGGTACACAAACAAGAAGAATTAGACTTACCGGGTGGTTGCGTAGGCGAGTGCAATAGTGACGGCCATGGGCAACCCTTCCGGCACGGCCACAACGACAATAGTGACACTCTGCAAGACCATGGCGACCAAATCCGAAATCAACTGTACCGTATCACTCTCCTTCTTTCCGCCCCCGCCATAGAGTAGGACAGATTTGTCCATTTTTCGGGTAATAAAGTATTTTGTTAAAAGAGTTCTAAGGTTAGACTTGTTAGTATGCTCCGCGTATGAAAGTGAGCTAGATACTGTACTTACAAAAACATGAGGATAGCGGCTGCAATACCAAATTTGGCGATGCGTTCAGCTAACGCGTGCAATTTTTCTTGTAAAGGGGTAGTTTGATCCGTGCTGTCCTCTCGTATGGACTGTAGACAGGCAAATGAGGAACTTGCGGACTATAAAAAAGGAGCAAAACTCACCATCATGGTTGATCCCATCACGGAATTCTCGCCTACACAGCAAACCAGCGCTTTACCCGTGCCCTCCTGCATCCGAGTCCCACTGACCAGGATCCCACCCTCCTTTTTCTCAATACTATCCGCCTCGCCCGTGGCAGCGCTTTCGTCCACTTTGATATCGCGGCCTTGAATCAAGATACAATCGGCGGGCAGGATGTCGCCCGAGCGAAGAAGAAGAATATCGCCAGTGACGAGGGAGGGACCGTCGAGCATCTGTTTATGGCCAGAGCGGAGAACCATGTGTTTGGGTTTTGGTTGAGAGGCAGTCAATTTGCGGAATTGCCGCTCCTTTTGGTCTATCAACAATTCGTTTAGTTTATACTCTCTTAGGATCTTGACGCGTCGGCAGACTCCCTACTCCCATTCCCTCCCTCCCTCACGAACACAAATCCCACTCATTTTGGGCAGCAAAATCGTCCGTCCCCTCCCTTACTCAAACATTCTGCATTGCAAATTCATCATCCTCGATCCCCGCGCTCCTTGCTCGGTAGAATTGTCTGGGCCACTCTGGCATACTTACAATCATTGAGCGAGTTGGTCAATACTACGACCAGAACGGCGACGAGAATCCCAGCCCCATCCACCCATCCGACTCTATTACAAAGAAAAACCATATAAGTCACATCTCCACATTTATCATAACCCAAAAGTAACATACTTTGGCTCATCGGGATCATGCATTCCCGACAAGTAATCTTCCCAAAGGCCAATGCCCAAGGACAATGCCGCAGCAAAACTCAGCAAGACTAAAAACAACGTGTTCGTCTTAGTCTATAATTTGACCTTTAGGCTCCTTCAAGAACGTACTTAGGGTTTTGTCATGATAGGCTTCCCAGACTAGTTTCAGGAACGTTTTTGTGGGAGGGTCGGGGAGGACCTATTAATACAAAAGAACAGAGCAGGGTCAGCGATACTCAAAATCTTCAGGTTTCTTTTGGGAGCTCGCTCTCGGTCGCATTCACTTTGCCAATGCATCCCTCTCCCATCCATTGTTTTCGGAGGAAAAGATGGTTGCCCTCGGCCATTCATTTTTCCTCTGGGCTCGGGCTCGGGCAACTCGTGATATACCTACATTTTCACCATACGTCTTTTGACGCTGCTCTTGTTCCTCCGGACGGATGCCCTTCTCGGGATCGACATGAAATGCCTTGAGCAGATCCGAGACCCCACCCAGCTCCTTGTCGACCACATCCTGGTTGCTATTGGGATCGGCAAAGACGTCGGATAAGCGGTCTAGAAGTTTGTTATTCGAGGAAGAAGAGGAGCTGTCGTCGGAGGGCAAGCGGGAATAGGCCGTCTTTTTATGCGACGGCGATGGCATGGTGATGGTTGCTTTGGTGATGGTTGCTTGGCTGCCTTACGGGAAGAAATGGCGCGGGCGGACGAAGGGAATGTTCCTGGAGCTCCTTCTTTTTTCAGGCTTTTTTCCTCAGCTGCTTTTTTGCCCCGTCGATGCCGTCGTCATATTCCGTCGCACTAATACTGATGAGGTCACTTTCATTAAGGGAACCCTAAGTGCTTAGCTCCGCGTTTATCGCGGAGAATCTCGGGAGGATCTCGGGAGGATCTCGGGTCAACGACGCGTTCGTATCTTGGGAATATATCTTTTGATGTGCCCTCATAAGGGAAAGGGAGGTATACTCTGGTACTGCTGTACCTAAATAAGCTCGTCTAAAATGGATCCCCGTATCAAGCTGGTAATGGATCGATAATGAAAATTGCAGGAACTTAAAAGGAACCTTGCGGGGGTGTCTGCATAGCACTGTCTTCGATCTGAGATCAGAAAGATATACGCTGGGCCGACGATGGGGTAAATTTTATAGCCAATAGCGCAGTAGTATGTCCAACAAGATTTTCAAGGACGAATGTGACAGAGGAGTGAGTGGGGCAAGGATTCGAAATTATTGCGCAGTAGCAGCCTACTGGACAAAGAGGGTCGTCTGAACTTGCAGATTGGGGATTTACAAACTGACCAGGGTTGAGCTCAAGGAGGAAGTCCCCGAAAGATGCAAAGGATAAGTGGGACTGCCCTCTTGACGAAGCACAGTGTGGGAAATTACAATTAACAAAGAAGAACAAAGGTATCAAATAGAGCAAAAGTATTGTCGACATCTAGATTAGACTACATACTATACTACCAAAAAAATGTGTCATATTTAACTATCTAATGCTTAAATTTAGGAGGTACAGCAGGTTTAAAAACCGGCACTCCAGTCTGATACTTTTCAACGCCCTTCAAGAACAGTTTGATATCCTGTAATCGGACCAGTTTCGAATCAGATAGCGCGTCATCAAACAATTTGGAAAACCAATAATCAGAGCAGTCCGCGCCTAACCAGGTCAATGTAGCAATCAGCTTGGGGCTGTGTTGGAGAAAGGCGGCATTGAGTAAAGGCTGGGCGACATAGAGTTCAATTGAATCGGTTGGGTCCCACATTATAGGCCAAAAGTGATAGAGGATGGACGGATCAGAGTGGTCAATGACGCGTTTTGCAGCCGGGAGCCAGTAAGGCATGTTGAAGTCAAAAGCGTGATCGACAATCAATCGAGCTCGACCGGCTATGGGGTCCTCCCCTGCTTCTAGATAGCGATGTAGGTGGCTGACCCAGTCTGAGTCGTCTTCGAACACAGGGCGGAAGGTATATATTTGCACGGTATCGAGGACACCGCCGTGGATGGCGGCCAGTGTGTTGGGTTCATCGCCCTCAACGTCAAACAGATTTGTGACATTCACAAAAGTGGGAAACAGGACCTCATCCCCCCGCTCATGGGCCAGCGGACAGACTCTCTCCATAACAAACCTCGAGATATCTTTGCATTGTGAAATTTGGCTTAGCCCCTCCAGAGCCGACTTGAGATCTTGTGACAGTACGTCACGTCTGTCCTCCATATGCAGTATTTGGGAAAGAATGGCACAGATATGTCGGAGGGAGGAACAGACTTGGACAGCGACATCGGGTTCAAAACTCATGGGACGGATGAAATTGTCCAACGGTTGGTGAATGGTATGGTCAAGGAGGAGATCGACCAGGTAGTCCGCCACCCCTGAAAACTTCCAAATGTCCAGCTCATTCTCCGCCGTTGCCAGAGCCTTATCTCGCGCCAAACGCTCAGTGATGCGGGCAGCATCACTGCTTAACGCACCATACTGGCCATACCGATCGTGGCTCAAGACACCCGCCACGGTACAACCTTTGCACCTTGGCAAGACCCCCTTAATATCCATGCTGTGGCTTTCACATGTACCCAGATCAATCAGCCGGCGAATGATGTCTTCCCGACCGTCTTTCCGCAGTATCGGGACAATTGATGCCGCGGAATAACCATCCAGCTCTTTGACGTTAAAATCGGGGCGGGACATCCATGCCTCGGTCAGTCGCCAGAAACGCTGTTCGATGGCGGTGACCGCAATTTTGAGCTCGCCTTGTCGATCCGGATGCAGCAAGGAATACAAGTACAGCATGTCGTCTTCGTTGCAAGCGCGCTCGTCGTAATCCCATTCAGTGGGAGGGGCGACATACAAGTAGACTCCGGCCTGCAACTGTGTTGAAAGGATATTATAAACTTGGCCCTCATCGACTTCCACTCCTTGTGCAATAAAGTGTTTTACTACTTCCATATGGGATTCCCTCATGGCTTGGTGTAACGCATCGGGGCGGATAGGATGTGCTCGATCAGGACCTAACGTAGCAAGACAGTATTCGACGACCGCGACACTCCCCGCGTTGTGATAGACTTCCTCCAAGACTCGGTCATGCTTCGATCAGGACCTAATGTAGCAAGACAGTATTCGACGACCGCGACACTCCCCGCGCTGTGATAGACTTCCTCCAAGACTCGGTCATGCTCGGACACCGGCAAGTGCTTTATCAAGTACTCAAGCATGTCCAAGTTGCCAAGATTCCCGGCTGTTACGGCACTTTCCTCAAGTCCCTTTTCATCGACCGCTAAATCAAATTCCTTGATCATATTTAAACGGTTATAAAACACAGACAGGTGCAATGCCCGTCCCCTTTCCATTTGTTTTCGTTCTAGTAGCATTCGAGTCAATTCCTGATTATCCTGCTTGATTGCTTCCACTCCCATGGCGTCACTATCCGTGGGGGTAAGCCCCCGGTCCAATAAGTACCCCACCACAGCCGTCTGCCCCCGCTCAGCAGCAATCTCCAAGTACGATTTCTTCTCGGACTCTCGCCATCCATCGGGATGGTACCGGGTTCGGGCCCCCGCGTCCAGTAATATCTCAATCAGAGCCAAGTTACCAGTCAGGATTGCGGCAACCATGGCATGACCCCGGGCAGTGGACGGCTCGTCTTCTTCATCTTCTCTATCCCTTTGAAGGCGCTGACGTTTGTTGACCGGGTCCGGTGGGTCCTCGGGGTTTGGGGGATGAGGTGCATCCCACGTTTGGCAATCGTCCAACAATGCTACAACGGAATCATTATCTTGAGCGAGTGCGGCCGAGACGAGTTTGAAGTGTAGCTTCCGGCGATCGAGACGGGTATAGGTCCTCTTGAGCTTTTTGTTTCCAATCATTGTGTTTGGGAGAAATTGAGACCATACTTTTGGATTTGTTGGTTTGTTTTTGCTCACATCCGAAAACTCCGCTCCGAGCGCACTTCCCAAGATCTCAAAATTTCAATCGACGACAACGGCCTACAATGTCAGTACCTCCGGTTTTCTCCGTGGTTTTGTTCGCCAAAAGCCGTTTCCTCGTGTCTTGATGCAAAAGACTTGCTCAGTTTACTCTGATCTACCAAATTCAAACACTACACTCCAACGTCCCGGAGCGTACGGAGCGCAGTTAAACCCTGTTGGCGGATCTTTGACTTGGGCCTGTTTCATTGAAAACAATTCCCGCCTTTCGGCCTCTTCCCTCTCTGGAACTTCGCCAAAAGTGTGCCACGGCAATATTGCAAGAAAAACCGGCCGATGCCAGCCTGCCGCCAAGACAGAGAGGGGCTAATATTGATATGAAGTCACTTTTGCGACATGATCTGGATTCTTGTGCCGACTTTGCATTGGCACATCACATTGCCTTGGGAAGAGATGCAGTGCTACAGCGCCTCGTACTTAACTCAAGGTTGCATTTCTGACAAGATGCCCATACAAAAATTGGGAGATGTTGACCACAGTATGTACTTAAATACACCATCAGGTATGTTCAAATGAAACGTAAGCCAATTCATGATGAATCTTTTGATTTCCTCAGGTAGCGGGTAGATATGTGACATCGTTCACACTTTCACGTTGAGGGCATGTTTGCAGTACCCTGGGAAACATCGACTGAGGTACGCAGCCTTTTGCGATGGAGACGGTCAACCTAAGTTTACCAAGCACCGGTGACCTTTATGCAGTGTGTCCAACAAGATTGATAAGGACTATTGAGATAAAGGGGTGAGTGGGGGCAAGGGATCGAAGTAACGGCGCATAGCAGAGACTGGATGAAGAGCCGATTGGTTATTCGGTCATGTATAGTGTATGTTCTTATTAAATTACAGATTGGGTATATTTTTGCAAATCACAGCATTGTGAGAGGTGGTATATGCGCTCAGAATGGCAGAGGTCTCAAATCCAGCCACTAGGTCTTGTCAAGAGATTGAGCACTATCGTGGACATGAGTGTTGGCTTTTTGGGAACTTGCCGCACCAGCCCCTGACCCGAGCGCAGTATGCTGTAATGGCGCATCCCGCTTCAAAATTGTCTGGCGATCGGAGAAATAAGTCACGTAGCAAAACACCAGCATGGCTGTTGGAACGAGCGTGTTCCAGCCCAAGCATAAAAAGGCCGAAAGTTCAATAAAGTAGAGAATCCAGTGTCGCAGCCATGCAAATGAACCCAGAATCATCCCGAACGAGCCGTAGATGAATCCGACAGTGAGGAACTGCATCCGTAAGCGACCCACTTGCTTGTGAACCCCGGAGTCAGCGTCCATTTTTCCTTTGGTATCTTGCGAGTTCTGCTTGAGCCCTGTCATGAGCGTCAAGGAATAGTAGAGGAACGCCGCAGAGAGGAGCATCAAGTAAACACTCCAGAGCGAGTAGTGGGCGATATGATACCATTGCCAAGGCCAGGCCATGACATGCGTCGTGTAGTCGTCTCGACCGGCAAAGTACGCGAGTGGCACATTGGTCAAAAATTGAACAGCCAATTGTGTGTAAACGGCAGTATAGATGGTGCGCTTGGAGGGTAGCGACAAAAACGTGGTTGGATTTTTCGCCGCATTGGCCTGGGTCTTGAATTTACGAGTGTTTGACGAGACGGTGGCGACCCCAACAACAAAAGATTGTAAACCGACTTCACCGACCAGCCACGGTATTTCCCACAGCAGTGCCATCGGCCCCGGACTCAGGTTGTCTCGGATCAAGCAGACAGTCGTCACGATCCGCCCGACAAAATGTAGACCAATTAGGGCCAATAGTGCTTCCGTTGAACTGATCCCTGAAGAGGTCCATAATCGTCCTTGTAAATATCTGGCTCGCTGGTAAAAGGTGCCGATGACAGCCAATAATGCAGAGGTGACCACGACGAGAGAGATGTATTGAATGATTAGGAAGACATTGCCTCGATGGCAGTTGTACACGCTAATTCGCCAATCACAAGGTGGTAGTATTGTAGAGTTGCTCATCTTACTGATTTTTTGAGGCTGTTTAGGGTTTGAAATGCAGTTGCTCAACAAAGGACGCTGTATACCGGAAAGAAATGGTGAACGTATGGCCTTCTTATTACACAAAGATTTATCAATGCTGCCTGAAATCTGCCACACATGGACACCATATTTGGCATATCGTTCAACGTCAAATACCATAGAGTTAAACCCATTGATAGACCGTGGACATCACCTGGGATTTTACCTGTTTCTTGGATGGATGGGGTGGCAGTGATAGGTGTAAATGTTCCCCGCCGACCATAAAGGCAAACAACGAATAGTCTAGAACCCCTAAACATAACTGTAACTTACATCACATTTCTGTATCATCCTGGTATTTATTTTGAGTGATATGCGTCCGGGGAGGATTTATCCTTCTCCATCTATTACCTTTCAGGTCACATAGCACCGCTACTGGATAACTATTTTCAGACCCATCGTAATTCGACAGATCAAACTAATGCCCCCGCCAGAGTTGATTTCCCCCACATTTGGTACCCAGAGTTCGGAAATTCGCCATGTTGGCTGAAAATATTTATTGTTCTGCTAAATAAAGGATGACCCTTCTACGTTACGTTGGATATACGCATTGTTCTATTTTCCACATGCTTAAGCTGGACGACAAAGCCATGGAACGGCTCATGCATCATGGAAGACTTCAGCCGCCTGGAAATGTTTCTGGCTTAACATTCGGCGGCTTTGAACAAGAATAGACATTCAACCAGGTGCGGGTGGATACGAAATCTCTTTGAGTAGATCCATTTGGGAAAGGCGAAATTTAACCCGACCAACTTCGAAGAAATGATGTCGCTATGAAAAAAATGGATCGAGACCGTCTCGTTGTGCGTGTACTAACCAAAAAGGCGGATTTTGTTCACCACCTCGTATCCCTGGCCTCTTGGACTAAAAAAAATCTAGGATAATTGAAACTTGGACAGGCACTAAGACTGACTGACAGTACTTGCCGACAATGTCATTGTCTTATGATTTTTCCATGAGCCGATCATCAAGTTTTTCAAACACTTGCGTACCGGCATTCAGGTGCCTCATTAGTTTGGTCTGGTACAGGTCGTTGGTGTTAGAAATTCCAATGAATTTGCGGTCCTCACACTATATATTTGTCAGGATGTCAAGGGGAAGATTTAAATTCATGAAGGGGTGCTGGTGCCAAGGGTCTGAAAAATGTCGGGTGAGCCCGGGTCTGGCCTATGCATCTCCAGTGAATTCCGATCGAAATTACCTGTTGATCTGTGTTGGTTTGCAACTCTTGCTGATAGCGAAGATGTATGAAAAAAAAGGATTGATCTACGTATCAAGGAGATAAAAGACGAGTACATGAGCAGTACTCGCAGACGAATTGTCCCTGGGTTTAATTGACCTTCAGATTTCTGACGGAAATCTGGCCCATCTGCGTATTGGAGGTACTCCGGTGGGTTTTGAAAAAGCGCAGGAATCTTGAGTAATGTCTGATTGTGAAGCAGTGGTGATCACCACGCTGGTCTCTGCACGCCGAACCAACGGCACATTCTCTACAGTTTGATTAAACAAGCCAGACAATCTCTGGTAGAATTTATGTTCCATACAGACCATGGCAAAGATTGGCGCCAAGCCCGGGCAGTAGTGCATCCGGGCCAGAAGACTAATGTATAGCAAAACAAAGTATGTGTTATTTGCACTACATTTGGCTACATCGATTTATATCAAAGTAAGCGAGTGGCGGCTGAATTACCCAAATCTTCAATACGTCCAGTCAACTGTCAGTCGCAAAGTTATAAATGGTATAACAAGTTACATATTGGAGAGTCTTATTTCCTTTTAGATACAAGTCTCTGTATTCTATTTTTCCAATCAGCCCACTCCTCCAAAGCCGCAATCCGATAGTGCTGATTGAGGGTGACCAAAAGAATGAAGTTGTTAATCGTAAACACAAACGTAGCCACATAAACCAGCAAGTCGTACCAAGTCGGAGGGGATAGCTGAAATATAACATGGTGAAGGAACTCATAGGCCAGAGGGATGATGCAGATTGCGTAGCAGAGGTAGTATAGGAAGGCCTGTTTCGCCAAGGTATACGCGATGGCAGTAGACTGCTGGTGCAGATCTACTGCGCTCCCTTTTTTGAAAGCAAGAATAGATTTCGTGGGCATGAACCTGATTGCGACCTGGTCGTTGGTTGAGCGTTGACCCTGAGCATTGGTGGTGGCATGAAACGTTCCGCCCCCCTCAACGGCATTTTGCGCTCCCGTGTTACGCGGACATACTTTTGGTATATCTGCAGATACATAATAGCTGCTCCTATGAGGTTTGCTGAAACAAAAATGAGAGCCACAATGCCGAGAAAGAATCCAACCCAGTCTCCGCCATTGGACCCTAAAAAATCGTATTGGAAAGAGAGTGAAGGTAGAGAGGCCGAGAACTTATATATTGGCTGACAGTATAGGCCAGAAGGTGCGACTGACGACATTCGGCCAAAAATAAATGGCGTCGCTGAAGTCATCAGCCCTGAAATGTACACCGAAAGGGCAATTTGCTTTGCCTGCCAGTTGTTCACTGTAAAGCGATGAACCAGAGACAGATAGCGCTCCAAAATGAAAAAGAAGGTAAATGATTGTGAAGTGATGCCCCAAAATCCACTAGCATAGCCCATAATCTGACACGTGTAGTAGCCTACGAAGGAAAAATTAGATATGGCGAATACTACCAGGCAAATGACTAAAGTTTACCGTGCCAATGATTTCCATACAGTACAGCCGAAGGATGCCATATCGTAGAACTGAGGAAAAGCTCTATCCGGTCAACCACGACAAGGTTCACAACAAAATATTTGGCAGGAGACCACTGGCACACGAACGACTTTATCAGATAATGCATATCATATTGGCAACACCGTAGCTTACCGGCACCCGGCGAACAATCCAGAAAAAGAGAATGCCCAGTATGCATGACGATGTTCCCATCGCCCACGAGAATGCAGCCCACTTCCATTGAAAGTCGGTCAAGCGATAGGGAAGATAGTACCATCCTTGTACCATTCCGAGTGGGATCACGTCAAATTGATAATATCCATCGGCGTCCGGAGATTCAACGTGTGCCGGAGGTATTCGTTCTTGTAAGTACATTGATCGAAAATATGCTTCAAGTGTGATGATGCCAGAAGTCCCGGCCACCTTATGGGAATCCATTGAAATCGTCGATGTAAAGTACGTTACGCCTAAATCATGATTGTGCGAAATATAATTGGCATATACGCAAACAAACCTTAATCTGGATGGGCGAGTTGTTGAAGGTTACTGACGGAGATAACATCCATTGCTGAGGAAATCCTGAGGAAATCCTACGAGTCATTTCCTTCTTTCTCTTCTCGAAGTCCAAACAGAGCTAAGGAATTCCTCCGCTCTTGTCACGGACCAGAACTTTTGTTGGTCTTGAAGTTTGGGATAAAAATAAAAATAGACATATTTGATCCATATACTCCTCAAACAATGAAACTCAGCAGTAAATATTGTCGGGGGCCCGAGTTTGTGGGTCGTTCATTGTAGTGCATTGCAACAATTTGCGGGCCATTACATGAGTCCAATGAGGTTTTCATTTGGAAATAAAAATCCTCTTGGACCGAAAAAATTTCTTTCCGCCAGTTTTTGACAAAATTCTTTAGCACGATGCGAATAGTGGACGATCCATTCTGCGTATATGCTAATGTCAATGGGACTGAAGTCATTTACGTACAATGGTGATCTGAGCAAGCTCGATACTCCAAATGATGCTTGCAAGGGATTCAACCTCAGGAGCGTCAATATTATATTGACAACGACTGGTATAATACTTGGGTGCGTGGGTATCTACATAGCTCTTGGTTTCCTCAAGAACCGAAAAACCCCTTACAACCTGGTATTGGTGGCCACCCCCGTTGTCCTGATCATAGGCCTCATCATTGAACTTTGGGGCGCTGTGACTTTCTTTCAATTCGCGGGGCAGCCGTGGGTAGGATACGTGCCAAAATGTAATAAGGCTTTAGAGTTTATTCTTAGCGACAATAGCTAACACTTATCCTGACAGTATTTTTTTTTGCAGGAGCATCCGGCGACGTTTTCATGCAGGGTTTTCGTATCGAGTTTATCCTCATTGGTACGGGCAAATCCCGTAATTGGAAGAAATATTACTCATGGGCACTGGCGGCTCTGGGTACTCTCTGCGGTGTCCTATTTGTTACCTGCCTGGTGATAGGCCTCGTGAAGGGGGTTAATGCACAGCCGATTGGATTCGTATTCCCTTATGTAGTTTGGATGTTTTCTGCCGCCATGATTGACACATTCCTCAGCGTTTGTGTCTTATGCATCACAGCCAGCCAAGCACTTCTTCTCAGCAAGTATCCCGAGCTCACGATGACCTCCGTGGGGGCGTTTGCGCGACAAAACAACATTGCTGCTATGGGACAACTGATAACCGATTTGGTTCTGCTAGGAACTTATATCATTCGCTATTGGATTGCCGATGTGGGCTACACGTTCACCTACATAGCCGTCCTGGGTCTGCCCTTGAAGGTGCTCATGCTCCTGTTCTCCATCACTGTCATGCAAAAAGCTCGTCGCGCGGCTTCCGCAGCAAGGGAGGGTTACGGGTCGGCACCAGGAAAGGATTCAAGGGAGAAGAAGGGTCCACTGCTGTCAGTGAAGGACGCAACCCGATCCCACTTCTCACCAACCGGCACAAGGAGTTTGAACATGGTGGGCACCCTATCCCATCCCACTGACAGCCCAAATTCGACACTCCCATCTGCTGACAAGACTAAGGATATTGCATGACTCTCTTTCGATCTAGATAAGACTTCCTCCGATGTGGTACCCCCAATCTTAATTTACTCTTGCTAGCGACTTTTACATCCGATCTTGTGGTTCATCCCCCTCTCCATTCACCTTCCTCACCAACAAATAACCATTTTGTTGGTATTTCAATCATTACTCTATCCTATATACTACAACCGCTTCCAGCATATGCGATGTCATTCGTTCCTTGCTGATTATGTACTGAATCATTGAAACTTGGCCGGACCCTATGAAATGTATTTGCCAACAATGTCATTGTCGGATGATTTTTTCAAGAGCGGCCATGAAATTTTTTCCAACTCGTGCGTATTCAGCGGTCATGATGATTTGCGACTCTTGCTAAAAATGCAAATGTATGGAGAATAAATATAGTTATTGGTCTGCACACCGAGGAAATGAATGGGTTGAACATCTCTAAGTGTAAATGAGACATACAAGTACATGCAGAAGAAGGGCCCCGTGCGATGAGTTGATCCCCAGATCCTTATACTCTGTGTACATGTTATACTGTGGAGCATCAGTGGTAAAGATGGTACTGCACTAAAACTGCGCAGTAGTGGAGACGACAGATGCATAGTAATACAGTCTTATTAAATTACAATTGGGTATACAACTGTGTATCAAGGTAAGGGGAGCGGTAGCCTAAGCACCCAAACGACAAGGCAGACGAGGCAGTCAAACTTAGCGATCATGTATTGTTAAGCGAATGGTTGCTGCTGTTGAAGACATAACTTGCTTTTCGGGGACGTCCGAGTGATACGGGTGATACGGCAGTAGCAACACCTGATCCGACGGCCGAGGTTGGAGCAGTAGGCGTGCTGCGATTAATAATCCTTTGGCGGTCCGAAAGAAAGGTGACATAGCAAAAGACCAGAATGCAGGTTGAGCAAATCGTGACCCAGCCAAAGCATAAAAAGGCCGAAAACTCCGTGCAGTAAAGAATCCAGTGTCGTAGCCATGCAAAGGTACCGAGAATTATCCCGAAAGAGCCGTAGATGAAGCCCAGAAGAAGGAACTGAACTCGTAAGCGGCCCGCTTGTTTGGCGACTCCCGAGTCCGCGTCAACTGTCCCTTTAGTATCTTTTGTGTTGATTTTGAGCTCATTCATCAGTGCTAGCGCATAGTACAGAAATGCAATAGAGAGGACCGTTAGGTTCAAACTCCACAGCGAGTTATGCGCTATATGGTACCCATGCCAGGGCCAGGCCATGACATCGACCGGGTAGTCGTAACGACCGGTAAGGTAGGCAAGCGGCACCTGGGCTGCAAACTGCAAGATCAGCTGTGAATAAACAGCGATATAGATGGTACGTTTGGATGGTAACGAGAGGAAGTTGGTTGAGCGATCCCCCGCGCCATTCTGCTTCAATTGACGAGCTTGAGACGAAACGGTAGCGACCCCGACAACAAATGTTTGTATGGCCACTACACCGAGCAGAAATGGTACTTCAAACATCACCATCATTGATCCCGGGCTCAGGTTGCCTACAATCAGACAGACGCTCGCGGCGGCCCGTCCTGAAAACCCCAGAACCATGATGGATAACAGTGCTTCCGTTGAACTGACACCCGACGAGGTCCATATTCGTCCTTCCAGAAATTTGATTCGTTGGAAAAGTGTGACAATGCAGGCCAACACCGCAGAGCTGTCAATGATGAGGGCGATGTACTGAATTATGAGAAATATATCGCCTCGGTGGCAGTTGTGCACGTTCATTCGCCAATCACACGGTGGTAGTGTTGTAGAGTTGCTCATCTTCTCTTGAAACTGCTGCTTGCAGGCTACTAGTACTCAGAGGATAAAGTGCCGGGACTCCACAAGGAAGACACAGCAACAAGCCGAGAAAGTACGGCCGTTTTCTTATTAAACATTTATGAACAAAAACTCTCGCAAAACTGACAGTAATGATAGGTCTCCCTGCCCATTACCCGTTTTCTGGTGAAAGGTCTAATTCTTCCTGTAAATATTCCCCGTAAACACAGATAGCCTAGAATACCGAAAGTAAACTTGACAAAGTTTTTTCAGCTTTCCTTTTACCATCTTTAAGTCTAATCCATTACCTTTCTGAGCGCATAGCAATTTCTGGATAACTATTTTTAGAACCTTTGTTATTCGACATCTCACTAGCTATTACCAGACCGCAATGTCCCCGCCAAAGTGACTTTCCGTTTGGTGCCGATGCTACCCAGATTTCGGAATTTTGCCATGTTTCCGGAAATAAAAACCTTGACTAATCGTTCGTCTAAATAAAGGACGACCTTCAACATTACTTTGGATAACAAAGACTTAAACATCAATTCACGCATTGTTCTACTCGAGTATGACTATCCAATCCCAACTGCTGGGAGTCCCCACAAAAAACCGTGGAACGGCTCATCCATCATGGAAACAGTTACCGGCCAGGAACGCCTAGCAAGAAATGTACCTTCTCCCTTGCTGAATATCCCTACTGAACCAATTTTGCCAACAGCATCGGAATTATAGAATGTACTTACTTGCCGACAATGGCATTATGATACCATTTTTTCCAAGAGCCGGTCATGAATTTATTCCGCCGTGCGTACCAGCACTCAGGAGCTTCATATATTTTTTTGTCTGGTACCATTCAAGAATCAAGATGCCTTATTAATACGTGATGCTATGGAAAATAAATACAGTGATCGGTCTATTTTCACATCCTTGTTGAGAACCTGGCCCATTTGCAGCCGATCGTGTCAGTGGAGGGGTACGCCTCATTGATGCTGATCTGACAATAGCAGTATGATATAAAATGAATGATTAGACCCAGCATGAGGTATTTTGATTCATGTTGGATCGTGATAGAGTAGTAACTACCACGTTGGATTGCTGCAAGCCCGAGAAGCAGCTTATACCTGCCCGCACATTCTTTGCGATTTGATTAGATAAGTCGCACACTCTGTGTAGACCGTTGTGGTAGAGGTAGAATGTCTGCCTGGGTCTGCCTTACAATGATGAAAATAAAGCATGTGATCTATATAGACCATCGGCCACCATCGGGCAAAGATGATGTGGCAACCCGACTGCGCAATAGCGCAGCCTGGGCAAGGAGACTGATGCATGGTATTACACAGAGGATGTCTTATTAAATTACAAATGGGTATATCAATGTATATCAAAGCAATGAGAGTAATCTTCCCACGCTCCAAGCACCGAAAGCGACGCGTTACAACGTAGCCACTGCGCTTTGTGAAATGATGCTGCTGCTCACGGCAAAGGAATTGGCTCTTTGGGGATCCACGGCAGTGTCAGCACCCGATCCGACGAAAGAGCCTGGTTGAGAAGGTGTATCGCGATGCTTGATCTTCTGGCGGTCCGAGAAGTAGGTTACGTAGGAAAAGACCAGAACGGAGGTTGGGCAGATTGTCACCCAACCAAAGCACAGAAAGGCCGAAAACTCAGTGCGGTAAAGAATCCAGTGTCGCAGCCATCCAAATCCTCCAAGAATGAACCCGAACGAGCCGTAGATGGTTCCCAAAGCGAGGAACTGGAGCCGGAGGCGGCTAGCTTGCTTGGCAACTCCCGAGTCTACGTCGACTGTCGCTTTCGTGTCCTTTAAATTGGTATTGAGTTCTTTCATCAGTGATAAGCCATAGTAAAGAAAGGCGGTGGCGAGAACGAACATATATATACTCCAGAGGGAGTAGTGGGCTATATGGTACCAGTACCAGGGCCAGGCCATGACATCAGTCGAATAGTCGTAGCGACCAGAAAGGTAGGAAAGTGGCACATTGGTTGAGAATTGCATGATCAGCTGTGAGTATATAGCGATATAGATGGTGCGCTTGGACGGTAGCGAGAGGAAGGTATGTGTCCGATCGGCCGGGGCAATTTTTTTGAACTGACGAGCTTGAGACGAGACGGTGGCGACTCCGACTACAAACAATTGTATGGCGACTACACCAAATAGCCATGGTACTTCCCACATCACTGACATGGGCCCCGGGCTTAGGTTGTCCAGAATCAGGCAGGCGGTCGTGGCGACCCGCCCGGTAAACCCTATGCACATGAAGAACAACAGTGCTTCTGTTGAGCTGAACCCTCCCAAAGTCCATAATCGTCCGTTCAGATGCCGAACTCGTTGATAAAGTGTGATGATGGTGGCCAAGACCGCAGAGCCGTCGATGAGGAGGGCAAGGTAATGGATGATGAGAAATACATCGCCTCGGTGGCAATTGTATACACTAATTCGCCAGTCGCACGGTGGTAGTGTCGTCGAATTGCTCATCCTCTCTTGGAATTGCTGCTCGCGGAATAACTGGAAACTCTTTCTACTTAATGCCTTGGGTTGAAATTTGTTCTACTCTATGTCGTGCGTTAAAAGTGCAGTGTCCACAAAACTTGTGCTTTTAGGTATAAATCCCCATGTTTTCTGAAGAGAAACTCGCGGCCATATGAACCATAACAACAAATAAATAGGTCCCAAAATGACATAGTTATCTATAAATTCAAATCCCACCCTAAGTGGGAAACTATAGGTATATTAACAGACCGTGGAGCAGCGTACCTATCTTCCGGATGCTTACCCGGTGTAAGACACAAATAGGTCTTCGACCCTTCAGCCGCAATAACAAAATGAGTTTATGACAGAAATAGACTTTCATGTCCTTGGGTCGCATTACCATGCATTGGGTATTTGAGCTTTTTGCCAACAACAATCATTTTGCAAAGATTTCTGGAACAGTTCGAGGCGAAACTGAGGCGAAAAGTTCCACGAGCTGCTCCTCATGCGGCGAGGTTTTCCCCGGGGTTCTCCTTAAACAAACCCCTAAGTCAATCATACGTTACTTTGAACAACACGCCCACCCAGATGTGGGATGTGGGGTCAGTGTCTGGGTCAGCATGTGGCAGCAAAGTTTTCAGTCTCTCAAATTTTTCCATGCAACTCCGACCTCGTATGCAAGAAGGACAATAACACCGCCATCAACAACGTCAAAACATGGTGCCCACTTATTCTGATGAAGGCTCCGATGACAGTGACGAATTAATGGACGAAGCCTATCGTAGATCGAAGCCCATTGCCTACGTTACCCGGCTCGACGCCCGGCTATCCCACGATATCCCGAAGGTCCTTTTGCCGGCGAGCCCTGTCGTTACTTCCTTGGATCGACTCTGTGGTGCACCGAACAGTATGGGAAGGGATCGGAAGAGTTTGCCGAGGCTGAACTCGAGACTTCTCGCAACACGTCTAGACAATACGGAGTTGTCTATCCAGCATTTCCGTAAGCAGAGGGCACCTCGCTTGCCAAATCGACAAAGCCAATGCTATTGTGGCTACTCATTGGTACCCAATACGCTGCACTGGTAGTAAAGGCAATCACATTTATGCTTGGGCATCCCGCATTCACTGAGAGTCCAACTCTGGACCTGGAGGGCTTTCGCGAACTTCACGACATAAAAGACAATCTAATGGGAAAAACTTTGGTAGGCCATCCTTTCTAGTATGACCTATTGCCATTGACAAAATCATTCATCTAAATGCCTCACAATTCTAACCGAAGCAGAAAGTTACAATCGGCAATTGGGAACTAATGGTGAAGACATGAGAACCAACTTAGGACTAATCCTCGGGGTGATTAGTCCCTCTCCGGATTGGTACTAGTTGGTTTTCTTCGTTCTTTCTTTTTTTCTATTGGCTTCATGTTCCATTCTTATTTTTTTTATTCAAAGTGTAGAATAAGACAATTTTTTTCTTGGGAAGCTTTCAAAGTATGATACATTGGGGATGCTTTCAAAGTATGATACATTGGCAACGTTGGCGAAGCTTATGCTTGCCGCAAAAACCATGCGCTAAGTGCTAAAGACAATGGATACAATATCCTACATATATCGATATACATGCTGAATTAAAGGGCCCGACCACCTACCGTAAATACCTGGCTCCTGTACAGGAGCCAGGTATTTACGGTATATTCGCTACATTTCTGGATGAAATATTGTACAGCCGTTTTTTTGAAACAAAGAGTTTACTTCCCCTGAAACATTGAATAGACTCTAGAATTCCGGTTTCGAAGCTATACTCGAGTAGACCGAAACAGAGGCAATTTATGAAGCGCATTATATGAAGAAGTTATGTCCTCTATTAGTACGGTCGTTATACTCCACTGCCACTGGTGCATGGGTCAGTACATGGATTGAGATGTTTGGAAAGTAGGTTATACTCAGTGCAATAGTCAATTTTGGCAAATCATGTCCTAACCAGCCGAGAGACCATCACTATCAGATGTCTTTGCCTCTACCTGGGGAGTTTGCATGTCTGGACTCAAGCTACTGGGACCTACTACCACAATTGCACGTACGCTGTAAGAATCACTGACCGATGCCACTGATTAGATAGACCATAAAAGTTAAAGACCCAAAGTTAAGTCTGCTCGGACCCTCCCTCCGAGGACAAATAATTACAGTTCTCAAATGCAAATGGGCAAAGTACGAGCTCATCAATCAAGTCCCCAGATGTATCATATGTGTTTAGGCCGGGAAGTATCATGCCCCGCGGCGCGGCCCATCATCAAGTCGCGGCGTTTCTGATTGCCAGATGTCAGCCATACTGGCCGTTTCCTCATGGACTTTTTCTCGTACTCGAGTGATTGCCTGAATTGAATTCCTGGTGTATCCACTGTTGTTTACCCTCTCGTTCGACTTGAGATTTCCCAACCTTCCTTCTTTTTTTTTTCCGTCCGGGCAAGGCGAACCATCCGCGTCCTCCTCCGAGTCTAGCAGTCTTACGACTACCTATATATCCTCAAAAACTCTGGATTCCAGTTGGAAATCAGGGCGTCCCCGCAAGTTGCCGCTTCGCCAGCTTCAGCTTCGAATTCAGCTTTGGAAAGATCTTCCACACACCGTCCACAACTTCCTGGCGGCGTATTCGGGAAAGCATTGCATTGCCTTTGCCAAGTTTTCCTCTCGCACTACTTTCTTGATTTGGTCCTTCCTGCTTCTCGCCGACTCCTGCACGAAATACTCGAGTAGGCCATTTCCTATTGGCGGTAAAGTTCCAAGATATGCGCAGAAGTGTTTGATTTTGGAGCCTGACTGTGCATATACGAATTTCAGGTCATTGATTTTTGGCACCGCGCCCAACCACACCAATACTTTTTGCCTTTAGCGGCAGCCTTTCATAAACGGGCACTTGGCATCGTTAACGGCAACTACTACATTACTTCTACGGGATAATATCGGGGCAAGGACGACGACGAAAGCGACGACGACCAGTAGCAACTTTCGGCAAACTTTGGCTGGCGTGGGGGTGTGTTTATTCTCGCGCATTGTCTGGTACATGTAGACCATGGCCGTTCCCCAACAGCCACCGTCGCCAGCAACCGTACCAATACCAAACTTTGGTGAGTATTCGGCAGCATGAAGCAGATAACAGGTGGACGGAGGAGTATTGTCAAGGAGAGGAAGAGATTTCGAAAGTGGGACGACGGGTTTTGGGGGTCGACTAGGGACCACGGACTTCCATATGGAATAGGCGTGCTTGGTTTAAGGATTAGCGAATCACTGGAACGTTTGATTTCAGGATTGGCTCTTACGGTTGGTTTTGGGGGTTCTCATCAAGGGTCATGACGAACAGCGCAAATGACAAATTTCAAAACGTGCACCATTATATATAGTCGAGGAACCTTTTCCCCCCATCCGCATTCAAAAGAATAAAGTACTAAACTATCCCTTATCCAGGTTCTGGACATTACAGGAGAGACCGAGCCGACCAACGAGCCACTATGATGGGCAATAACAACGACGCCGATCCTCGGCTTTTAAATGGCCTTAATTACCCAGATCTGCAATCCTATTCAATGTCAAATCCTCAACCCGCCACAAATACTGCCTACACACATCAGCAACAACAACAACTTTTACTCCAGCAGCAGCAGCAGCAACAACTAGTTCATTCACAACAGCAACAGTATCTGCGTCATCATCAGCAACAACAGCAGCAGCAGCAAATACATCAGCAGCAATCGTCTACGTGGGACAATTCCTCGCACCCAGGAAGCACATACCACACGAGCGATGCCGGAGCAGCAGCCTACAAATACGAACAGCTGCGGCAGCAAGCGCAAACTCGCCCGGTTATGTCACCACGGACTGCGCAATTATTTGCTGCGCAGACAAGCGGTGAGGCCGGCGGTTTGTATGGGAATTTCCAGCGGCAGCTACCAGTTGTCACAACAGCTCAGGCTGCCCAACTTTTGCGTCAACAACAACAACAGCAACAGCAGCAGCCATATCATGGGCGATCTAGCTCGACGTCCAATATGATGAGTTATCCTTCACAACAACAGTATTCTCAACAATTCCCTTCGCAATCCGTCATTCCTCAGCACTCATCTCAACACCACACCATTCAAATAAGTGATCCCCTCCTGCAGGCTTCAGGCTACTCACTCCAACAACAACAACAACAACAGCAACAACAAGCTGCTCAATCCTTACACATGGCACAGCTACAAGCTCACTTACCCCAACTTCAAGCCAGCAATGACAATCTCCAAGTCTTGCAAACACTGGATTCTCTCACGGCACTCCAAGCCGCCTCTTCCATGCATCTTCATCAGCAACAATCCCAGCAGCATCCCCTTCAAACTCTGCAGCACGCATCACAACTCGCAGCCGCTACTGCCGCGCGAATGTATCCACAACAGCAGCAGCGCCAAATTGTCGATCCAGCTACCGGATCAGTCATTCCTATCCCTGCCGTACTGGCTGCTCAGGGATATCCAATACACCCTGCTAATTACATCAACATTGCCAACCCGAGTCCATCCTTTGCCCACTTTACCGCCAACATTACGCAAATGCCAAATCAAATGTACTATCCACCCATCATGTACCATCAGCCCCATCCCATGCCCATGCATGCGCTCGCGTACGGTGGCCTAGGTTACGGTGGATTGGCAGCTGCTGCTGCCGCAAATGCAAATGTGAACTTGGTCAACGCGGCCGCCATGGCTGCGGCTGCCGCTGCAGCATCATCTTCGAGTGGGCTTAATCGAATCGGAGGAACTTCGGCTTCCGGCGCAGCATCAACCTTGGGAGCAACGATAGGAGCTCCAGTGGGTATACCCGCCTCCCTTCCACCCCCTACCCGAGAATGGTTTGGTAAGTTTAAAAGATGCCCACACTCAATGTTAGGCTTTTTGCTAAAGAATAATACAGATCAAGCACTGGCGTTGGCTCATGAAAAATACAATACCGGTGACTATTCAGGAGCTTACAACCTGTTGCAGACACTCTACCAAGCCAACCAGACTCATCTTTCCACTCTGCTTCTCCTGGGCTGCACATGCTACTCCCTCAATCTCCACCAACTCTCCATTCATTACAACAACCTAATCCTTCAGATAGATCCGCACTTTGCCGAGGCCTTTTCCAACCTCGGTACAACGTATCGAGCCATGGCGCAGGCCGCCCAGGCCGTGCAGCAGCAGGTTGGAAGTGTCGGAGTGAACGCTTTATCAACATCGAGCAGCACCTATAATCTGACTATGGCGGAACAGTATTATCGGATTGCCATCTCTATCCGACCAAAATACTGGGATGCAAGTATCAATTTGGCGGGATTGCTCAGTGCCAATGGGCGCTATGATGAAGCTATCCAGCTGTATGCATCATATGAGCAAGTCATGGAAGAGGAGTTTAAACCCGAAGAACGGTTTGAGGCCGTGGTGCCAAGTTCTGGGGCTGATGGCGTGGCGTCCGATGGAGAGTTTGTGCGGGGCTTGACGCGAGTTGAGAAACGGCGCAAGACGCGGATCGCCTATGAAAAAAGCACCGGTGGCAACATTACTGGCGAAAGCAATGGATGGACGGATGGACGTCGACGCGATCTGTATTATGCCAAGGCTAGTTTGATTTACGCCATGGGTGATATCAACAAGGCAAAGTACGAGTACCTCAAAGGACTGGTCGCTGTCAATCTGGATCTCGAGTCGATCTATGCGCAAGCCAGTTCAGGCGTTTTGCCCCTGGCTACCGTTACACCTTCCCAAGCTCACGCGGCATTACAACAGCAGCAAGTGCACAAGGGCCTGAAAGCCAATATCGAATGCAACAATACGGCATCGGCGATTTTGCAAACTTTGGCCAAGGTCTATCAGGACGGGCAGCAAATATCGCTTGCCGTCTCCTTTTACTACCTAGCGCTTAGCATTTGTCCCAACGCCAACACGTGCAACAACATTGGAATCCTCCTCGCCCAGCAGCGGCTCCCTGAAGCCATCTCATGGTACGAATTCGGACTCAACTTGGAAGCCAACCACGTCCACTTGTTGACCAATCTCGGATCGGCTTGGAAGGACCGCGGGCAGGTGAATGAGGGCATTGCTTGCTACCAGCGCGCTATTACCATTCAGCCCGATTTCTTTATTGCTCTGGCTAACCTGGCCAACGTCTACAAAGATTTGGGTCGGGTAGAAGAAGCCATTGACCTGTACCGCCGAGCATTGAAAGTCAAACCCGACTTTATTGAGGCATTCTGCAACTACGTCAACTCGCTCTTGTTTATCTGCGATTGGACCGAACGGGATACCAACCTGGAACGGATCTATGGGATTGTTGATCAGCAGCTCCGAGATGGTCGCAAGCAAGTCCCCAAGTTGGTCCCTACTGTTCTACCTTTCCACACTTTCACGTATGCGAGCTTATCGGCCTGGATGGTGCGAGAGATTAGTCGTCGTAATGCGGAACGCGTTACGTGGAATGTGTTGGTCAGTGACTGGTTCCCAGGGTTCCCCGAGAAACCCAAGATACTTGGCCCGAAAGCACCTGCTGGATTGTTGGGTCCACCGCCTAGTTCGTCAAGTAGCATCAAAACTGAACAGTCAAGTTCCTCGGCTGAGCTGTCATCGACTTTGGATCCCAAGCAGGCACAATATCCGTACCCGTACCTCCCCCCACCACCACCCAACCCCCACATCCACATTGGTTACCTTTCGTCCGACTTTAACAACCACCCCTTGGCTCATCTTATGCAATCCGTGTTTGGAATGCATGACCGGTCCCGTTTCCGCGTATACTGCTACTCCCTTTCCCCCACCGACAATTCACCTTACCGCGCCAAAATCGAGCGGGAAGCCGATGTCTTTTTGGACGTCTCAAACTGGTCGGTCAAAGATATTGTTGAGCGGGTTAGTCAAGTGGACAAAATCCATGTGCTCTGCAATTTGAACGGATATACCAAGGGTGGCCGGAACGAAGTCTTTGCGGCTCGACCGGCGCCTGTCCAAATGCAATTCATGGGTTTTGCCGGAACGATGGGGGCTGGGGATGTGTACGATCCTGATAATGAGGATACCGTTCCCACCATTGATGAACTGGATAGTCGGCATGATGATGAGGACGGGTCCGATGACGAGACTGGTGGGTCGCTGGACGATAAGCCAAACTCTGAAGCAGATGATGATGAATATTTCGATAATGTCAAGGACCGATGGTTGGATTACCTTTTGACGGACGAGATTGCGTCGCCCCGGAAATTTGTCTGTGGTGAACCATTGGACCGAAATGAGGTTCGGCCGGATCGAGATCAGGCAGCCGTTTTGCAGCGTGGGCTCGTGCGACGCCGGGATGATGCTAATCGGATTTACACGGAAGCACTGGCGTTTATGCCCAATACGTATTTCGTCAATGACCATCGACAAGGGTTCCGGGAATCGGAGGATGCCGAAATTGATGTGATTGTGCTGGGTGGCCAAGGATCTGACAAGTCTTTGCCACCGGTGCCTGGTGCGTCCGTTCCAGCGGCCCCTGAAATTGCCCCAGCTGCGGAGGCCAACGTGGATGATTCTGGGTACGATAGTGACGACGATTTGACTGAATCTGAGCGACTTCGCTGGCGAAAGGAGCAAGTCCGTCGCCTCAAAATGCGCCAGGAACTCTTTCCCTTTTTGCGCGAAGATACCGTCATTTACGCCAATTTCAATCAACTCTACAAAATGGATCCCGAGATATTCGCGACCTGGATGAACATTATCAAACGCGTTCCCAACTCGATTCTGTGGCTATTACGTTTCCCTCCCGCCGGCGAAGCCCATTTGCGGGCGCGGGCCGTTCAGTTGGTGGGCGAACAGGTTGCTCAACGCCTGGTGTTTACGGATGTGGCACCCAAGCATTTGCATATTCATCGCGGGCGAATTGCGGATGTGTTTTTGGATACCCCCGAGTGTAATGCTCACACAACTGCAGCGGATATTCTTTGGTCTGGTACCCCGGTTGTCACGTACCCCAAGTATGATTTCAAAATGTGTTCGCGGGTGTGTGCCTCTATCGCATATGCAACTGGATCATGGTCGCCGAGTGACCTGGAAGGACTCGAAGGTGGAGTTGCGGCTGCTGAGCACGCTAAAGCCGGGATTCAGCTGGAGGGTGTCAAGCGACTGGAACAGCCTGATTTGCTGGGTCATTGGATGGTCGTCAAGAGTTACAGCGAGTATGAAGATGTGGCCGTTGGGATGGGGCAAGGGATGAAGTGGGGCTGGAAGCGAGTTGACGGTTGGCGAGATTCAGTCCGCAAATCTTCGGTGGACGAACGAGGATTGATGACTCCAAGCACCTCTGCAGGGCGACGTGCTAGTATAGCAGCGCTTTTGAGTGCGGATGATGGCGACGATACTATCCCCACTTCGGCTGCCAAACGACGCAACACCACGGGCATCGCATTCTCCTCTACACCCGTGACCCACGAACTCTCCCGCGACATGTCATCGCAAAGTCGACAATACCAACAACACCCCCACCTCCCACCATCTCCCCCCTCTCCCTTCTACCCCGCCCGCCCCTCATCTACCCACATCTACACGGCACTCTCCAGTTCCCTCAATACCCGGCTCCGCCGCCGCCTCTTCCTCACCCGCGACACGTCCGCTTTATTTGACACACCCCGCTGGGTTCGGGGCCTCGAAGACGCGTTTGAAAACTCTTATGCGCGGTGGAAGCGCGGCTGGGATCGTCTTGAGCGGCGGAAACGCGCATCATCATCGGCTCTCAATTCCCAGAATGAGGATATGCTCAGAATGACGCGACGGCGGCCAACAACTCTCCCAAAGTCAAATCGACGCGTCACATCCCGCTGTTTATGGGTCAATGACCAGACTCGCTCTTTTCCATCTGCCCCCATTTCACCTCCCGTCTCTGCATCCTTTTCCCTCCCTGACCCATCCCAACGCAGCATATCCAATTCGCTGTCAAATCTCCAATATCATCACCAGCAACAACGGCAACAACAACAATCATTCCATTCGTCATCACCATCGGCATATCATCGCCCATCACACTCATCCACCAGTTTTGGTCACTCTTCACTCCGCTAAAACACAAAACTTTCCTCCCTTGCAAATCCTCTCACCCTGTACATCTACCCCATCAACATTGTTATTTTATTTCCATCGTATGTGACGTACCCAACCATATTGTTTTTTATTATCTTAATGTTCTTTTCGTGTATTATCTTTTTGCGTATATATTATGTCAAACCTTTGCACAGTGTGTCTCTTCATTGGGTGTTCCAACTTGTTCGTTTTTGTCCTTTTGGTTGAGAAATCCATGTGCTGCGCACTTTCGGACATTCATCCGGACAAAATCTGGGGTTTGGTGCTGACTTCACAGATTTGGAATTTCGAGCCCAAAATCTTCAACATTTACTCGAAAGAGCCATGACACAAACGGACCCACCTACCGAAGAACACCTTCCGGCCCCAAATGCCGACCCCGCTTCCTCACCTTCTCCATCACCCGAACTACAACACCATTCAAAACGTCGTCCATCCTCCGCATCCTCAACCTCACCCCCGTCCTCCCCTACCAAGAAAGTGAAAGCCGAACCCATAACCGAAACAATCAATTTCGATACCGATGATGATGAGATGGAGGTTGATCCGGTCCCGGTGACTGCGGCGAAGAGCGTCAAGAATGAACCTATGTGCGTTACAATTCGAAAATCTGATATCCTTGGTCAA
Source organism: Phlyctochytrium arcticum (assembly GCA_025602905.1). Classification (NCBI taxonomy): domain Eukaryota; kingdom Fungi; phylum Chytridiomycota; class Chytridiomycetes; order Chytridiales; family Chytridiaceae; genus Phlyctochytrium; species Phlyctochytrium arcticum. The sequence goes on along the minus strand of JAHLKI010000024.1, from coordinate 216,908 downwards.
TGATTGATGTGTGGTTGTCTTTATCTTTTGAAATAGAAAAGATGAGCAGTCGGCGGCGGGCATAGCACCTCCCATAAGCGTCAAATCCGAAACTGCTGGTGCTGTACCTACGAAAGAGACGGGTGGAGGAGGCCATTTGGACCCGCAACACTTTCAAGCCATGTTGAAGATTTTCTACGAGCGCTTTTTTCCCTTTCAGGAAGTGTATCGGTGGTTATCATACGGAAATGGTTGGTTTCTTGGCGAGAGAGTGGTACAAGAATATGGTCAAATTAATGTCTTTTAACAGTCCAGAAGAACTATTTCGCGAATAGGGAATGGAGTTTTACGCTCGCGAATGAGATCTATGTGCGATTTCAGAGTTTTAAGGATGCCCAGGCCCTGAGAGACGAAGTTGTCAAGGCCGTGCCCGTCAAGATGGATATTGGCGCCGTGTATAATATCGCCGTAAGTGCCCTCCATTGTCAGCTATGATGAGATTGAGGGTTCTAATGTGGGATGATTTTAGCCAAAAGAAAAGAAGAGTGTGTCGGCTGCAAGTTTTAAACCCATGGAGCGCGAGCTGGTGTTTGATATCGATATGACGGACTATGATGAAATTCGAACGTGTTGCAGGTAAGGTCCAACTGAACTCTCTGCGTGAACGTTAGTCGAAGATGGCTTACGATTCAATAGTGGAGGTTCAGTATGTCATAAGTGCTGGGAATTTATGACTGTTGCCATCAAAATTCTGGATCGGGCGTTGAGGGGTAAGACTCTGCTTCCAGGCAAGAGTGTATTAGAGAACCGTGAGTCTGATGTCTTGTTTAGAGGACTTTGGGTTCAAGCATCTCTTATGGGTCTACTCTGGGCGACGTGGTGTCCATTGCTGGGTCTCTGATTCACGGGCCCGCAAATTGACTGGCGACCAGCGACGAGCTATTGTGTCATTTTTGGAGGTTATCAAAGGAGGTGCAGAGCAAGGAGCCGGACGACGCGTCAATTTGGGACGGACTTTGCATCCTAGTCTGGGGTGAGATTTCTTGCACTCTTTCGTGAACGTTTGTCTCGCTTTTGGCTAAATTGATTTCCGTGTGGGTAGAGCTGCACAAAAGGTTGTTGAAGAGTACTTTGAACGCACAGTTTTAAAAGGAATGAACTGTATGAGAACTCCCGAGCAGATTGAAAAGTTGGTGGGTTTTGTTCAAGATGCCGGTATGACCTATTCGTTTTTTATTGTACTGGACGTTTGAATATCTCATCCCACGCCGAGTTTAGATGTCATTGCCCGCTTCCAACAGGAGATGGCATCCCGTCCAGGCCCCACCTCCCTCCAAACCTGGCAGATCCTAGTCTCCCTCCTCAATGCGCCCGGCAAAAAATCAAGCGGCAAATTCTTTCCCCCCAACACTGAACGCGACATCCAGTTCCTTTACATTTACCCACGACTGGATTCCCACGTCTCCATTGGTCTCAACCATTTACTCAAAGCACCGTTTTGCGTGCATCCCAAGACGGGGCGGGTCTGTGTGCCCATTAATCCGGCGACCTGTGAATCATTTGATCCAATAGGCAGTGTGGGCGTGGAAGAGTTGGTGGAAGCTGGAGATGGCAAAGGGCTGGCCCCGCATATTAGCTATTTCAGGCAGTTCTTGAATGGACTGGGAGAGGAAATTCGGATGGAGCGGGGGGTTGACTTGACGTTTTGATTGAAAACGCATTACTTTGTATTTATCTGCATGTCGGCGTTTCTCATCTCGCTGCAGCGGCGCTGCCAGGGCGCTGCTCCTCTACGCATTTCCCAAAATGCCGCTCCATGTTCCATGTATGAGCAGCATCAGTGCTTTCACACATTTGAAATCTGCACTCTACTTGTAGGACATCCCCTGATCTTCATGTTTCATTCGAGAAACTACCCCCCGAACTACTCGAGTACTCGCTTATACTCGTGTGCTCTCTCTCTCTCTCGTAATACGAATACTGGTATGTCCAACACAATTGGTGCATTCATCCAATGTCTCCTGTTCAAAGCCGGTCGATATATATGAAGATATGATATCGATGTTTTGCGGATGACCCGATTTTGAATGTTAAAATCCAGTGGCTCTCATTGGCCGGCGACACAAAAAATACAACATGGTATGATTGAAGCCACATCAGTGTGCGACCGTACGGCCCAAGGCGGGCGGGACATGATAGGGCGCTGATAGCGATGTTTCAGCCGCCGTCGGGCCCTGTTTCACGGTTTTACTTGAGTCAATGTTTTTTAGAGTTGAGCCTAAAGCGGTTTATGTTTGTTTTTCTTTTCCGCTAACAGGAATTAACTTTCCGTTAGGCGTAAAATGTCAACTGCTTGGTACGCGGCCTATCCCAGGGTGTGGGGGGGGGGAGGATGTGCTGCGAAAGGAAAGAAGCGGTAAACAGGGCTCTTCTCGGTATTTTTGGCCGTGGGGATATTTTATAGGTAAAGCCACGCGATGTGTGAAGGCAAGTGTTGGAACACTCTTTGGTTCTGGCGCGTCGAGCAGCAAGGAACGAAGCGACTCGTTGAGGCTGCCAAGAGAGCCTTTTTCTAAATTAATTCAGCTTGCAACTTGGAGCAAGGAAGGCAAGAACCACCTGCATTTCTTACCTTCATATTGTCCGTGCCCGAAATCCGTGGTATAAAGTAATCGGCGGGACAAGGCTCTCTCCCCAGAGTTGTACTCGATTGGCAGGCACTCCGAGCCTCCAATTTATTCGTACGCGGCAGTTCCCTACCAAAACCTTGATTTTCCCGTTCCGCTCTTGTCAAGTGGCTCTCCCATTGAAACCCTGAAACCGATAGCAAGTTCTCGTTGACGGTTGATCGTTTTTCTCCCCTCAAGACTCTTTTGACCCAAGCCAAACTACTTTGACCTCGCCCACCACTTTGCAACGCCTTGGTCCACTGAGCCTCTTCAAGGAACCCTCCTTTGCGTGGCCTTGCTTGGTCTTGCCGTTCATTCATTTACGTTCGACCCGGTTATCCGTCCCGCCTCAGGGTTTACCGTGTTTCCGAGCCCCAGTGCCGACAGACGACAGCACGAGACAGTACCACAAGTCGATCTATTTCATCTTCGAGTACGACGTATTCTCGCAACATCGCCAACAAGTGCAGTCGAACAACAAAAAACCCGTAACCGACAACTCTAGTTTCCCCGCAAGTTCCGCAACCTTTTGCTCCCGTGCCAGTCTTCCTTCCATCTTTCCATTCAATTCACCAGCCTGCCATTCAAGACGCTTGGTCGTTGTAGGCCCTCCTCCTCTGAGCCTCCCTCTTATTGATATTTTTGCGGTCGTCCCTATCGACGTGCCATCGACCAGCGGTTGTCAAAAGTAACGGGTTCAAGACTTGCGGAGGAGGTCGGCGGATAGAAGTAGACAAGATCCAAGTTTTTTTCATCCAAAGGACCTCTTTGCAACAATGGAAATCGACCAGATATTCCTTCTGGGACTCTATGCCCTCTCGACCATCTTGGCCATCGAACTCATCCTCCTCTTCTCCCGCGTCAAGAAAAACATTACGCTCCGCTTCTTTGCCTTTGCCTACATTCTCTTTGCCATCACCATCTTTGCCGGCATGGCCATCACTCAGGGCAACATCAAGACGCTGGATCCTGAACTCTGCCGTGCTCAGGCCCTCGCCATCCTCTACCTGTTGTCCGTCATGTACGTCCTCAACTTTTTCCTCACCTTCAACGTCTGGTCCGCCGTCTGCACCTCAAAGTTCCGCGACCAAGAACGACGACGCTTTCCTTGGTACTTGGGCGCTTCCATCATCTTTGCCGTGGTTCCTACTCTGGTTGTTGCCATGCTCAACTCGCAAGAACCCACCAACCGTGGCTTTGGACCCCATAATGTATACTGCACCTACATTTTCCCCATCAACGGCTATGCCTACGGCCCGCTTCCCTTCAATGCCATGTTTTGCGTCTTTACCGTCATCATGATCTCCCATGCCGGTCTCAAACTCTTGGTGTACCGCCGCCGTAATGACTCGACCCACAACAACTCCATCACCTCTGGTTCGTCCGGGCAAATCAAGTCCTCATCGACGGCCACGACATCGGCAGCATCCCGCATCTCGCTCTCCATGGTCTACCGATTCGGAATCTGGGGCATCATCTTCTTGACCGTCATGATCTGTGCCAACTTTCAGCAAGTCCGCGCCGTCATCAACCAAGCGTACCAACCCACTGACCTCAAACTGGGCGCTCGAGAGTATTCCGGTGCACTTGTCGGAGTCTGCTTTTGGCTCGTCTTTGGAACCGGTCGTGCGGCGTGGAAGGCTTCCACCCCTTACGTCGTTTTCTCTTACTTTTCTCGCGGCGGTCGGAGCCGATCCTCTTCTACATCCGCCTTCTCTGCTGCACCCGTCCGTCCCCAACAAACCCAATCCATGTCTCACATGATGCACTCTCCCACCACCCCTTCATCACAGGATTCTTACTCCCGTCGCACTGAATATGACCTTGATGGCATCTACTCCAAACCCACCTCACCTTCAGGTGGCTACCCATCCCCCAACTCCTACTCCCACTCTCAACCCCACCTTTCACAGCCCCAAAACCCCTACTCCACCTCAATAGGCTATCCCACCCGCCATCAACCCCCCTCCCCACCAGCCCAGTACGACTCCTACTCGTACTCGAATCCATATGCGGGAGGCCATGGCGGCTACCAACAATCACAACAACAGCAGAAACCGTACGGATACTGATTGTCAGAAAAAGAAAAAGTTGCTGGTTCTGCTTTTTTTTTTGGAGAGGGGAGTTACGGTAATTCTTCCTTAGTCTAGTTTTTTGATTAGTTTTTTTGTCCAAAATCCAAAATGTACACACACACACCCACATCTCTCTCACTCTCTCACACACTTATACACACTGCTGCCAACTCACGTACATAATATCTATATAAGTTCACTGCCTCATTGGCGTAAAATAGAGTTCGTTTCAGAGTTGATCCTTTTGTCGTGGTGTGGCCTGTGAGCAACATTGTGTTCGGGAGGTGTGATCGAACTAGCTTGCTAGTGACGACTGACCAACCGTTCGTGAGGGTCTCACTTTTCACTTGACTTCATGCTCAATCGTCGCTTCATGGATATGTGCAAAAAGGGGGTCTTACATTTTCCCACCCAGTGCCCACGCGTGAATTTGATGACATTTATGTTCCAGGCTGACTTTCATGTTTCCGCATACCACACATCGGGCCTCGCTTATTGTAATTCATAAGATGTCAGTCTGGACGGGCCAGCCATCTGGGTCCTCCGACACAAATGACTCTATTGGTCATATCCACATATGAAAGTTACAAAAGCCAAAACAGTCCCCACATCCCAATGAATGAAAGAATGGAATACAAAAAGCCAAACAAAAAGGCTCAAAGCGTCCGTTTCCAAAATCTACATGTGATGATCATACAGAACAAATGAATTGCCCTCGGTGTCCTCACAGCGAGCAATAGTTCCAAAATAAGTCTTGTTTTTTGCTACAATCACTTTGCCGCCCGCGGCCGTGACCTTCTTCTCATAGTCTTCAATCGGCAAGGCGTTGTAGTATGGGATAATCGCTTGCTCGGTACGCTCGGCCTTTTCGTCAATCTTGAGAAATCCACCATCGCCTGTGTCATAAACGGTATGAGTCAAGGACTGATGAGAGTTGAAGGGACAGGACTATACTTACACCAACCCCAAGGAGAATTTTTGGGCCCACTTGTGAACCCGTAGTAGAGAGGATCTTTGTTCCATTCCTTGACATCCCAGTTGAAAACCTCCGAATAAAACTTTGCTGCGCGCTCCGGGTTTTTGGCGGGAATCTCCATATGGCAGACATTCTTGCCGAGGGATCGCGGTGGCATTTGCGCCTTTTCATCATTTAGGTGCTTTCGAATACCGCCCCATGCACACTGTTCCCAGTACACTTGCATGGCTCGCTCGTGGGAGGTGGGGACTTTGGCGACGGTGATGATGAGCCTGGTCTTTACATGAACCCCCTTGGTGAAATGAAACATGAGAGTAGAGGAAGGAATGTCGTCGGCCCATTCCGTCAAGCGAAACTCGTGAATGATGAGAGAATCCTTGACGAGATGAACGACTTTGCCCTTGCACCAGCCGTCACATGTCGTGTATTCTATACATGGAGGCAACCTTGGGCGTTAGGCACTTTTGCACTTTGAGGCTCAGGATGCAAAAGAGAGCTTACCATCCCCAACTTTGCTAGTGGCGCCTACCACTTCAGATCCCGATACATCGCCTTGTGTCTTGGCATTGGTCAAAATTTCATAGATTTTGCTGGCGTCCACGGTAAAGCTTTGGTCGACTTGGACATCAGTGCTGTCCTTTGATGCAGGTTTGGGATCAAACACACTCATATCTACGCCGGGCGGGGCGGTCTTTTCTTCTGTTGTTGCAGGTTTGGTGTCCTGCTTCTTGGTGACGGGGGTCGCAGCGCCGTTGGCGTCGCCAGCACGCTTTTGAGCTCCATTGGAGGACATGATGTGGCAGGATGCAGCTAGAGAATCAAGAAACAGAAAAGGCCGAGAGAATGCTCGTATCAGACGGATGAAGGCAGAGGCCGGGGGGAAGGGAGAACAGGGCCTTTTATATAATGGGGATTTTTGGGGGAACTCGGGGGGAATGTGCTCAGCCACAATTTAAATAAAGTGCACAGCCGCCGATGACAATCCGAATCAACCGCCCAGCCACCACAGGTTTCGCCTGAGTTTTGAATTCTTATTCTTCTTCACCAGCTGCCAACAAAGAAAATGTCTGCGGAAGAGCCCAAGGACGACCATATCCCGACGCAAAAGGAGGACTCTATCAACCTTGGTAGTTCCGACCACCCAAAAACTCAGCAGCAAACCAGCGACCATGCACTGAATGCCTATACAAGCGCGACAATCCCATGAACGGTCAAGGTGAATGAATACCCATAAGAGGGAACATTCGGTTGGATACTTTCAAGCGGAAAGCCTCCAGCGTATTGCTCAATTTCGACAGGCCCTCACCGATGAAGAATGGGAAAGCATCAAACATGAACTGTGGAAATAGACTGAGCGTCCAGCACTCAATACCTCTTGAACGGACTTTTGTTGCCCGATGCAGATTTCGTAACTGACAACGACGCCGTTTTCGCTGGACCACTAAACCCGCCTCGTTGTTGAATGGTTGGACTACAAGGTTCATCGAAGCAAAAGGGAACCAACATTTGGATGTGCTCGTCTTCATACCGCGAACTCTGATAACATCTCGCACATGGCCTCAAGAGCCATGAGCCATGTGCGAAATGTGGTCAATGAGCAAGTGCTCAATAAATTCTCCTCTCATTACTCTTACTTACTTTCAGATTCTCCTTTATCTATGAACAGCAATTGCAAATCTAGAACACATAATCCATCCCGTACTTTCGTGTGTGTCGAGTATGCATGGGTACCCTCGTAATAAAGTTCGGCCCAAATTGGTCAAAATCATCTCATAGCTTTCCTGACCAGTTTACATATTGTTACTGCTTAATTCTTATTGCGGGAAGGCCCCTCGGATTGCGTATATACTGATGTATGAATTCAGAGTTATTTGTATACATTGTGCCGAATGCAATGCTAAATACAAGATACAGTTGATAATCTGCCTCGGAGAAGACATCCTGCACAACAACACAGGCTTGGTCCTTCGAATGTGGCCTGCAGACGATACGGGCCCCCCATTGGCGGGCAGGTCTGCCCTCACCCCACTCCACGACTCCGGTGGCATGGGCGATCCAGATTCCGTGGGAATATGTTATAATGCTGTCGACGGGGATGCCCAGGCGCCCGTCCAGTAGTCCTTGGAACCGCGTCCGCTCGAGGTCGGTCAATACTGACCGCTCGTTGCTCAGTAATTTTTCCCACGTTTTTCGCATCTTCTCAGGCCACACCCACATGCATATAAAAAAATTCGGGAGGATTCGGGGCCTGGCGCTCGGTCATGACTGTACGTTTATCTTTAGAGGGTGGTTGCGACGATAAATAAAAATACACGGCTCTTACTGTGGTTGGGGTCCGGGTAAATGGTGCGTTCCGGCTTGCTGACGCTTCTGGTCGCCAGGAAGATGGAGCTGTTCCCAGTGTTTTATGGTCGCTTGAGTGTGTGGGCTCCGCAATGATCTTACTCCAAGCTGGTCAATGAAAAAATATATTCCTGTCGCGCGTCCTGATTGTGATGCCAGTACTGGGGCCGTTCTTGATAACAAACAAGCAATATTTTTTGTCATAATCGCAACAGTAGTGTTCCCATTTTTGATGACAAGTATACAGACCTCATTGTCATGATCCATCAAGGAAGGATTGCGCATCCGTTCCTCGCTGATCATATTTTGAGAAGACGATCGGCTGCGTACTTGAATGTGGTGTGGCCGTTATCTCTTGGATATATTTTACAGGTAAACTGTCCGATGGGCAAATCCGTATCTGAGTGTGACCGTTTAGAACTAGTTAACCTGGTCTCGAAACGTACCCAGATTAATGAAGTTGCCTTTGAAGGCATCCTCAAACTTTGAGCCAGCCAGTTCAAACGCGCCCCAATCTTCCGTGAAGCCTTGGAGGCCTACATTGAAGGTGAGGGCGGGGGAGAAACGCACGTGGCCGATGATACGGTGATTGGGTTGGCCCCATTCCATTATAAACCTTCTCGCTGAACTTTTCCAGATCCATTATCCCCTTTTCCGCGTCGTTTTTAACCGGAGGGGAGCGTGGGAGAACTTGAGAAGTAGACACGCCTTTATTATATATGGAGAGCAAATGAAGAGCACAGCCACCGATGACAATCTCGGAGTTTCTCCAAAATCCAAATTCCAACGCAATTTCCTGTGCAAATTGTATAAACGAACGCTCCTATGTCGACCGACAGTGGCCAGACGGAATCTCCAGAACCTAACGGGGAGGACGGGTGGGGGGACTGGCCGGACTGGGTCGACGGAGACGATTTTGAGTTTGACGGCCTAGACGACGGGCAGTTTGGCATTACCGACGAAGCCGCTGGCAATCCCACCAGCTCCCTTGTCCAGAAAAGCGAGGAGGAATCAGAAGCAGTAGATCCGCATTACCCTGCCACGCAATATGGGCTCACGCCCGAGCAACAGCAGCTTATTTTGGGTCCCGATACTTCAAAACAAAGCTCCAGCACCGGCCCAGACGCCAAGACAACCTTTCAATCAACACAACCCTTGGTCAATGCAGCTGGAAGCGGCAGCACAAGGGAAATTTCAGCGGCTGAAAAGGGATTACGGTCACGACTACTTATAAATCCAAACAAGGCCGGCACACAATACGTTACTCGCGAAAGAGTGGAAGAAGTCGTATATGAGATGTCCAAGGTAGATCTTCTCCCTTATACATATCTTGATTGTTTCTCACTGCACCCATTCCATAGGGTTCACGGTTCTTTCTCGCGGAGCAGAAGAGGGACGAGATGATTAGCGAAAAGATTGCCCGCCTAAAAGTTCGGGTAGATGCACTGCAAGGCATGGATTTGCGGCATGAAATAGTAGTCGTGGAAAGCACTATAAGAGCCGTCGAACAGGAATGGGAAGCCAGTGAGCGGAGATGGATCGTCTGTGTCGATATGGTATGTCCTGTATTCTTGTTCATTGCTCCCGTCACACACCTGTTCTAACTAGCCAATGACAGGACGGTACGCTTGTTAGGTCACTCACCTTATATGATCAAGGATGCTCATCAACTCTTTAGCCTACTTTGCCGCGGTAGAAGAACTCTATCGCCCCGACCTCAAAAACAAGGTATGTCTCTGAGTAGCAGTCTTTTTACTTGTTCCTTACATTTAAACATCTTATTTTACAGCCAATGGCAGTGGGGGTGAGCATTCACACACTCATTTTCCCATCCACGGTGAATTTGACGATTGTTACAGGGGATGTCTATGCTTTCCACCGCCAACTACGAAGGTTTGTTTATTTACTTGGTATGTTTCCTTTAGAATATTCTTCTCAATTGTACTTTAGCTCGGTAAGCATGCTTGAATACACCAGAGATTTCAGGTCTTTGAACTTATGCCATACGAAATAGCAAGTACGGTGTTCGTTCAGCCATGCCAGGTACTGTTTGGATCTGTAATTCAAATTTGCAAATGTATTGACCCTGGCACTTATAGGATACATTGCAAAGGTACGATTCTGACATGACAAAAGTGCCCCCAACCCTTTCCTCATTTGAATGCAAAAGAAACTCTGCCCCGACTTGATTCTCATGAAGGGAAGTTACGACAAATATGCCGAGATCAGTAAAGTGATTCGCGGAGTGTTTGCGGTATGCGAGCTATAAATGAAACTTAATGGGATGTGCACTCACTGTTTGGTTTCTGCGCAGATTTACGATCCAAACTTCAGGTATGCATACTTTCCATCTGCAATCATCTGAGCAACCTTGAAAACTGATCGAAGATTTTGTTACATTCAGTCCATTGTCATTGGATGAAGGTATGCATTCCTTCGCCGGATTGTGTATCGGCCTGCCCTAATTCCCTATTTAGCATTCCTAGATATAAACGATTACCTCGCAGCCCACCCTGAACACACCCCCGAGACGCTCGTCCAAGAGCTGCGAGAGGAAATAACAAGGTTTGACAAATCCTTATCCGTGAGACTTTTTCAAAGATCTTGAATTTGACTGACATTATGGAGTACAGGCGGACAAAATTGACGGCTAGTGCGGGTAAGTTGAAGCAAAATAACATGTTGTTATTGAGAGAATCTTCCTCATCTCCAACTCTTGCTCGTAGGTATTGCGGCAAACAAGTAAGGAATTTGTAAGAGAGTGACATCGCGGAATGCCTGACTTACTGTCCGATATTTTGTTTTCGCACACTCAGAATGCTGGCCAAAGTACGTGTTATAAAATCTGTCCTCATAAAACGGATCACTAACCTTTTTTCTCCAATTAGGTGTGTGCGGGTACGTAAAACTCAGATTCTGGATCACACAGAAGAGTGCCTGACATCTCCAATTTATAGATATCAATAAACCAAATGGTCAAAAGTTCCTCCCGCAAGACCGTGAAAGCATAATGGAATTCGTCCGCACACTGCCTATCCGCAAAGTTCCAGGTAGAACCCGCCTACCGCATTCCTCCATATTGGCGACTTATGCTCTATACAGGGGTTGGTAGAGTCCAGGAACGGATTTTCCGGGCGTTCGGGATCGAGAATTGCGGGCAGTTGGTCAGTAGTCATCACATCTATGGACTATTGTCATTTTTCTGAAATGGTTGGAATATATGCAGCGCGAAAATCTAGTGATGATTTACAAGTTGTTTTCCATGATCATGTTTCAGTTTTGTGTGCGGGCTGCATTAGGCATTGGATCTACTCAGATCGAGTCGTGAGTACTTTATCTTAGTTTCAACATGATGGATAACTGATAGCCCCTTATCACAGAGAGTGGGAACGAAAAAGTATCGGTTGCGAACGGTAAATGGAGTTATACATCATTCCACAACTTCTTTTCACCCAACCCGATTTTACCCAGAACGTTTACCGCAATCACGACTCCAACGGCTATGTACGCCAAACTACACGATTTATCCCACCTCCTAGCCCTGGATTTGACGCGGCAAGACTCTAAAGGCAAAACACTCACCTTGAAATTGAAAACGCCGGATTTTCAATTATGCACTCGGGCCAAATCGCTTGGGAGATTTATATCCACTTCAGAGGAGATTTATGAGGTTGGACAAAAGGTAAGTAAATTCTGCATAGTGAGTGTTTGTGTTCTGGTTTAATGTGGGTTTTTTGAAAAGTTGTTGGCGACTGAATTGGCTGCACGGCCGAATTTGTCGTTGCGCTTAATGGGGCTTTCCATGTCTAAGCTCTCTTCCAGAAGTATACCTGAAAAGGGAATTGCCAAGGTACGGAAAAACCCCGTCATTTACTTTCTCACATACTCGTTTCCTCACCCTGCCAAAAAGTTTCTGAAAAGCCCGCCATCCCCTTCACCCACTCTATCTGCGACCTGCCCCGTTTGCCAAAAAGTACTACAGGGTGTGACCGAACGACAAGTCTCTGAACATGTTGGGCGGTGTCTGGATGATCCGGTTGCAGGGGATGTACAACCCAATGAGGGAAAACGGAAACGGGAAGGGTTAGAGGGGTGGGTCGTTCTTGGCTCGGATGGGAGTGAGCAACCTGCACCCGGCAGTAAGAAACCCGCTGTGGAAGGTTCTGGCGCCCATTCTCCAACCATCAAACCATCAGAGACGCCCCATCTGGATAACTTACCGTCACCGGAAGTGCCAACCACCTCAATCACTCATCCCCCAGGACAGTCATCACCATCACAACACCCATCATATCTCCCCACTTGTCCAATCTGCACCCGCCCCTTTCCCGACCCCTCCAACCTCGCATCCGTCAATACACATATAGACGCTTGTCTGAGCGGTCAACAACTTCCCACTCCATCGACCGCATCACCGATGAGAAAAGAGAAGACCCAGATTTTGGATTATTTCAAGAAATAGCATGTCTTTACTCTAATATACCCCTAATTATTACTCAAATTTCCCTCACATTCCCATACGACTGTCTTTGTTGGATAGTGTGAACAGTCGGGATTCTCTATAGCCACTGTTTGCCCCCACAGTGGCTCCGTACACTGACAAGCCATAAGTCGATGCGCATGACGACAAGAGTACATTGTGGAATTGCCGTGTGTATTGGTAGATTGCAATAAAGAAAGAATACTCGAATAAAACAGATTTTGAGAACGGGATAACATTAAATCATACGGTTGAAAAGAGAGAGACATACTTTTTCCAAAAAAAATAAAATAAGACAAAAATAAAGAACTGAAAGGGGAATACAACAAAAAAACAAAACAAAGATAATGATAGTGTGGTGGAGTTAGTACATATTTTTCGGGAGAGAGAGACATCATAAAGAAATAGTTATTTGATAAGACTGATTTGGATCCGATGGGTGGATCGACTTTTGGTATTTAGACTTTTGAGGTTGACTTGAGAGGTTTTTTTCCTATTGGTAGGATCGGGGAACGCGTTGCGGGCATTGATGAATCCAATGTCCCTTGATTCCACAAATCTTGCAGCAGTATCCGTCGGGTACGCCGCGGCCACCCAGACATTGCTGGATCCAGTGACCGGGGACATGGCATTTTCGGCAAATGTAACCGTCGGGTGGGATGGTAGTTTTTTGGTGTTGTTGTTGGGCCGGGTTACGACGATGGTGGTTGTAGAGTGGGCAGTTTTTGAGGTAGTGGGTGGTTTGGAGGCAGAGTTTGCAGGTGTAGGGTTGGGGCGGGGTTTGGGATTGGGATTGGGCAGAGAGGGGGAAGGAGAAGTTGGGTGGTGGGGGAGTATGGGTGTTGTGGTGGTGGGGAGGTGGCGAGGAATGGGATGGGTAAGCGCCTGTTCGGGACATGGAAGAGTAGCCTTGTTGAGGGAGTTGATACGCATGGCGGGAGCGGTACGTGGAAGGTAAACTGAATGCCCGGTCGCCCTGGTCAAACTCGTGCATATACGAATGTTGTTGTTGTTGAGGCATCACCAAATGCCGGTCAAAAGGATCATGCTGTTGATGCTGCCTTTGAAAGGGGGAGGAAGAAGTAGATCGTTCCAGTCCCAACTCGGCAAACTTGCGGCTGAGGCGATACTCTAGATCTGCCATGTCGGTGAGATAGTCATCTTTGGTGGCCGTATCGGTGGACAAGAATCTGAGGACGGATTCAGCCGCCGAAAAGGGTTTTTGGAGGTGATGGATATGGTCCGGGTAGCGAAATTGTTGTTGCTGCTGCTGTTGTTGTTGCTGGTATTGCTGTTGGGACCGAGATGGGTTAAGTAGCGGGTCATCTGAGCAGTCGTCGTATTGAGGAGTCGTGGGGGATGCTGCTAATGCAAAGGGTGGTTGACTATTTTCAGGTTGGGAGTGGGGTGGTGGGGGATGAATGTTATTGGTAATCGGTTGGTAAGAGCGGGTCGGTGGTGGGGGGTAAGGCAGATATGTGTCTTGTTGTTGTTGTTGTTGTTGGTGAGATAAAATCATCTTTTGACTTGACGGCTGTTGACAGTTGAATGAGCCAGAAGGTTGGATATTTGATTGGGTGTTGAATGAGTTGTTGGGCGGTGTCGGGAAGGGAGGGAGGAGGTACATGCCCAAAAGAAGTACCGGTTTGTATGTGTGTTTGTTTTGGCGTATGCGCGCGCGCAAGTGAAGTTTTGTGGGTCAAGAAAGTCGCGCGTTATTCGAAAGTAAGCAAAGTAAGACCGCGTCGCGCAGTTGCGAGAATCAATGGGATATCAGCAAACAGCGAGATCAGCGAATCCAGAGGGAGAAGAGCACGACCAAGGAGGAATGCACCAAGTGTACGTAGGGAAAAGGCAGTTGGGAGCGATGGAAGTATTAGTGGATGGATATATCGACGGTATAGAATAGACGTGTGCCGGAAAGATTCACGAAATTGGACCGGGATGAGGAGGTGCAATATGCGCAATGCGAAAGGGCAACGATGGTGAAGAAGGTGAGATAGAATCGGTGGTTGAAGATGGATCAAAAGAGGAGAGAGAACAGAAAGTAAGTACCGGAAAGTAATGTGAGTTTTGGGCGGGAAAGTAGAGTGTTCGTCGGGAAAACCACAGATCCAGGCTGCTCCTCGCTTTTTGATGCCCTGCGCGGGCCTAAAATGTCCTGAAAGTCCTGAATATCCGCATCACACGAGTAAATTCGAGAGATCCAGGTCGCATAAACAAAGGACACTGCTGCGCTCTCCCTTTCAAAACCTCCTTTTCCGTCTACTTTTCCCATCTACTTCCAATCCACCCGGATACTCGAGAACATACCTTCTTATTCCTGGGGCGGGCCTATGTACAGTCTTCCTTGGAGGAAATGTGGGAAATATCTCCGGAGAGTAACTCAGAGTTGTGCGTCGCTGGTGTTACAGGAAACTCCGACAGTCCCGCTGTCAATCGTCGCTGCTACTACTAGTGGTCGCCTCTAATAACAGCACTCGCCGTAACTCCCAAAGTAGTAGTAATGCCCGTCGTAAATCCAAGAAACAAAATTGAAACTGCAGTGAAGAAAAAGTCACGGCGAGTTCGGAATTTCAGAGTCTGAGTTTTCAAAGCCGAAAGACACGCCCTTTTTTTTTATCACTGCGCGAGATCTCTGCAGAAATGCTGCATTTACCCCCGCTTTTTGCTACGGGATTCCTCCATACACTTTCATCTCCTAAGTTGCTTTCACATTCTCCGATTTGTACTAGTATTTGAGCAGCGTTGAACCTTTGACAAAAGGAACATTCCACGGCCTAGGGAAGAACAACCTTGGAGCTAGGGTTGAGAGACACTCACGTGACTTGTTGGGGAACTGGCTGGTGGCTAGGGTTCGCAAGGTTGAATTCTTTTTTGTTTTGACAGTCATTTTTTCCAGTCAAAATCCGTTGAACGACAGATATGCGAAAGTCGAAAACCAACAGCAGGAGACGGGATCGCCGCCGGAACCGGCCCACCCCCACCGGCATGCCTTCTGGCGCGGTCATGGACGGAATAACGGACGAAAACGGATCTGCAAAGGTCGAAGTGCTGCCCATTGTCAAAAAGGTGCTTTGCCTTACTATGAAGAGAAGGATAAATCCAGTCTAACCATCTTTAAACAGCTTGGATCAATGTCGGTGGACGATCGAGCTTGGGCTGCCACTGCCCTTTCCAATCTTGTTCTCGAGCGAGACACGCGTAAACAATTGCTTGCCGGCGGTCTCGTTGATGCCCTCCTCAAACTTCTCACCGACACCAACATGGAAGTCGCCCTTGAAGCTGCCGGTGCCCTCCGTAATCTTGCCGTTGCGGGAGGAGATGATGTCTGCCGCGAGATTTTTCGCAAAAATGCCCTGATTCCTCTGGTGGATTTGGTCCCAAAGATCTTTGATCTGATCTCTCAGAAACTCTCGAATGCACCTCTCCCCGCTGACGCCGACAAGTCTGCTGCGCTCTACCGCCACCTGTCTCTCGACTTTGCTGAACAGGTCGTCGCCTTACTTTGGAGCTTGAGGTAGGCATCTGATGTTCTTGTGCAGGCAGCACAAGGGTTTTAACCTAAATCCACAGTGAAACGCTGGACGATGCAGTCCAGATAATAACAGACTCAAATGTCATTCCGTACTTGGTGCAAACCCTCGACCCAACTCACGCTGCTTTGCCCTGGAAACTTATTCAAATATGCGGTAAGCCAAAAAACACCGTGTCTATTAGAAGCAAACCCACTCATGTACTTCTTTAATCAGCACAAACGCTAAACACGTTGACGGACGATAATGAAGGATCCCATAAATACTTTTTACCCTCCACCATCAACCACCTTCTCACCCTCGCATCAGGCCGATCCGAAAAGTTTTCTACCTGGACCGACAACCATATCCTGCTCCGCCCCTTGGCCGCCAATATTCTCTACAACCTCCGCTCTCTGGCTGAACCCGCTGACCAACCTCACCTCTATTCTACCCTCTTTTCCGCCATCGAGTCCCTTCTCGACTATGATTTCCCCGCGGCGTCCACGCGCGCATTGGAGATTGCGGCTGCATTGGAAAATATGAATGTGCCAGAAGTAAAACAGGGCGATAAGCCCGTAGAGATTCAGGACTTGGCCGATGGGCCATCGCGCCGTTTGGAAGAATTGGAGGCCCACTTGAGCAGCATCCAGTTGGGATTGGAAGTGTTGGCCAACAGCTGTGCCGAGGATGTCGCTGAGGATGAGTGGTTGGATGAAGACAATGGCGCCGGTGATGACGAAGATGCTGATAACTCGGATGATGAAGTTATGGCCATGATGGAGGAAGATATGCAAGTCATCAACGACACCCCAGCAGCAACCACTGAAATGGACTCTGATGCAACAGCCCCCAATGAATCATCAACAATTATTGATCCCCGAACTCGTCTTCTCCTAACAACGTCCTCTTCTCTCTTCTCGAAACTCTTGACCCTGGCTACCTCCCCACCACCCACATCCACCTTTACCGCGCACCAGGATTTAATCAATTACGCTGCCAACCTCGAAACCCTCCACCTCCGCGTCTTTGACTCCCTCTCCAACACCATTTCTCTCATTGGTGCCCCCTACATCACTGCCAACCCATCCTCCACCATCCCTACTTTTACCGCCCTCTTTAACGTCTGTGAAGCTGTCGCGTCCGACCCAGACCGTCTCGACTCCGCTCTAGGTGTCTTATTTGCTTGGACCCACAGTGCCCATACTGCCAAGCACCCCATCCGTGCCTCTGACGCTCAAATCGAAACTCTCTGCTCCACTCTCACATCATCCATCCCCGTACCCCCAAAATGCAAAATCGTCTCAACCCTCTCCCTCCTCGCCCTCCCCCAATCCCAAATCCCTACCAACCAAAAGATTGGCTCAACGCTCATTTCCATCCTCCCCGCCGCCCCACCTCTCCTCATTTCCGAAATCTTGAATGCCTTCTTCGACATTTACGCCGATTGCGCGTTTGACTACGACTTGCCGGTTTACGTTCAGGGCGGGTTCAATGCTGTCCTCAAAGAGCTCGTGCCGGTCCTGAAGGCACGGATCAAGGGGGTGGATCGTCGAACTGAACGGGAAGTTCGAGTTCGGGGGGATGAGGCCATGAGTAACCTTGTTGCGTTTGTAAAGTACAAGAATGGGGAGCGTAAGGGTTAGATTAGATTTTTTTTTCTGTCTGTTAAATTATTATTTTCGTCTTTTCGTTTGTGCATCCAATTATGATGTGTGTCTCGGTTTTATCCGCGAGGTTGGGTCCACATTTTTTCTTGATGTATCAAGTGTCTTGCATGTATTTGCAAAAGTTTCCTGTCTTGAAGTGTGACAGCGCAATAGGAAATTCACACGGTACAAAAACAAGTATAGAAAAAAAGAAATATGTACAAAAATCCCTCTTAATCCCTCGCATCCTCCAATAAAAGACCCAGCCGATCCATAGCACTCGCAACCACAGCCCGGACTTCTGTTCGGAAGGATTTGAGGTAGACTTGTTCCGCTTGACGGCGCTCGGTGGTCCAGCCGCGGGTCGGATCTGGTTTCTAGTATGTGCTTTGTAAGTTGGAGCTGCTTGGTACAGGAGAACCAAAAAAAACTTACCTTGGGTTTGATGGTGAGTTTGGCCAGGACCATGGGGCGAGGGGCGGATTCGAGGTCTATCAATACACACAAAATCATCAATAATTTGGTTCCGATTGGCAAGGGGAGAACATAAATTACCGCCAGGAGCAACAATTTCGGCTGTTTTGCCTTTGGGGCCCGCTTTCCCTCCCTTGGATGTAGCAGGAGGAGCGGTAGCCGTAGCTGCTGCTGCTGCAGGTGTCGCAACCGATTTTTTGGCGGTTTCTTTAGCTGGAACCTGGTTACCCCGAAAATGTTGTTGGTCAGTAAAGCTGTAAGCAAGCAAAAAACAAGAGTTTTCTGCTTACCCCTTTCTTGGTCTTTTCAGTATCGGCGGTTTGGACGGTTGGTGGGGTAGTCTTGCGGGCGGCTGCAGTCGTTTCGGCAGTTGTCGAGACGGGTTGAGTTGAGACGGCTAAAGTAAACTCAATAAGTCTTTATCCCGTTTTTGTAAAGCAAATGGGCGTTTACCTTCCACTACAGCCGGATCGGCACCTCCCACATCGGCTTCAAAGAAATTGGCAGCGGCCCGCACGACCGGCAAATTCTGCCGTTTTCGCAGCACTTCGCTCGTTTCCGCGATCCGGTCTGCAATACTAGCCAGAATATCATAGCTATATCATGACACCAATAAGAACGCTATTATGTTGGACGAGAGTGATTGACTTTACGTACGCTACAACGTTGGGTAATGGTTCGACCATCCGGATCTGGGGTCGGGACATCCCTGTCACGCATTCATTCAAGGTGCGGAGCGATCTGGAACGCGTGTCAAAGCTGGGCATGCGTTCAATGGCCTATGGTACCACGTTTAGTAAATGGGTTTGTATATCAAAGTTTGTGTAAATGTTTCTTACCTGGTATAAGGAAGGAATGGACCCGTCCCATGTCCGTCCTGAGTTTTGGCTCTCAAACACTTCAGAAGCAAGATTGCGCAGTCGGGTAAACGCTTTGGGGTTGAAGAACACCTAGAAACGCAGATAGTTGGCATGTCGCTCTTTCAGCATGATCGGGAAGGAAAAAACTTGAAACATACCACAATGCCGGCATTCATTTTCATAAACTCTTCTTGGTCCAGCTCCTCGTGCCCATTCGCTGGCTGATGGTGGTGGTGGTGATGTTCACGCGCTGTGGGTGTTACCCGCGGTTTGATTGCTCGTAAGAGATGTTGAATAATTTCTGTTGCGGCGGTGGTCGCTCTATATTTACGTAAGAACAAGAAAAAAAAGGTGATGAGTCCAGAAACCTATACATACTGTCGCCGTTTGAGTTGTTTTTCCAGGTCCAGGCGTTTGGCATGGTGGGTGTCGGGCTCAATTGCAATTCCCTATTTTCACCAAAAACAGTTGTGTGCGGGTTGAGTCATGGCTGTGAGAGTTTGCGGGGCGAGTTGAAATGCGTACCTGGAGGTGGACTACCAAATCATCACCGGTGATTTCTGGCACCGTGGTAATTTTCCATTTTTCGCTGAAGATCTGTCATCACAGATGTAACAAGTTAACAAACTTGGTCAAATAAACGCTCGGTGAAAGGGGCCTTACCCCAGGCCGACAAGATTTGAACGAGATTCCAAAATCAAACGCTTCACCCGGCAAAACCATTCCGCGAGTATGTCTGAAATAAAACCGCTGAACTCCATCTTTAACCGCGCGTACACCAAGCGAATTTTCGGCTTGAAGGGGCACCCATTCGAGCATGATGGCTGTTGTGCCTGTATTATAGACGGAAATGGTGGATACATGTGTGCTGCTCAGGATGGCAGAAAAGCTGACGCGTGAAATGGGCAGGGAGAGTTGTGGGCCCTGAGTGTATTCGGGTAAGGGGGTCTGGGGGCCGGGAGTAGTGGAGGGGGAGGCACAACGGCTGGGAGAATCGGAGAGGGACGTGGTTGGGCGGGATTGCATGTCGAGTTTGGAGACGAGGTCCGAAACGAGGGATTGCATTTGAGGGTTGAGGACGGAATGGCCTCTTAGTTCCATGAATCCTGTACCAGCGTGCTAAAAACCGCCAATGTGTAAGTGCATCTGGAACAAAACCCCGTTTACACAAACATACGTTGGCGAATGGATCAAAAAGCGAGATGAGAAATTCGAGATCGGATTCTTTCTCTTTCTGGTAGACTGACGGTTTTGGTGATTTGCTATAGTAGGTGTATTTCAGTAAACAAAAGGTCGCTTGATATTGGCCCAAACGAGAGAGTCTTACCCAGCCTCGTCCTTGTACACTCTCTCGATTCTAATGCGGGAGAGTTCAGCAAAAGTAATAACATTCTGAAAACGGGCACGTTTGTCTTACTGTCGCGGCCCTCCTCTTGGCATGGGAGCAACTAGCCCCAACAGCTCACTACCGACCCTCAATCCAGTCTTCCAAAACCCCATTTCTCGCTCTTCCAACAACCTCATGGCAGTCTCTACCAGTTCTTTATGTTCAAGTTTCTGGCGGTAGGCGTTCAAATTCGCCATGAGGAGTTGGGATCGGGTTTTCTGGGATGCCCGCGCAAGGTGATTTTCGATGCGGGACCATTCGAGGGAATGACGTTGCCAGGTGCGCAGTGCGTGGGTCTCGCGAAGCTCACTGCAGGAAATACAATGCTTGAGTTGGCCGACCATTGCCAGAATGTCACCACACGATCAACTTACAGGTATCTTTGAAAGACATGTAAGCGACTTAGCCATCTCCGCCGCTCTTCCTGCTGCTGCCTCTGTGACTCTTCGAGTACGGCTTTCTGATCGTCACTCAGTCCCGTATGTTGTTCTTTAGACTAACATCCAATAAAGAGTCAGTACTCGATACAGATCAGGGCAAACATAGCGCCAGTACTCACTTCTTGTTGAACCTGCTCATCAGGTACAGACGTGTTGCCCCGCTCCAACCGCTCGAGTTCCTCAAAATCCAGCGCATCGCCCAGGACGGTATGATCTAGCAATCTGCCATTCCGTCTGCGTGGGCCGTACTACGTTCGTGTTATCAGCGGGTTCCATCGTGTTGACAGATGCCGAGGAAAGGAGACCTACATCCTTTCGCTGAAGTAGAGAGACGGGTACAGGACGGACTTCTGGCTGGGTGTATTGCTTGTCTGTTGATAATGTCAATCTTGAGACCAAAGTAAATAAACAAAACCAATGAAAAATTTGGGCGTTACCTTCACCCATATGATCCGGTGGAACGGGTTTGGCAACAAGCACGTAAGGCCGATTTGCACCATCATAATGATGTGGTGAAGGGTGGGGTGGAGTTTGGTATGTTGCCATTGCCGAAGAACGTCTGCAAAGTGTTTGTCAAGTCTTGTCCAAGTTTTCCAAGATGACCTGTCGCGAAGAGCGCGACTGTCACGTGGAAAGTCAAACTCCGCAGCTTACGTCAGCAGCTTTGGACACTTTTGTATAGAAGAGGTCCAGGTCGAGTTGCTATATTGGTTGAACGATAGACCGGAAAATGAGGACTGTAACATGAAGAAACGCTTGTCAAGAAGCCAGCTGCCAGTACCTACCCTTGAAATACACCCACCACCCCAACATCCCGCCGGGAACGGCGACACACTCTTCTCGGGAACTCTCTTGTCAGCGTCGGCATACCAAACCCTTACACCTCTCCATAAACTTCGCCCCAGACAGGCTCGCTGCGGGACTCTGACCCGAAAGTTACCCGTCCGGTTGGAAATCACTTCTACATCAATCAATGAGTACGCGCTTGCCCCGGATGGATCCAAGGGTGCCCTTCTTGCCACCTTGGCCGTCGATTTTGTCGGATTTGCGCTCGTCAAACGAGGATCAAATAAGCGCAATGGTGGGGGCAACAGGAAATGCCAATTTGTCTTGTCCGATAATTCAGGGGACGATGTTACCATGCGAGTTTTTGAAGTCGCGTCGACCGAAGAGCTTGCTCTTTGGTTCAAAAAGCTCAGATTGGCCCGAGGAGATACGAGTACGTGCGTGAGCGCTTCCGTTGATCGTATGTCCCGCGATGAGAGAGATGTGCCGGTTGCCGCTGAACCCATAATATCAATCTCCGTTCCGTTTTCTGCCATGGGTGGACTTGACACTGCAGGAGAACCTGGAATCCGGCCAACGTCCTTGTCCGGTCAGAGTAACGTGGTAGGAATGCGCAGAGTCCCGTCATATTCACCCTCACAACGTTTTAGTCCCCGTCCACCGCCTTCCTCCGCTCCACCTTGGACGGCAATCGGTGCCCTACGCAATCGAGCATCCAATGTTCAACGGTCTGTAGAGGCTAGCTTGGCCGAAAATCGCTTTGCTATTGGCCGCCTGGACCACATAAATGATGAACTTGGTCGCCTGCGGATTGAAATCAATTCCACTCTTGACACAAGCTACTGACTATACGTTGATGTACTTCATATTTGCTACCTCACTTTTGCATTTTTTCGATATACTTTTGCCCACTTTGTATTTTTTTCCCACGTTGATACCCTCTTCGATTGTACATAATTCAAAAACACATTCATCCATCTGAATGCATCCATGTCGTTTAGAACGCGGTGACCCTCTCACAGTATGACAAAGAGGCAGCACAGTATGGGTTTTCAACGCCGGTTGTGTATTGACGCATTCCAAAAAAAAAGCTAACAAAAACATTATACACATAAGCAGTGATGCGGAGCAATCACTCAAGATTCCAAGCATAGAGTGCATACAGGGTGTGAAAGATCGATCGTCAAATCTGATAGAAGGAATGGGATGGTTCTGATTATATGGTCACTGGGCGCCCTTTCCTTAGAAAACGCTCCAACAGCGCTTCGAGATCTTTGATGATAAATAGACAAAACACGCCAGTCAGTAATTTGGAGCACAATTGCAGTCGCGCACTGACTAAAGGTACCCCTCGCACGGGTGGGAGACCTTCGTAGTACAGGCAGACTTTTTCTAGGCGTAGCGCAGCGGTGAAGAAGCGAAGTATTGTTTCGGTATAAACAGCGCTGTCGGGACTGCGATCTTTGGTAAGTTTTTCCACACTTTTGGAGATTTTGTTGCCCCAAGAGGCGAAACGTGAAGGGGTGGGATTGCTCATACGAGCAGGGTCGGTGTTAAAAGTTTGGGTTAAGGAAGTGTTGGAAGACGCCGTCGATAGAGAGGTATTGGTAGAATCAGGAAAGAGCGTTGAAGATCCCTTCCATTTAGAGTCTGAAAAGCGGTCCTGGATAAAGCGCAACTTCTTGGCCAAATTCTTCTTGGCTTGATCCATAACGCGTAGGACTTGCTCAAGTTGCCGGCCCAATTTGTCCGTCTCGTTCCCGCTAACCAGTTCCAGCGCGTCCAATTCTCGCATCACATCGTTACAAGCGGCCATCTTGCTTTCAAACGCAACAAATCGCGCACCAGGTTGAGACCAGACCTGTCGAGGGACAAAGAGACCGTTTGTAACATAGCCTCCAGATGTCATACTCTTTGAGAGTAAGCGCATAAGCCAAAAGACTCTCAAGTCGGGATTGGAAGGTGGTGGCTCGGCCGTTTCCGCCATGGTGGGATCATCCACTGGTGGTTCAATGGGAGTGGACGGGGTATGTGAGGAATGGGAAAGGCGCTTATTTCGGGAATAACTGATACTCGCACTTCGCGAGCGATCAAGCGGTGCAGCTGAGCGTGTGGTTGCTCGACTGTTATACCAAGCGGTATATTCTGCTGGAAGTGTGCTAAGCAAAACACCTACCCGCTGAACATATGTATTTCGCAACTCGATCAATCGCTTGCGATCTTCTTTGAGCAAAACATTGGATTGGTGTGCCAAAGATGACTGGCTGGCTCGTCCAATCCGACTCCTTAATTGTACACTCAATTGGGCTTCATCTGCCTTCTCAAGGGCAATCTCGAAAATGAGGATGGTATCACAGTATGCTTGTAGGGCTTCCACGTATTTTGATTCCGCATCCAGTCTTACCGCCAACTCTGCCCGCGCCAGCGCTTGGGCCAAGAGCGGCTGTAGAGATCCAGTGGAATCACCACTCGCTCCTTCCTTGGGAAAGGTTGGATCGCCAAATCCTTTTTCCAAGCCAGAGCCACCTGCTCGAGCGCCTATTGATGGTAAAGAATCAGTTGCTGATCCCGGTTGTCTTTGTGAATGCGATGGTTGTAAGTTTCCATTCTCAGCAGCCTGCTGCTGTTGTTCCGATGCCGATGCTGTTGCTTTTGAGGGAGATGGATTGGTAGGTGCTTGAGGTAAGGGTTTCGTGTTGGGTGAAGTGCCGACCAATGATTTGCTTCGGGTAGGAATAGGACGGTTGTTTGGACCGGGCAAGCTTGTCGACACCAGCCCAGACCCGGACAACGCAACATTAGACATCAACACTGCTCGATATCGGCCAGTTCCCAATAAGCCAGAATGTTGCATACACCGTCACCAAATCTCCCCACCCGCTCTGTCTGCGTTCCAACGACGCAAGAACTCTCGGAAAGCCGTTCAAACACTCAAGTGGGGTGGGAGTAGGGGAAACGGGGGTACTTCAACGCATATGGCCTGCAGATCACAAGTAGTGTCTCGGACAACAGCCAGCTTCCAGTTCTCTGCTACTAGAATTGTTTAAGAGGTACTCCTGTATGTGCCGGGGTCCGAGCAAAGTGCTGCGTTGAACGTTAATTGGGCCGCGGATCGTCTTTATTTGGCCTTGTTTCGGGCCCTTCCTCGCCATGTCCGCTCAATTGAGCGACCCGCCCAAGTGGCGCAGCCCGTTACCCAAGCTCATTTGTGCCTTTTTGCGACAAATGAATAAATCCCAAAGTCTTTGGGAAATTTTGACGTTAGAATTGAAGGATCAAATACATCATACCCCAAAATACCTCAAAGACCCGTTCATGACCAGCCGAAGCTCCAGTGCCCAGAAACACGACCGCCGTCGGTCGCCATCTTTCTCACCCGACGCGCGCCGGCGCGATCGTGCGTTGGACAGGGAGAGCAGAACGGAACACTCTCGCGACCGCCACACCACATCCGAGCGTCGTAAGTTGAACTTCATGCGTTCTTTGTGTTGCTAAAGCTAATTTGCGGCTCTACATATTCCACACGTTCGATTTATAGATCGGTCCAGCACGAGTCGAACAGCTCGCAGGAGAAGCAGGTCCCGAAGCCGAGGCCCACTTGCACAGCACACTCAAGGTTAGTGGTCCAAGAGCTCTATCGTCTCAAGAACAAGGACATAACAATTTCCTGTTTCCTGACTGAACACATGTTCTTTGCCATCTTTCCACGAAATTTCACTACGGAATGCGCCTCTTTACTCACTAATCCTTCGACGGAGTGACGTTGCCAGAGGGTAAAGTTGCACGTAGCTATGCCGAGGATGACCGGAGCCGGGGGTCACACAAATCATCAAGTCGCAGTAGCCGACCAGTTTCACCAGATCCAAAATTAGGTATGCCTTAATTTTGTACGTTTGCTCCTGCAAGATTCACACTAAATTCACCTTCAAACAGCTCGGCGGCGCAGTAGATCTAGAGAAAGGAGTAAAAGCAAAGGGAAAGATTTGGATCGGGAAGATCGCAGACGTACCCGACGCAGATCTGCTCATAGCTCAAGTGAAGACCATTCTTCAGAAGATTCGGGTTGGTACAGCAGCGCATTGCCCGTGGTTTTGGTATTTTGACCAAGTATCTACCTTTAGACCGCTCAAGAAACTCAAAGCACCGCAAAGAGAAAAAGAAGTCTAAGGATAAGAAAAGAAAAAAGGAGGTGAGTTCCATGCGCAAATGGAGAGCATGGGGATGTGTCAGTAATCGTTGTGTATAGAAGAAGAAGCGCCGTCACCGCGACAGCAGTGTCAGTAGCAGAGGTTCCAGCGACGAGGATGTTCGGCGGAGTGCTATCACCGGCAAGAAACTTAAACTCAAGGTAACCAGTCACATGCGGAAGGGGTTTCCGCGGTACTTCTAACATGCTAGCGTCTAGGTGCACAAGACAGTTGACGACAAGGTTCGGGAAAGAAACCGAACCCAGCTCTTACAGCATCTCAACCAAATGTATGACTGAGGGACAACCATGTATCATATTGAGAGCCCTTGTATTATGAATTTTCCACCACTTTTTAATGTTGAAATTCTTGCATGCGGTTTGCCATCCTTTGATGACATCCATCCCACACAAAAAGTCTCAGTAGTATGGGCCCAGAAAAGCTCTGTGGAGTGAGAGCGAGCTGACTCGGGTCCAAGCTGCTCGCTACGCACAAGGATGATGCCTACATTGCGATTGGCTCCTTTTATGAGGGTACAGGTCACAAACTCATTTATGACATGTTGCAAGGCATTTTCGGGATCTGCTTCGCGTAAACATTGCTTTGCGCACTCACGAGCAAACAACGTCTTCATGATTTGTTCCCCGGTTCCAGATACACTACAGCCTATGGTTACAGAGCCCAACGTTTCTGCCCATGTTCCAGCGCCGTACATGGCAGCCTCTCCTATTCGCCCGGGCTGCTTGAGAGATATTCCACCACTGCTCACACATGCGGCCACGTTCCCACGGCCATCCATGGCCACGGCGCCCACAGTATCTTGCAGGTAAGATTGTGACTGGCCCAAAGGACTGCTGCCTTGCGCTCTGCTCTCACTGAGTTTGTCGCCTTCTCGATTTGTAGGACTATTCGAACGCTCTACCTCTGCCAACAAGAGATTTCGATGGTTATGGAATCGTTGCAAACTGGCCTCGGTTACCAGCTCGTTTTCATCAACCATCTTTACCCCTCGCCCAGCACAAAAGGCCTTTGCACCGTCCCCCACCATCATCATTGGTGGAACCAAGCCGCATACTCCTGGACCAAGTATCTCTATCTCCAACACTTCACGCGCTGCTTGGATGGGATTTTTGCAACCTTTGAGGGAACCCACAGCTCCAAACCCTCCCGTCTGCGAATCCATAATTGATGCATCGCATTCCACCGATCCATTAATTGCGAGGTTTGAGCCCGTGCCAGCGTTAGTTAATGGGTGATCTTCAAGGATGGTCGTCGCCGCGACCACTGTCTGGAGCGGCGGGAGTGCAAAGGTGAGGGCATCAGTGCAGGCGGTTCGAACAAGAGATTTCAGTTTGGCGTGAGTCTCGGGGTTATGATATCCAGCACCAGCATGCACACATATGAAAGTGGAAGTGCCTGTCGACATCTATATACACAGAGTTTGCAAAATCATCCAGAAAAATTCTACGTTTCAACTTTCAAGATCGCCAAGATCGCAATGTCTATTTATCCAGATTGGACATTATGAAAACCGATCTCTCAGAGACTCAGACTCAGAGTCTCAAAAATCGAGTTTGGACTTTTGAGACTGCAACCTTCTTTCTCACTGACACCTTACGAAAACTACTTGATGGCTAGCACTTCCGAGATTCTGCCACTCTACCGAGCTTTCCTTCGGGTTCAGCGGTCTTGGCCTGAGCAGGAAAATCGGGCGGTTCGTATGAAGATTTATTTGCTGGACCGACTACGCACCGAATTCCGAGAACCAACTTCTGAAGTCAACTCGCGGATACAGTACGGGCAGGAGCAGCTGGCATCATTGCGGAGGATGCTGGACAACAAGGTTGAGGAAAAGGTATTTGTGTCTGAGATGCTTATTATGAGATGGAACACTTTCTAACATCAAATCGAATCATTCCAGTACCCACTGCAGAGCGACACATTGCGGAGTTTTCTACCACCAGCCAAAGCTTATGCATTACTCGATCAGGAATCGGTGGATTCGTTGGCCGGAAAGACATCCGTATCATATCTCAAACACTACCTCGCTACCAAGCTGCAGTCATGAAAGCACCCTCGTTTAGAATTACATCTCCAACTGTACATACACCATCAAATTATTATATTTGTGTTAGCATCGAAGCAGTGGTTTGATTTTATGGGTTTGCCAAAGCACGTTCCTCTTGCTCGACCAGCTTCAGGGCTTCTTCCATTGTTAATGGCGGTTTTCGATGCTTTTTGATAAACTAAAAACATGCTTTAGATTGGATCTTTTGGATTCACAAATACTTCTCAGAGCCTACCGATCGGGTGTCTTCAAGTGTAGTGTATTCGTGAGTGTTGAGGTTTTGACGATCAGCCACCGTCATTTTAAAATTGGCAGAGACGTAATGTTCAATATACGACAAATGTGTCTTGATGAGCGCATGAAGTGCTTGCAGAGTTGGATGTTCTGTGGGGAGAGCTGAAAAGCAGCAGTGAGACAGAGGCTGGAGATTGATTGGTGCTTGAAAAACCTACGTTCTTTGGGGATGGGAACCTTGAAGGGTCGAAAACTGGGATCGGTATTCTTATTCTTGCGACGAGCCGTACTTGACGCGGCCGACGACGCAACTGATTGCTCACTGTCGCTTGTGCGGGTGGTACGTGACGACTCGTCCGTTTCCTCCCAGGCTTGTCGTCTACTACGGCGCTTTGTTCGATGCTTATGGGAGGAACGCGTGTGGTGACTACCCTTGCAACAACAGTGCGAAGATGGAAAGGGTGCCGGTGGCCAAGCGGGGAAGGAGGTTTGAGGCGGCCATGCACTGCCGTTAGCAGGTGGGGGATATGCCCCATAAGGCCAAGGACCGTAGAAATTGGGTGGAACTTGTGGGATGTGCGATTGAGAGGAGGGTTCGGGTTTGGGTGGGGGATCATGTGGCGCTGTTTGTGGTATGCTAGGTTGCGGTTCTACTGTTGCCTTCCTGGACGCCTTCATTTGTGTGGCAAGATCCTCTAGCGCCGCAGATCGTTCATCAGCAGACTGGTCGCTGATTTCTTGCGTTTTTACCGCGATTGGTGATGTTATTGATGGCTGGGGAATTGCCCCCAGCGTATCGTCGCCCAGGCTTGTTCTGAGTGGGGAGACCTCGTTCATTGCCAGGGATTCTGGCGGATCCAGATCCTCAAATGAACTCGATCCATAGTCTGACTCTGCTGCTTCCGAGGATGGGGATTGTGCTTCAGAGAGGATGTTTTCAGAGATCTCGGAAACGGGCAAAGATTCTGGCACGGGGGATGTAGATGGATGCCTTTGTGGGTTGATGGGTACGGGTGCTATTGGTGGAGTGTGTACAGGATTCGCAAGGGAAGGTGTCGTGAATGACTGCGCCTGTGGGACCGGAGCTTCGCGTCGAATGGACTCCCTGGCATCCTCCATCTCACTTGGGTCGTCGGCAACGTCACTGCTAACCTCCTGCCCGTCCGTTGACGATGTCTTACTCGCATCGTCTGCCCCACTATCACGAGATTTTTGGCTGGACGCGTTGTGTTCCGCCGGCTGCATCACCTTTGCAGGGAACTGCACCACTTCTGACAGCGGTGGTCGTACCTCTCGCTTGACCTTGACGGCTTTCCGCAGAAATGTTTCAAAGTCACTCCCAACATCACTATCACTATCGAGGTCCGTGGCAGAAGTCGTCCTTGCCCGCTCGATCGGCCTCAGATTTTGCAAACTTTCTACCTTGGCAAGCACCTTTGGGCCCGCTAAGCGCGGTTCAGGGCTGATCAATGGCGTGCGACGAGGCGGAGAGCTCGATGCATCTGTCGGGGCTACAGCAACTGTGGATGCGGTCGAACGCTTGAGATAGGAAGATGTAAAGGGCGGATTGGATAGGGCGTTTGAGGATGGAGGCAAAGTGGAAGCAGAAGGGTTCCCTTCGTCTTTTTTCTTCTTAGCAAGTCCCTCGAGAAACCCTTGGAGTTCACTATCGGAATCAGACACATCTTCAGTTTGCTGGATGGGCCCTTTAGATGGGATGTAGCGCGTTGGTGTTGCCAAAGAGCCTGCAACGCCAGATGATTTACGCAAACTCGAAGCAGGCCGTTCCCCACGCAAAAATGCCTGAGCTCTGAGCAGTGCCGACTCTGGTTTACTCCCACCGCCCCGACCACCCGGCGTATATGACATTTTGAGATTTGCGAAACGCGTCGCGCATGGCGCAGTCTTTGGTGAGAAAGCTGGGAATCTTGAGCTCGCGGCGATCCAATTCACCGCTTGAAACTTCAGCATATGGCCTTTCCAAAGGTGCCTTTAACTTCTTTAACCCACCATTGCCCTGTATAGTCTGTAACAAAGGTGTGCAATGCTGATCCTGCGCGTACTTTGCTTCGTCTACATGCAACCGGATATCACACATCGATTTGTGAAGGGCATGCGTTTGGCAAGACACTTTCGGGCAGATTTCAACCTACAATGATGTATGAAAGGAAGATGTGTGTCGGCTGGAGGTCATTTGTGCTATTTCGGTTTACAGCATGATCTTCAGCGATTAGCACTTCTGCCAATTTTCCGCTCGATTTGAGAGCAAAACAATGTGTAATGGTCAATAGTGTGTAATGGTCAATAGCTTTCAGAAGAGAAAAGAGCTTTCCTTCCAGTATCTGTTATCCCCATGTTGATCAGAAAATCCTCTTTCCAAAGGGCCGTTGAGCTTTGCGCTTCAGTACGCATTTGCTCCGTTCTTCTCTGATGTCCCTTCATTGCGCTCGCGGCGTGAATTTCAATGAGCACCATACGTTTCGATATACAAACCAGTATGTATGTAAGATGGAGAAACGGAAGCTGCTATTGCAAAGAGACTGTCAAGAATCCCAAGTGTGCCTAAATTGTCATCATCGGGAATTTCGTGATGGACCTGCCTACGTCCATGTTGTGGAAAAAAAACAGATAGCAAGATCAAGACAAAAGGAATCATGGATGCTCTAATCTTCATCCAATAGTCAGTTTGAGCTATGTACAAAATCGTTTCTTTAGAGTGTGTCTTTGGCTCTCTCTTTCCCTGTTGGAAAAGTCAATCAATGGAATGGGTCACGTGCCCGTGGAGTTTCCGGTGGTTTCGCCGAGTCGGAAGCCAACGTTGAAAGTTGAAACTCACCACTCCTGCCATTTCTTTGATCGAGCAAAGTTCTGCTTTTTGACGGGAACGGCATAGCCAGATATTTTCGCCCTTGACCACACCACCAAGCGGCAAAAGTATTGCTTAGGTATGCATTCCGCTCTTCATGGCCAGTGCAAACGATCCAGAGGAACGTGGCAGCGAGGTTAATTCGGAAGACGAGGTAGGTCGAATCAGACACCGGGCACCAGACTTTAAGCTGACTCTGTTTTGTAGTGGGAATCAGCTGAACCGATCCCTGTCTCGAAACCGCCGATCATAAGCAATCAGCCGACCGAGCAGTAATATTATTGTCTACGCAAGGCGACACTATTGTGGTGACTGACTTTTGACTTTTGCAGAATTCCCCGGGGCCCAACTGTTGTCGAAACAGATAGTGGGCGTTCGGAATACGTTCCTCAGGTACTTTGCTTGCCGCTACCGGTTCGCTTTCTTCATTTCGCTGACGATCAAACACACAAGGTTCGATTACTCAAGCGCAATGGGAGCTCTAGCCTCAATAGTATCCCATTAGCTCGATCATCTTCCGGTGGTAGTAGCGGCAGTGGTAGTGGCTCGAAATCTCTGGCTGAGAGAGAAGCCGAATATGCCGCTGCGCGCGCTCGAATTTTTGGAGAGGCGGAAGCTTCCGCAAAGGCCGCTGGCTCGACCGATTCAACTGGCGGAACTCCTACAAATCAAAATACTGGAACTACCAAGCGAAATTTAGACGCACAGAAGGCCTTCCCACGAAGCCCCTCTGGAAACGCTATTTTCCGAAATACTAGCTCACAATCCTTTCAGCCTCGGTATGATATGAATCAGAATGCGCGACGGCCGCAGGGTCGTGCCATGGGGGCATATCAGCAGTTCATGCAGCCAACTCCGCCTATGCCTTTACACTACCAATCCCCGCATCAAGGGAAGCAGCAGTTGGGTCATCAGATGCCTTACCCGTCACCAACGATGGGGGATCCGCGGAGGCAAATGGAGCCATATCAGCTGCAACATCAACAACAGCGAAATGCATATGTTGACCAGTTTCCGCCAATACAATCCCAAACCCAGATCCCTCCCTTCTCATCGGCCCAGTCCAGCGCATTTCACCCCATGTACCATATTCCCCACCAACCGCCAGGACAAATCCCGTATGATCCATCACTCCAATCAAACTATAGTATACACGGCCCTCCACAGGCGCATCACCGTCAGCCAATAATACCACCGGAGATGCCAGACTACATGATGAACCCCTATGACATGGGGAGCTCTGGACAAATGATGCAGGACATGACTTGGCAGCAACAGCCGCTTCAACAACCGCCAGGACCGCATAGAAATAACAACTCTCAGAATGGTCAGCATAGCGGGGCTCCGAGGTCGTATAACGGCCAGAACAGTCAATGACGTGGCTCATCTTTTAGTTCTGACCTACCGTCTGGGCGTGCCAAAAAGTAGTTTGACTCCCGAGTAACAAACACTTTCCCGGAACCGCAATGACAATAGCAAGGGATTTGTACTCTATTTTTCAAGTGTTTAATTTTGCGATCTTTTTGCTACATTAGTCTAGTTGGTGTTGGACGTTTATGAGTTGTGAAAGGGAGGGTTGTCGAGACGCAGCTCTTTTTTAATTAATATATTGTCCTACTTTTAACCAACTGGGTCGTTTCTGCCCCTTGCCGAAAAGTATTTGGACAAGGCCGGATACCGCTCCTCACTTTCCAAACTCGAAAGGCGATCTTCGGATGGGATGAGAGGCCCGAGTTTATCGAGCGCCAACAGAATATCTTCCAAAATGGCTTCCGTTTTTTCGGCCTGCTTGCGTATGTTTGCGACTGGCAAAAATGGTTTAAATAACTAAAAGACAAATTGCAGATCATGTGGGTCGTATTACCATTTGCCAGTTTATCACACTGCGTTTTTGCTTCAATCACGCGATTCGTGACCGTGTTTGCCAGTTTGGCGCTGTATTCATCAATGTTGGAGATATTTTTGGCAAGGGCATCCTGCGCGTATGTCAGTTTCTCGGCAGTAAGTAGAAGGGAATACTAAGGCTCGTACTTGATCGCGAGCGACTACGTCTGCACATCGCTGTATATGTGCCCGACATGATTCCCAAAGCTGAATGGCAGGAGTGGGATCTATAGATTCTAGCTCACAGTTTTAACAAGAATGAAATGCGCGGTTTACTACATGAGCAAATCCATACCTGGAAGGTCAGGCTTACCACCTGATGCAGAAGTGAACAGTCCTCCCCAATTAAAGGTGCTTTGAGAAATGGAAGAGGATAGCAATGGCTCAAACTATACTGCACACATGCCGACATTTAGAAATCGTATTGATTGATTCGAGTACAACTGTCTAGGCACAGACCTGGGGAATTCTCCGTAGTGCCTCCAGATCTGGATCCACGACCGTGGATTGTCGGCGACTGACCACTTCTACTACTCCTTGATCCTGGATCATTGAAGATGATCGTGCTGGTATGAATTGTGGTTGCTGTGGTTGTGATGGATCGCTTATTCCTGCTTGACCTGCAAGCAGAGATGGATCCCCACTTCCTGACTCTACTGGTGTTGACGGGACGGCAAAAGTTACGTTACGCGTAGGTCCAAAGCTAATGATTTGGTCGGAAAGGGCAGTGGTAATAGCATCGGAGATGGAGGTGACGTATGGGAAAAACGATCCTGCGGGGCCGGGAGTCGGTTGATGGACAGCGGTTGATGAGGAATTCGATGCGGCGGGAATAGAGGTATAAGTAGGGACAGATGCAGCAGATGCGGAAGGTGTCGCGGATGTCGTTTCGATTGTAATGTATTCGATGTTTGACGGGTGGGCGGGAGCCTCAGGATCCCTTGGTAGCGGAACGGGTGTATTGAGATCTAAAGGGTCAACCTCGTTTCGAAAGGACAGGAATGCTGGGAATGAGAAGAGACCGCTTGCACGAACACTTTGCGAGGCTGCTGATGTGAATCCTTCCGACCAGCTTGCGCTTGCCGACGTTGGCGCAACGGGAATCACAGGTTGAGCTCCAGGAATGGGTACGAATTTCGACGCATGGGACTCCCGGCGAGGCTGGACCAAATTAGGTGGTGGGAGATCTAGCTCTTGTTGTTCAGGGGCGTCTGGCAGCGGCTTTTCCAAGGTTTGCTGGGTCAAGTTTTCGCCTTTCTCGTCGGCGTTGTGTTGCATTACCGGAGCTCCCCCACCAGCGAAGTGTCAGAACTCTGAAATCTTGTTGGTGACCTCGCTTTGTCATTGCGCAGCACCAATGAAATTGACACTTTTATGCTCATAATTCGGGTATTGCACACATTGAATCAACCCGTTTTCCATCTTTGACTACTCATAAATTGATCTGAGGAATTTGGATCGTGGAGGAATGCGTCAGGTTTGACATTAGTTTGTATTTGACAAGGCGATCGGGGATCGTCAAGAGACGGGACGACCAGGAGTTTTACTTTGCTTCGCTACGGATTCCCATATTGCCTGACGGAAAGTTGGTCGATCTGAGTTGCTTCCTTTTCTGTTCACACACTGCAAGGCAGTGTTCTCAACTTTGACCTCTGCTATGAACTTCCAAAGTGCAGGCACAGCCACATTACGTTACCCCAGGATTTCAATTTCCGACAGCTTTCTGCTGCACCGCCCAGACGTAAAAACTCAAGTTACAGAAGACCGACTATCAACATGGTGCGCCCCGTCCCGATCGAGGAAGCTTTTGGAGACTCTCCTGCGTTTCATGCCCGCTTGCAAGCGAGTGAAAATGCTCTCAATAATGTCGACTCGTCCATCAAGAAAATGGTTCATGTTGCAGAAAAAATTGCTGAAATGACCAAAGGTAGGGCTTTTATACTCTGCCTGTTTTTTTCTTTGCTCAAGGTTGGGGGTTTGGCAGACTACTCGGGGAAATATCAGAACTTGGCTGAGGAGATTGAACATTTGGGAGAAAGTGACGATGATCCCGCGTACGAGGTAACAAACGGTGCTGTAACAGTTGAGAACGGTCTACTGATGCTTTTGTCATATCTAGGCTGTTGGTCTTCAGGTATGAGTCCCCCAATAGTGTACCATGGTGCCCGTATTTAAGAACATATGCGTAGCTGGTGAAAATTGCCCAAGTCATCAAGGTCAGTACGTTTGACGCTACTCCTCATGAACCTCCGCGACTCACTCTGTAATCAGGATATTGAACGAAGTCGTCTTATTGCTGCTGTGCAATATAAAGGTCGGTAGCTACAACCAAAAGAATAAAAATCCATGCTCAATGTTTATGTCCGCGTAGATGTCTTGGTGGATCCCCTTCAAGCATTTGCCAGCAAAGAGATACATCCAACAAAGGTACTATCGACCAGCCATATACCCCAAAAGTTTGCGCGCACTGACTCGTCACCTTGAATCCCAGAAAGCAGGAAAAGAATTCCAATCTGCGCAAGACGGATATCATAATGCGCTAACTCGATACATGTCCAAGCGACCCACTGATAAAGGCTTGGAGGAGGTAGATACAGTCCCCTCAAATTATTCTGAAACTCTTGGACCCTGACCCATTTTTGGTAGAGCTCTCGCGATGTAGCTGAAGGTATGCTTTCAAGGACGAATATCCGTAAAGTTACCCCAAAACCTAAACCCAGCATAAAGCCAGGAAGGGTTTTCACGCAAAGACGGTCGAGTATGCTACAAAGCTAAATGATACAGACGTCAAGCGAAAATTTGAATTGGTCGAGAATGTACGTCCATATTCAGCACAAGCATAGACAACTGCTGCTAACACTATTCCACAGATTGTTGCGTTGATCTACACAAATTTCTCCTTTTTTCATCAAGCATATGACGCACTAAAGGATATAGAGCCTTGTATGCGGGATCTCACCGGTAAGCTGGGGATACGTCAGAGATTTGCAATTAAGATCGCTGATACAATAATAAATAGCCATGCTGCAAAAGATGCGACAAGATCATTCTCAGATCGACACCAACGCTACTGCAGAGTTTATGCTTCAGAGTGTTCGAGCCGAAGAGTACGATCCCACAACGACCAGTGGTCCCAAAGCAGTCAAAACGGCGTCTACCATATATAAAGGAAGCTACCTCTACAAGAAGAGCAGCTCGAAAATGAGAACTGTGTGGCACCGCCGTTATTTTGAGCTCATCAACAATCATTTACACTATTTCTCACTCGAGGGAAAGGTAAAGGGGATCCGTTGGTTCCTCAATGCTATATGGGTGCTAAGCGTGGTATTCTCCCAGGATGAGGCCAAAACCACCATTGATCTTCGCATTTGCGCAGTCAAAGAGACTCCTGCTCCTGAGCGACGTTTTTGCTTTGACCTTGTTTCTCCGAGCAAGTTGGTGAATTGTGATTGAGTTTAGGCAACGACATTGTTGACCTCGTTATTTCAGGGCAATGACACTACAGGCTCAAAGCGAAGATCAGCTCAAAGACTGGATGAATGTTTTGCAGGCTGCGATTGCTCGGTCGATATCTGATGAAGGATTTACCGTTTCACAAACGGTAACTGCAGTGCTTCTTGGTACTGCAAAGGGGTAGTATTGGGGATTTCTGATACTCGAATGTAGAAACCGACATTTGGAGAGATTGATCAAGCCGCCATGTTGAGTAAAGGTCCTCCCGCCAAGACCACCAACGAACTGATGAAGAAAGTTTTGGCAGTTCCTGGTATGTGTTGCAGATGCGCTTTATTTCTTTGTGGACTCGCTCGCCTAATTATTACGCTCAGGTAACGATCGATGCGCTGACTGCGGCTCACAGGATGATGTAGAGTGGGTTAGCTGTAATCTAGGCATTATCCTTTGCATCACCTGCTCGGGAATACATCGCGGTCTAGGCCGGCATGTCTCAAAGGTAAGATTACGCGTCGGCCCCAAGGGTAGTTTACGTATCTGACTTTGAGGTATTTTAGATGAAATCATTGGGTTTAGACCGTTGGGACCAGGAAAGCGGAGACATTCTACTGGAATTGGGCAATGAGAAAGTCAACGCGATATATGAAGGGAAACCCAGACTAGATGGGACCCTGGATAGTGTCAAGCCAAGTCCTTCCTCGGATCGGTAAGAGCTGTACTGGTTCAGTCAGTGATGTATGTCCAGGGTGCTTACTATGACTTGAATGTAGCGCGGCAAAGCAAAAATACTGTGTGGCCAAATACGCCAATAAGGTAATTCAAAGGGATTGGACTCTGTAGACCGGCCCCCCGAGCTCAAGATGTTATCTAGGAATACCTTTTGGGAGCCGCGGCAGATCCAGAACTTCATGGGGTACCCCTTCAATCCGCCCTTGTTCGAGCCATGCGGGCCGGTGACATTCTCATGTGTCTTCGTTGCATCGCTTGCGGTGCCAAC
Source organism: Phlyctochytrium arcticum (assembly GCA_025602905.1). Classification (NCBI taxonomy): domain Eukaryota; kingdom Fungi; phylum Chytridiomycota; class Chytridiomycetes; order Chytridiales; family Chytridiaceae; genus Phlyctochytrium; species Phlyctochytrium arcticum. Next base: position 179,586 of record JAHLKI010000024.1, on the reverse strand, counting down.
GTGAATGAGAAGGATCTGAATGGTCAATCTCTGTTGCACCATGCCGTGACGAGGGATAATGCCATTATCGCAGACTTTTTATTGCAATGGAACGCCGAAATCAATGTGACCAATTCACAAGGAAGGAGTAAGTTGCAAATTTTTGGCCATCGCCCATTAGTAGTCACAATAATACCCATTATCGTATCAGCACCACTGCACTTGGCAGCTGAGGGTGGACATGCGTCTGCTGTTCTGGCACTTCTTCGAAGGAATGCAAAGAGCGACATCAAAGACAACGACGGCAAGGTGCGGGACTTTCTCACACCCACAAGAGACGGAGATGTATGACTGATGTCCTGAATTCATTTGCAGGTTGCGGCCGAGCTCGCAGAAGAGAACAGTGATGAGTCGGAACGCCATGCTCGTGTAGTCGGTCTGTTGCGTATGACGGATAGCACAAATAAGGCCGGGTCGGCATGGAAGTCTCAAGATTGGGGTGACCACCCAATCTCGAAACCGGGTGAAAAGAGCATGGCCGAGAAGGTAGATAAGGTGTCTGATATGGCCGCCTTGGAGGGGAACGGGTGGTCGGTGGAACCCACTACGACCAAGGGAATCGTTGCGACGGAACCGTGGTCAACGCCATCGTCGTCAAAGATACCATTGCCATCTCAAGGGGGAGATCCGTGGGCAGAAGAGCAACAAGCGTGGTCGTGAGCGGGCACCAGCGATCCTTTACCCAGCCTCTGCCTTGTATTATAATTATAGGAACAAAAAAGTCTTGGAAGTTTACAAACCAGTTTGCAACGAGAGATTCCCTCTGAGATTCCCAGAGAGATCCAACAGTCCCACAAGCCTTATGTTTGTTGTTTAGAGCCGTAATTCGAAAAGGCTCCAGTGGCCTAGTTGGTTAAGGCGTCGTACTTATAAGGATGTTCTCTTTATGCCATGCGAAATACGCGGGTTCGAGCCCCGCCTGGAGCATTCTTTTTTATTTTTTTTATTTTTATCCAATACTATTACCCCCTCCGAGTCGATTGCTGTAGGTCCCGATGTTTTTGAGTGACTTTTGAGGTCTGTAGATGTGTTTTTGTCAACCGGAACGCGGTTCAAACAAGCGAAAAATATTTCGAAATGGGTGGAATGGCTGGCAAGATGGGCGAGCGCGGAAATGGGGAAGTGGCTAATTGAATGGATGATCTAGTCGCTGCAGTAGATGGTGCAAAGTGTGATCCAAAGGCACTATGGTACGAGAGCAAGTTGCGGGCATTTAGTGGGCCGTTCCCCACAACCGCTCTCTATCTCGGCACCCAAGTGCGATACCCACATCAACGTAGAGACAGTCAGCAATGTGGCGGCTGTAACGTGCCTCTTCAAGTATGTATACAAAGGCCTCGACAAGACCACAGTTGTTCTCTGGCAGGAAGTCACCAACAATCAAGTTCCTACCGACCACCCCGAGGAAGCCATCAACGAAGTCAAGCAGTATCTCGACTGTAGATACGCTTCGGCCTCTGAAGCCAGCTGGAGAGACTTTTTGACTTTGGGTCTTTACGAACGCTCACCCGGCTGTTGAACCTCTGGTCGAACATCTTGCGTACCACTTGCTCCATTAGTCAGGACGCGGATGTACGCGTGGTGCGGGACCGGCCCTCCTGAACTGGAGAAAGATGCTACTTGCGAATGTTGTTGACTATTGTTACCGGTGCAACTTCCTTTGAAAGTCTGCGCACTGTCAACAATGTCTAATATCCCTTGGCTGTTCTGTGATGTGACAGATCCCTAGATTAATTGGAACACGCATTAGCAAGCAAGCTCTCAGCGATGACTTGCAACACCGTTGCTCGACGCGAATTAGGTAACAAGTACCCTCATCCTGACCGTAGACGAATTCGGTCAAAATTAGTGGTCTGGCAAACCACAATCTGAGGCTGAAGAAAGGAGTTCCCATCATCCTCCTGCGCAACTTCAACCATTTTCCTGACCTCTGCAACGGAACCCGCCTCACTGTTCAGCGTGTCTAGGGTAAAATGGCAATGCCAATATCGGCTCGATTGTCTTCATTCCCCGAATCCTGGTGACAACCAATGAGGGAGACATGCCCTTCATTCTTAAACGAAGACAATTTCCTATGCGCATCGCCTACGCCATGCGACAATCAACAAAAGTCAAGGCCAGACCATGATGCATGTCGGCCTTCACTTACTAACTCCTGTCTTTGCGCATGGTCAACGATAAGTCGGTGTTTCCCGCGTTACCAGTCAGCAAAACCTTCGAGTCTTGAACATGCAGGGACATTATCACACCTATTATTACCATTAGCCCACATAAGTTTTCACATTTCTTTTACTCCTCACCTGATTCTCTTTTGTACTTTTTCCATTACATTTTTCACGTGGCCACCCTCGTCATCGAGAGATTTACATTTGCGGGATATACAGAGCGAGCAACCAATGCCATTCTATAGAAATTTAAACGACGCGAATGGGGCCGTTATAAGAAAACTCGGCTATAAAACATTCTGAGAAAATATACCGTCCCCCCTCACAATTCCCACGGTCGTTTGACCCCGCGCGGCTCTTGTTGAATGAATTCCTGCTGCTCCTGTGCCAAGGCCTGCTCCAGCTCATCGGGATTTTCGACATCGATAGCAGACGACGGAAAGACGTTTTCACTCGCTTCCTGTTCCCGTTCCTTGCGCCTAATGTATTTCAATATAGTGGACCGCATGGACGTGGGATATCCTTGGGCTGCGAGAAAGTCGATGCTTGCGTTCTCAATGGTCGTTCGCCTTCGACCATGCAACTGCCGACGCAGTGCAATAACCCCTTGTCTGATATCGGCCAAGTGCTTGCGTGGCGTTACGGTACGACTGACCCAGTTGATGCTCTCGATGTTGATGGCCTGCGCATTTTTCATGGAATCCGGGATGTTGCTCCTTGCGTCCAGAGACTGGATTTGCCAATGGAAAATGTTATCGGCAGTGATCCCAACGGCCGCCAGCTTGAGGCAGACCTCTCGCTGATGATACAGCACTGCCCGGAAAATCATCTTTTGGTAGGTGCCGGGAAAGTCGGCAAATGTTTGAAGCTCTGGGCTGTCCGTTACCCATTGGAGCTGGTTCGTTTTGCCGTCTTTCCTGGGACAGGCGTGTGCGCCGGGCTTGCCCTTGGGATTGGGTCGACGTAAAAATGCCTCGGCGCTACAAAGATTACAAGCTGCCCATCTCATAGGGGTGCTGCGGTCTGCTAGCTGCATAAACTTTACGGTCCGCGTGCGTGAATTTTCCGACCTCAGAGCAATGCCGGCTCGCTGGTTGGCGCTTAAACCCTTGACCGACGCAAACTCTGCATCCGAGTAATTCTCGGCTGATTCTTGCAGTCCAAAGAGAAAATCCAAGGCTACTTGGACTGCATACTCGCGCGCCCGGAATTGGAGGTCCTCTTCCTTTTCCTTCTCCTCCTTCCCCTCCTCTCCCTCCTCAACCCACTCCTCGTCCTCATCCTCCTCCTCTTCTTCATTACCCTCCTCCCCTTTCTCCACGGCCACCTCCATCCTCAACTTCTCAAACACGTTAGTCAATACGGGGATGCTGCTGCGCAGTAAGGCCATCCGCCAGCGGTTTTTCACAAAAGTTGGCAGATCCATATGCTGGAGCATCCATTCCGGGAGCAGCTCATCAATGCCCGCCCATGTCACCCGATCAGCGAGCTCGTCACCGTAATCGTTTTCCTGGGACAGAAAATCGTGCAGGAACGTGGCATACCCTGAGGCTACCAAATCGGCGGCATGTTCATGCTCTGCCATGCCTGGTGACTGAACGTCCTTTCCTCTCACAAAAGTTTTGTGGCATGTTCGGCAGCTTTCTATGGTAAAGGCACTTGCCTTTGTGACCCTCCCCGGCCAATTCATATCCCCAATCATATCAACGATCCTTTGTAGCGGCGTACGGCTTTGCAAGACGCTCTTGCCTTTCTCATGGGCTGATCTTGCCGCGAACCCCATTTCTCGTCGAACCCGTCCGAAGGATTTTGCGGCATAGAACGCATTGGTTCCTGCAGGCAAATTCAGCAGAAATTTTTGCCATGCCTCTGGATCATCCACCATGCTGGGTGGCGTTGGAAGCAATCGCTGGAGGAGGAACCCCATTCCCCGTTCCACTAGCTGCGTGCGCTCGCGTACCAGTGCTTCCACCTGTTTGACACGGATGCTCGTTCGTTTGCCAATGACGGCCGCCCGTCCCTCCATTCTGCATTGCATGTATGTAAAAGGGGTAACAAAGGGAGTATTGCGTGGGGCGGCGGGAGAGCGCATGGCTCTCAATGCACCAATCAGAAGTTGGAATCGGCCCTTGAGTATGTCCAGGCGCTCCTGGACCTGCACCGATTCTTGCAGCACTTGAGGCAAAATGTGGTGTGTAAGGAGATCATAGCGGCTCTTTTGTTCAGAGGGTGGAAGAGAGTCATTTTCGAGCACGAGCCGGCTTGTAATTGTCGTGGCAACGGCATTCTGGGCAATGACTAGACTATTGATGTCGTGCCGGATGGCTGCGCAATGGGGGTCATGGGCGTAGACGCCCGGATGGTAACTGGCTACGATCAGTGCCACGTTGTCTTTTTGAGGTCCAAACCTGTGTGTGGAAGAATGAGGATGATGAGAAAGAGGGAGGATAAAGAACCCCGTAGGTGTTCTTACCTTCCAATAAACGGCCGGCGAATGTAAGTATGAAAATTTCTAATCGACCAGGATGAATCAAGGCTCCGACCGTATTTGCTAGAGTTGCTGATTTCCGGGTGTTCGATGACGGTGCCGACCGATGCTTGGCTCTCTCCCAGCTCTTCTTGCCCGGAATTCGTCGTCATGTCGACTTCCAGAAGCCCATATGCAAAGGCACCTAGAGAATCACTGCCCAGGCAGTCAATATGCCACGGCATGACCTCCAGCAACACTGTCTGCAACCAGGCAAGGACAGTAGCAGGGTCCAAAAGTTTGCAAACAATTTCGTACAAATCGCGAAAGGGCCCGAGGAAGAGACTCGGCAGCATCTTATGGTGGCGCGCTTCAGGTGGCAAGAGGGCTTGAATGGCATTGACCAGGTTCAAGATACTTCGCACGTGGGTACGCGGACCCAGTCCGCCGAGGGAAGTATCATAGAATGGGACCAACCACTCGTGCGCCTCCCTTGTAGGATCTTTGCCCATATGCATCGTCATCACATGCTCTGCTTGCCCAAGGGGTACCAGATCACTAATCATTTGCGTGATTAAAAGTTCGCATACTTGGGGAGTTAACTGCAAGTCCGTAGCCGCATCTCGGTACAGATTGCCCACCCGCTCACGTCGCTCCGGCATATTGGTGGGATGCCAAGGCCTGGAGAGTCCGAGTATCCTCACTTAGCGAATCCGCAAGTTTTTGCGCTATTTGGTCCAATACCAGTTGTGTCTCAAGGCTTGAACGATAGCTGTGGTCAATGCCACCCGGGGCCACATTCAGTGCGGGTATATGGAGAAGCACTCTGAGAAACCGTTCAAAGTCAACAAGACATGCATGATCTGGGTGTCGCAAATAGAAAAACAGGTGCTTAACGGGATTGTCGTCTTGGGTTATCGTGGCAGGATTGACGGGAATATCATAGGATAGAATGTGCGATGTGTGCACTCGAACTAGGTCTTGCGCTGCGGCTAATAACATCGCTTGGTGTCTGGAAGTGGCTACGTCCGGTTGCATATGTTCAATGACGCGCAGTCCTGGATGCCGGACGGTGATGCCAACGTATGAGAAGCTGATGGTACGTTGTTTGGCCACCTCGGGTGCCTTGCACAGCTCGGACACAGCCCGTAACCAGATCTGGTCATCCTTACGCAGCCGAGAATATGCTTCCAGAGTACATTCCAAACCGCCATCGCTGTTGTCAATTTCAATAACCATGCAGTAGAAGCTCAAAGAAATCTTGTCGGGCAGCTGCACGTCAATGACATCCGCATCTGCTTCGATATCGATCGTCGGAAAAGATGGTGTTCCAAGCAACTTGGGCGTAGCAAAGGGCGCAGATAGGTAGTCTTGACATAGCTTGACAAGATCCGCTGCATTGGGCTGCTTCTTGAGGGCCAATACCGTAGCATCGCTGAACGGCGCAAGTCCGTAAAACGCGTCGGCTCGTTTATTCAGCAACTTTTGAATCTCCCCTAGCGAACTGGTTTGGGTCACTGCGTCGGCCAGTTCGGTAGACTGCTGATCACGGTGCCATTCGTCCAGAAACAATTTGGTGCACTGCTCTTGAAAACTCGCAGGCGCTGGAAACAAGTGGGAGCCAAACATGATTAGACGGTCGGAGAGGGGACAAACAATCAAGGAAGAGTGTGATGTGATGGGTCGGCGTCGGCGTGGGTGCGGGTAGGAACCCGATGCTCCCTAAACTGTGAGAGGATATCAATAGAAGCACTACGTATCAAGACACAAAAGATCATCATACCGATAATGTCTGCGGAACGGTCCTGCTTGTTGGTTCTGCGCGTGAGGGTGCTGTCGAGTAGGAGAGAGATCAGGGTGTGCAAGTAAAACCGAGCTCGGCGTGGGCGTGTTGCGAGTAGGAACCCGATGCTCACCAAACTGTCAGAAATAAAGATATCAATAGAAGCTCATGTATCAAAACACCCAGATCATCATACCGATAATGTCTGCGGGACGTGTTGATTCTGCGCGTGCGGGTGCTGTCGAGTAGAAGAGAGATCGGTGTGCGCAAGTAAAACCGAGCTCGGCGTGTTGCAAGTAGGAACCCGATGCTCCCCAAACTGTCAGAAACTCAAGATCTCAATAGAAGCCCACGTATAAAAGATCATCATACCGATAATGTCTGCGGGACGGTCCTGTTTGTTGATTCTGCGTGTGAAGGGTGCTGTCGAGTAGGAACAAAAATGTCGGCGTGCGCGAGAAGGAACAGAGGAGAAAGTAACAAGATCGGGGCTGAACGGTTCTTTTTTGACCTTTTCTTTGTTCGATTCTATAATTTGACAGGAAAGCTTGATGTGGGGTGTCAGATCAAAGGTGTCAAAAGACTAAAAATAGCAACCACAGCGTTGGTGACATCCTCAGTAACGATTGCTGATTGGTCATGACATGTGGCACAGTCGCACAGTGCTCCAGAGACCCATACGAACAGACTCTACGACTTGATGCAGATATCGCTAATGCAGCTCATGATATTGTAACACCCAAGAGCCGCGCATCTATTGCATCGGGTTTGTAGTCCATTTTCTTACTCTAGCATCCCGACATCACTATTGTCGTAAAAATCGATGATGAAGCACTCGAATATATACGCGCAAAAGACCACCCCCAGGCCACCCCCAAGACAGCGATCGAGAAAGAAAAAACAGGTTCATCTGGATGATAAACATCCCAGGTCAGTGAATGTCCCGACAATATGCTGCAGTGTTCCGGCGTTTAGCACAGAGGGTATCTAAAATGAGTACAACAGTCGCTGGCCCAGTGGAAATAGGCCATGGGACTGTCGTGTGTCTGGACAAAAGCACTCCTTCGCCAAACTTGTATTCCCAACATGAAATCGAGAAGAAATGATCTAGATACTCACAGGTCGTACGCTGCTTGCGCGGACCTAGCCGAAATGCAGGCGATGACAAACGCTGAGCGCAACTTGGGTGTGAATCCAATAGAATCAAATACCAGAGAATGAGCCCTGTAGTCTCTCGAGTAAATTATCATCCGTGCCCATCAGGACGAATGGCTAAATGGTTTAAAGAAACAATAAAATCAAAATTGCCGTAAAAGTTGGGCGAGCCACTACGAAAAACCGAAAGCGCAGTACGCGATGAAGTGCGCAGTCATGACAGTCCAGTGGCCGGCCCAGTTCAAACCCCCCAGCGAATGGATAGTACTAGTCGTAGATAGCAAGGTATCCTCGATGTGAAGCTAACAACGTAGCCAACTACTGTAGTATGATATCCCGAGGAAGGAACTTGCTCACATCCATCCTCCTCCCCTCCCCATTACGACTGTGCTACACACTTTTTTGAAATATTTTCGCTTGTTTCGACCGCGTTCCCGTTGACAAAAACATATCCACAGACCTCAAAACACACCCCACGACCTCAGGACCCACAGCAATCGACTTGGGGGAGGTTCAGGGATGTAGAATAAAACAAAAAAAAAGCCTGCTCCGGGCGGGGATCGAACCCGCGTATTTCGCATGGCATAAAGAGTTCATCCTTATAAGTACGACGCCTTAAAACCACTAGGCCACCGGAGCGTCTCTTCACCCAACAAATTTTCGCTGTTCCCAAGTACCTTGCTTTTTATACCATTTGTGGTCGGTGATTTTACACTTGGAATACGCCAATAACCTCGAGGACGTACTTTTTTGCGATTGTAGATGAGTCGGGGACCAGATTGATCCTCCTCCGTTGTGCTCCTGGTCTTAAACATGCTGCAGTCGTCCTGAACGAGCCCCCTGATGACAACTTGAATGATATCCGAGATATACTGGTGTCCGATTTCTTGATGAATCATTTCGTAAAGGGGTATAGATCTGAGGGACTTGGGGCTGGCACATCATCAGAGGTTTCAATGCGATCCGTCCCCCCGATCTGGGTGTGTATTCCCAGTAACAGAGGAGCCACTGAGCAGAAAGCCTACATACTGGTAAGCGAGGATCGTGAATGATCTGAGGAAGAGTTCTCATTGGCTCGGCCGCCGCAAGTAAGAGTGAATCATATAGATAGTCAGGGTTTCCTTGGACAGGCTTTCCAAGTATCTTATATGATGGGAAATCCCGGTCCCTTTTCATTTCTGCAAGGGCGGAGCTGCGGACGCGGCGCCAGGAGAGAGCTCTGCAAGGGGAAAGAAGATCCGAACGGAATATATGCCGGCGATTATTTGCAGAGTTGCTTTTGTTCTTGGGTCGTTCCTATTCGTCGTCGTCGTCTTTGCCATTGCCACTGTCGCCGTCGTAGTTTCGGTGCAAAAGGTTTTTGGGGCCGCGGAGACAACGTCCAAGCAACCACTTTCGGCTCCTCCCAAGGGCTCCTCCTGCAACTTTTTGGTGAACAGTCAAGGAACGGGCATTTACTTTTTACCTTTGGGACCGAAGCGCTGCGATCGAGAGTCGAGACAGTTTTATACTCGAGTAGATATATCCACGCTGTTGATTCACGACAAAACCCCGCCCGCGCGCAGAAGCTGCAACTGTCAGGGCACGATACATATATCCGTCAAACTTCACCCCCTGGAAAACAACCGCCATTATAGGACGCTGGAAAAAAATTAAACACTACTGTCGAGCAACAGCCGTTCCGTTCAGTATCGTCGCTAAGGACCCTTGCCGGCAGACTTTCCACTTGTTTAGAAGACTTTGGAACAGCGTCTCAAGTGCATTTTCCCACCGCAAAAGAGAGATCACGTCAGAAAAGAGTATAGATTCTCTATAGGGGACAACTACAGGCAACGTTTGAATAGAATTGTCCAAGAGAGTGGTATATCCTTGGGTCATTTGGATTCTCAAAGTAAGTTCTGGTCAAGTTTTGACACATCTAAAGACCATCATGGCTAATAGATCTATATAGTCAAGCACTTTTGCCTAACCGTAAAACAAAAAAGGAAACTGGCATTGGAAAGAAAGGTGCAAGGAAGAACGTACGAGCTAATAATGATTATCGGGATCAGACGTCACTACTACTACTACAAGACTACATGATCCCGCGTACGGCCGAAAATCCAATTTTCACGTCAAGCACATCCCCCGTTTGTACAAACGTAAAAGAAGATTGTCTGAGCCAACCGGTTCTTTGAAGGACTGGAACAGGATGCTTCTGCTCGATGATAACGAATGTATCACACATCTCAACATTCTCCTCATCGGACCGGCCCATGTTGGCAAGTCTAGTCTGAGGGCGGCGCTGGCCAAAGGCTTTACCGCCAAACGGATGAATACATCAGGCTCGTCCACTTCCGCATCATCCACTGCCAAATCACGCGCTGGACGCGGTCCTTGGCAAGGACATTATGATCCGACCATTGAAGCTTCCGACACGTTTCAATACATCCTTCCTCCGCCTCCAGCGCCCTTTGGGCAGGGCCCGACATCGCCCGTGGACAGCTCTGCCTCATCGGCCAGCACGAATAGCGAGCACGAGACTTTATTCACACAAGAAGAGCTTTGGCAGCAACGACGAGGTCAACGGATTGTCCTGACTTTGAGTGATGTTGGCGGACACCCATTCTACGGCTCGTTATGGCCTTCGGCAATAGCGGCTGCCGACGCATTCATGCTCGTCTACGATGTTGGAAGCCGGCAATCGTTTGATGCCATGTGGGGCTTTTACCGGCTGATTGTAGAAACAAAGTGGGCTCGACCGAATGATATACCCATCATGATGCTGGGCAATATGGTCGACAATGTCTCCTCAAAGGCCTCGGGTGATAAACGATTGCGCCAAGTGACGCGCGATATGGGCCAATCGTTCGCTGACCTGTTGAAATTGCCCTTCACCGAAACGACCATCATGGCCCCTCAATCTGTCGCGCATTGCTTCCGACAGTTGATATTAAGCGCCCAAACGCAGGCCCGAGCAATGGTGCAAGCGGGACTCGTTGTTCGTGCAGATGCGTTTGGCCCCACCTACCGCGCACTCAGACGGCCATCGGATTCATCTTTTGGCCAGGGTGACCCGGCAATGGCTGCTGCTGCCGCCGCCCATGCTCACGCTCATGAAATGAGTGTACGAGGCATGGTTGGAGCGTCAGGAGCAGCGTCTGTGCATAGTTCTTCGGCGAGCATGGCTGTTTCAACTGGTGGTGCGCCGAGCTATGCGAGCTCTACGCTGTCAAGAGGTTCAAATTCGGGTTTTGGCATCGTCCCCCTTTCTCTGGAACGTCAGTACGGAGAAACCAGTAAACGTCATGAAACTTTTGGCGATTCGTATGATCCACACCAGCAACTCCCAAGCCCAACACCTAATCCTACCTCTCCCACTTCCCCTAATCCTCTGCCCCACCCCAAACCGGACAATATTCGATTCCGCCGTGATATGGTGTTTCGCGCATGGAAGGCGTTTCAAACGAGCAGCAGTTATACAACGTCACATTCTGATGAATCGCGGCAGCTTGTTCGGTCTCTGGTGACAAGCAGTGTCACCGGAACCATCCCCGTCAAGGCGGACGGTTTGGCATCTTCTAGCATACTGGCCGCCGACTCGACGGAAGGGTCCATGACAACAAACGCTCAGTCGTTCCGGGACAGTGCTGGTTCACGTCCCTCCTCTCCATCATCATCATCACAGAATATCGCTAGCAACATGTTGCCGCTTCGCGCAGATTCGCTATACACTAGACAACCTTCACTGGGTAGCACTATCAACACATCTCTGAAAAGCCAGCAGGATTCTGGCATATATCTTGCCGACTCTCTATCACGCAAGGACAGCAATGGGTCAAGCTATAATCCCGCCATGTCGTATGAGAGCCTCGCGATGCGTTTGGGTCCATCCTCGCCAACACTTGTGAACGAGGCTGGAGCTGACTTTCGGGGCGGCATCTTGGAAACTCTTGTCGAATCGGGACTGGAAAAACGTCAGACACCTATACTGCAACCCCCGCCATCGCGGCTTTCGCGCAATGCCCTTACCAAGCGATTTCGATCGTCGGATGACGTTCATCGTATGGTCATGCGGCAGCATCAGCAAGGCAATCACCATCTTCATCAGATCCCTCAACACCAACAACACGCAGTGCAACAACCTAATTTACCCGCACACCCAACACCCGAACAGCCAGATTACCACTTTCATCAAACTCAGCAATCAGCGTGGCCACCATTTCCGGATTCATTCTCTCAGCAGCAGCAGCAGTACTCTTCCCAACCCCAGCCCCAACTTCCGCAACCTCCCGGCAGACGCTCACCCGCACCAGCACCCGTCCCAGCACCGGCCCCCGTCCCCCCTCCCTCCACGTACCGCCAGCAACAAACGGCCAATAACGACTCTACATCCGGATCAAGACCCACTACACCCCTCCCCACCCCAGCCCCATCCGCGTCCTCGGGCTCCACCACTCCCAACCGCCTCCAAAGATCACAACAAAATTTACAACAGTTGCTCGAGCAGCTGGAAACATACAATTTTGACGACGATCTCGATTCCGAGAGTTTACCATCCTACTCGGCTCCACCACACTCCATCACCCGTTCCAAATCCCTCGGATGTATTGACCGGAACTCGCAAATGCTCTTGGCGTCCTCGGCATCCCCGCCCCCGCCGCTTCCCAACCACCACTATCCCCAACAACAATCGGCTCTGACGCTACCCATTCTTCAGGAAGATCACTGGTCCCATCGTGCCATGGCATCCGAAAACGATAATGATAGTGATAGCATTACCAGTGATGATGGGGCCAGTATTCTTGTGCCGGCCATGCCGACCATGCCCATCCAGATCCTTGCGCCTTCCTCCTCTTCCTCGTACACACCCAACGCCGACAGTGACCACCCATCCAAGACAACAGCAACCGAACCTCAACAAAACCGGAAAAATATCGAGCTTCTTCGCAGTATTTTCGCCGAACTGGATGAACGGCAGGTCCGTGAAATCGTCGAAGAGTTTGGATTACGGGTTCCGCCCGGGGCTGTCCCCCCTCCTGCTGCTGCTGTTGACGGTCATAGTAGTACTCCACCCGACACCTTTTGAAAAAACGACACATGGATGCGGAGCATGATTTCAAGGACATATTTGAACCCTTTTTTTAATTCCCTTGCACATACTTTTTTTTTGCCCCCTCCTTCTTCTCTTCTCTTATTATTGCATTCTCTCCCGGACCAATCCATTTTCTTGTTTTTTCTTTTTACTCTCTCTTCTTGAATGAATTTGTACAGTGTTTAGTATATTTTGAGCAAGTGTATTTACCAATGAAATTTTTCCGGTCGATTTTGTACATCAAACCCAAGGCATGCCACATCCAGAACTCGCGTTGGACATCTTGATTCACTCCACATCTCTCAAACACTGACATCCCTCTACAAGTCACAACACCCACCATTCCCACCTTCCCCACCTTACCAGCATGCCCAGACTCACAGAACGCGAACAAACGCTGAAGGATCTCCAAGAGTGGGTCATGTTGGCTTCCGCCGACGGCGATCTGGACCAAGTAAATGAGGCCCTAAAATTATTGGCCGTTTTCAAGTCTTCAACTGAAGAGGACTGGGAAGAGATAGAAGAGGACATCTAAGAACCGGATGAACATGAGAATGTACTTGAAGATCAAGGAGATACATCCGAGTGTTGTGATTTTGTTTCTCGGATGAGATTTTATAGACAATCTTTAGACATAGACTGATGTATTGGATGGGCATAGGAATTAGATTTGCACATATATAAGAAGGTGAGGTGCCGACGTACATAAGTTGGACCTTATAGTTGATGCAAACTACCAACTACAGTACCGGTACAGTCATAAAAGAGAGGTGAACACTTCCCAGGATAGCTCGCCAAAAATCTGGCCTTGAGCATCTTGACACCATCACCACAGATCATCTCTCTTCACAACCACATATATCACTCTACCCACCCACCTTCCCCGCACCACCAACCCACCCACCATGCCTCGACGCACAGAACGCGAACACACGATAGAAGATCTGCAAATGTGGATCATGATGGCCATGGCCGAAGACGACTGGAATCAACTAGACAAGGGAGCCCAGCTCTTGATTGCTGTCGAGGCTGCGTCGGAAGAGGATTGGGAGGAAGTAGTGAGGGAAATGCAAGAAAGAGATGAAAATGAGAATGTATCTGAAGATCAAGGATATGCATCCGAGTGATGTGATTTGTTTACGGAGAACATAGATAGATAGAACTGTGTGTGTGTGTGGGAACTAGGGCATATATACATCAGGACGTGCAGCCATACTCTTTCCTCAATTCCTAATTTTAAGCATGCATCCAATAGTAGTATGGAAGACATCCACGAGGGGTTAGGTCGGGCCTTCATGTGGAATACGCGGGGGAATACGGCACCAGCATTTTTTCCATTCTTCAAACAAATATTATATACAAGGGAGAAACGTCCCATAAAAACCAAGTTACAAAAGATAGAGCAAGATCAAAGCGCATAACCTAGTGCTTCTTGTGTGGGGGTTTGGTGTACGCCAGCAAGTTTTTGGTATCATCAGGCATGTCAGAGACCAGGTCTTTGAGGCCGGCCTTTAGGATGAGGTGCTTGAGTTGTTTGGGTGAGTAGTCTTGGTACTTTTCGCGGGAGAGGAATGCGGCAAGGATTCCGACGACTGTGAAAATGAGATTAGAATTTACCGGTTTGGGAGAGGGGAGTGGAGAACTTTACCATGAGGAGTGGCCATGGATGTTCCAGAGATGACATTGGTGGCAGTGTTGGATCCAATCCAGGCAGACTTGATTTGGTGTCCTGGGGCGAAAATGTCGGTACACTTGCCCCAGTTGCTGAACCAGGCACGCGCGTCAGAGCGAGTGGTGGCTCCTACAGTGACGGGCTTGGATGCCGATGCAGGAGAGTAATCGCAAGCATCCCTGTTGTCGTTACCGGCAGCTACAGCAAACGTAACTCCACTATCGAAAGCGGCGTCTACAGCACGGTTGAGAACTCGCGACATGCCACCGCCCAAACTCATGTTGCCAACGCTTCGGACGCGTTTGCCGTCTGTCGCAGACTGAGTCTCGTTGCGGTGCGCCTTGATGACCCATTCGACACCACGAACAACGTCAGACATGGTGCCAGAGCCGTTGGTTCGGAGCACCTTGACTGCAACAATCTTGACCTTCTTTGAGACACCATACGTTTTACCACCAATGGTACCAGCACAGTGGGTACCGTGACCGTTTCCATCCACATCTTGGTCATTGGCGGGGATGGTGGCTCCCCACACAGCACGGCCTTCAAACTCTGTGCCAAATGGTTAGATTCAGCGATACTGTAGTGGTCCCCCCACGATTCACACATACCCTCGTGATGGATGTTGACACCCGTGTCGACGACATAGGCTGTAACACCCTCCCCATCATTCTCATAGTAGTGATAAGAATCGAACCTTAAGAGAAACGATTTAGCTTGGTTGGATGACTGCTATAGTATAGCAAAGCACTCACTGCTTGTCAGTCAAGTGGCCCTTGTGGGAGATACGTGAAAGGCCCCTGTCAAAAGAATGTCCGTTAGCTCCCCAAACCATGTTCAAATAACACATAAGCCAGCACACACCATTCAGCTCCATGCTGGACATTGGTTTCATCATTCTTTTTGGTGTGTTTTGTAGGGTGACTCGTGGTAACAACTTGGTCGCGCTCAATATACTCGACCTATGGGGTTTGGATGAGTACATTGATGGCCAAGATAATTAGCGTCATGGCATTCATACATCGGGCAAGTTGCGCAAGGCATTCAGCGTGTCTGGAGGGAATGAGCCGACATAGCCCTCAAAGTTGGGAAAATCAAAAGTCTCGAAATTGGCCAAGGAATGACCCAGAGCGTTGAGGCTAATTCAAGGGAGTGAGATGTCATGCAGTCACACCCATCAAACTGCAGTTAAGACTGTACCTGTTTTGGTGATGGGCAGCGCGTGCGCCGGGTTTCAAGACGACAATATAGCGGTCGTCAATGACTTGGGCATTGAGGGCACTAACAATGGGAGCCTGCACATTGTTTCCACCCGATAGAACTACCTGTTCATGGTGAACTGCGGCCAACACACTGACAGCGGTTGTCAGCGAGAGCAGGAGGGTTGGCAGCAGACGAGGCATTGTGATTGCGCGGGGGGTAGATTCCGCGAAAAACAAAGAGTGGTGGGAACTGAGCAAGCCTAAGTAGTAGACAGTAGGTTGTGGGAAAGTGGAAAAGTTGGAGAGGAAATAGCGGGGGGAGTCCAGTGGGTCGCTGCTTTTATATGCGCTGCGGCGGGGATTGTCATCATTTACCCTTCTGATTGCCCTTTGGCCCGTGACGCCTGCGCCGTTCTTTCGGCCCAGAAAGGCCTTTGCACCCTTTACATACTTGGACATATCATTTTTATCCTACCAGGACTATAGGAAAAGCTGTTACAGACAAACCGGTTGATTCATTCGCTTCTGTCACAAAAAAAAACTGTGGAAAAAACGACTGCATTCCCGTCTCCTGGCTCTCACAATCCCCCAAGACGGCATGCTCTAAATTTGGGCTTCATGGCTTCATGGCAAGCGGCCTGTATGGTACAGCAGAGCATATGGAAGCTGGGGAGAAATACTTCTGTTGCATTGCTAGTAATAAATGCCTTCCCAAAGTCATTGTTTCGTCGTCGCGGACTCGCGGACTCGCGGAAACCGTCTCGTCGCGGTTTCTCGCTTTCACTTTGATGACATCCGCATCATTTGGCTGTTTTGGTCGTGAGAGTAACTGGCCAGCCACATATAGGCAAACGCGGGCGAAAAGCATCGACACCTCGGCGCAAATCTTGAACGAATTGATACAAAGATTGGAAAGAAAACATGGTATGAAGCTTGTTTTTCTCATTCAGCAGATTTTTTGTATTTCTGAAATATGCTTTAGAGCAAGAGAAAAGCTCTCTCCTTTGAGGAGAAGCGTACGCGACTCGCGGACTTTTTCTATGAGACGGTGCGTGAGAGTTCCTTATCTGACTCGATGTCGATCCTGACCAAAGAGATGCCATTCATTAGAAGGACTTTTGGCAGCTCAAGGTACTCGCCGCTATAATGGACAAAGGCAGCTGACGTTCCTAAGACATGTTTCTCAGGACATTGAAAAAATTGCATCAAAAAGCAAGGGAATTGGTACGAGCCAATAGCATCTTTATGGGGAAAAGAAGGAAATCTCATCAGTTGCACCTTTTAGTCACTCAGTCAATCAAAGAAGTCCTCGAATCTCTAGTTGTAAGTTGAAACATGATCGTTTTTTTGGGTCTTTTTAATCTAAATCCCACTCCACCAGTCGGACAACCTGGTCACTGTCGAAAAGATCGGGACAAGGTGCAAACTGGGAGACTGATCAAAGAGTAGTCAGCAGAACTAACCTATATCCACTCGTAAAGCAACTATTACTGGTCGTTTCCCAGCACGGCGGTCCAGACAGTACGTAGATCCAAAGGCTAAATTGTACCAACAGCACTAACCAGCAATATAAAGCGTAAACGCAAGATCGATGATCTTGAAGAGGAACTGGATAAGCTGAAAGTAGGGCCACCAAACATGAGATGGGCATCGCATCTCGTTTATGCTAAATCCGCATTTAGAGCAAAAAACGCGACATTGAAGCGCAAATCCAAGAGGATCTGGCGGGTCGAGAGCAAACTGTACGCTTTTTGACACTCGTTTTACAGCTCTTTTATCATACTAATATCTGAATGTGCAGGACGACCGGAACGAGCTGCTCGAAAGATGGGAAACCGCCAAGCAATTAAAAACCTCGCAGGAAGAAACTCTAGCGAAATACCGTGATAGTGACCCATCACTGATTGAGGCAAAAAGTAAGTCTTTCAATGCCAACATTGCCAGTGTCCGAGAAACTCATGTGCCATTATAGGGAAAGCCATCAAGGTGGCAAAAGATGCGGCCAATCGGTGGACAGGTACTTGGAACTCTCTTGATTGAATGTTATTATATGCTGACTCGGTTCTAGACAACATCTTTGCACTCCAATCCTACTGCTCCAAAACCTTCAACGTCCCATCGCAACAACTGTTCGAGCAATTCGGTATCCCAGAGGATTTCGACACAATATCTTGACTTGGGTATCATCCGCCCCCCACCTTGTATTTATTTCCCCCCTGTTCTATACTACAATGTACATATGACTACGCTCTCTATTGACGCAACTCGACTACTGTTTGATTTTGTTTCCCAGTGCGTAAAAGGCATACGACTCCATCCAACAGGTCATCCCGACTCAAAACTCGATCTGCCTGAGTGACTTTGACGTTGTTCAAATACATGCCTCCGGCTACTATCAGTTTCTTGGCAGCGGCTATGCAAGTTGAGGTTTAGCTGCAGGCTCCATTACTGACTTCGAGAAGGAATACTCACTTTGGGACTTGACGGCTTTGGCGTTTACGGCAGCGTGGACAATGCTCTGCCCAACAAACTCTTCTGCTGGCACAGAAACAAGTCGCGGATCCCCTTTAAAAGCTTCAAGGATCTCGCCAGCGTTCATAGCAAGGATGTCGCTATCAAAGAGCGTTTCGCTCATAATCCGCGATTTGCGAGCAGCTTGTTCTATGGTCACATATGTCATGTCAGTCATCACCCAGTTTGGCAAAGCCCCCACAGGAACTGTACCTCCATGAACCAGCTCGGTCACATTGCTTGCCAGTGCGCGCTGTGGCAAATGTTTGGAGGGGTTGGCCTACATGGGGGATCAGATTTTCATGTTTTGAAGCCGCGACATGAGACATGGGATAGACATACCCTATGATCGCTCATCAACCCAGCAATTTCGTCCATGGACAAAAACGTAAAGAACCGCAGATACTTTTCGACATCGGCGTCATCCGTGCGACGGAAAAACTAGCCACATCATGTTAGGATCCAGTTGTTTATGGTGTCGTAACTTTCTTACCTGATAAAAGTCAAAATGTGATAGCAAGTTTTCATCCAACCAAATTGCGTTCCCAGCGCTCTTGCCAAACTTTTCGCCCTTGGAGTTGGTCACGAGTGGGACAGTCAATCCAAACGCTGGCGGCATGGTCTCCTCGGCATCAGGAATCGATTTCCCTTCTTCCAATCGCTTTATGAGATCCATCCCTGCAACAATATTGCCCCATTGATCGCTGCCGCCAATTTGAATCCGGCATTGCTCGTGTTTGAGGAGGTGGTAGAAATCGTAGCCTTGCAGGAGTTGATAGGAAAATTCGGTGAAACTGATGCCTTCAGGACTTCCGATCCGATTTCGTACACTTTGAACATGTCATGGGTCATCACATTTGCAAGTTGATTGGAGAAAACGAGTGTTGATCTACCTGTCCCGAGACATCATTACTGAAACACGCGCGAATTTACCCACATCTCTCAAGAACTCTAGAATGTTCATTTGGCGAAACCAATCAAGGTTGTTGCAGAGATTGACGGCTGGCAACTCTGATGACGGTACGGGCGAGAACTGACGCTTGTCAATATATGCTTTTGCGTTGGCAAACACGCGTCGGAGCTGTTGATCGATTGCAGCGACATTCTGCTGAACCTTTTCTTCTTCGATTGTATTCCGTTCTGACCTTCTGCCACTAGGATCGCCAATACTGCCGGTTGCTCCCCCAACCTACAATCCAAATGTTCACACGAAGCTAGGGTTCGCGCCCAAATAACAAGATGGGGTATCTTACCAGCACAATCGGTCGATGTCCAAGAGCGTAAAAGTGCAGGAGACTGACAATCGGCAGCAGATTGCCTACGTGGAGGCTTTGGGCTGTTGGATCTACCCCCACATAAACGGTTGCCTTCTGTTTGGATAAAAACGTTGGCAGGAGATCACTGAAACCAAGCAGTTAGAATCTGATATGCAGCAGTGTGAGCGGCGATTCGCAAACCTCGAACTCTGATAAATCAAGCCTCGCTCCTTCAATGTGTCGTATGGGGTTCTGGCCTTTGCCTGTCTGGGTGCATTGGTGCTTCCAAATAAACAAAGTTGAAGAAAGTGTCGGGGCCTCCAATGCTTTCCAGACTTCGCACCGAGGCATCGCCCTGAGGATGAAGATACAAACGCTGCCGGTACCATGATCCATCCAATAGGGATCGAAATAGGATCAGTAATAGGATTGGCAAATGTTCTAAATTCAACGTCGCGGATATCATGGCAAGATATGAGCGTGACTACGCCGGCAGTGTCTTTCTGGCGGCCAGGCAAATGGAATTGTGATTTTGCTTTGAGCTCTCAAACAAAGGATCTCCCAAGGTCATTCACCATGACTTCCTTCTCAGAGCTGCTCAAGAAGGCGGCCGTCACGCACGAAGTCAAGTCGCATGAAGCTCCTGCTGATTTCCCTGCCTGGATACAAACCCTGAGCGATGCCAACACCCACGCAACAAAAACATTTGTTATCAAGCCAAAGAACCTGAAAGGTGCCGAGAAGGACAAGGAAGTATACCTCGTAGCCGTCCTTTCGGCAAAGACGGATGCCAATCCCAATGCGGTTGCCAAAGCTGCGGGTGCAAAGGAGGGTCGGGTTGTTGGGGAAGACATTGCCGAAAAACTGTTTCAAGTCTCCCGCAAGGATGGTGAGGGAGTTTTTGTTTATAACTACCCGTCGGACAGCAATCTGATGAATGTATTTTGCAGTTACTCCTTTCCACTTGGTGAATGTCGAGGACAAAAGCACCATCAAGTTCCTTATCGACGCGACGTTACTCGCCTTGGCTCCAACTGATCAGTTGGGTTTCCGAGCTACCGATGACTCTACAGTTGCAGTTAAACAAGGGGACTTTTTGAAGTTTGCCGAGGGTAGTGGTATTGCCTTTGAGACTCTGACATTAGCAGAGTCAGCACCAAGTGGCGGAAAGCCTGTCGTTGCCAAGAAGGAAGCTACCAAGAAGGACAAGCCCGCATCTGGCGGTAAGGGCCTCAAGCAAGGATTACAGAAACACGAAACTGGTGCTGGTGACAACAAGGAGATCTTGATTGGTCTCACCGTCAAGAAGGACGAGGATTTCTCGACGTGGTACCAGCAAGTCTTGACAAGAACAGAGATGTTGGATTACTATGATGTTAGTGGATGCTACATCATTCGTCCTTGGGCGTACAGCATCTGGAAGGGTATTCAGCGATTTTTCGGAGATGAGATTGAGAAATCTGGTGTTGAAGACTGTTACTTCCCTATGTTTGTCTCTGAAAAGTGCCTCAACCGTGAGAAGGACCATGTAGAAGGATTCTCTCCTGAAGTTGCATGGGTTACTCGAGCGTAAGTGAACCTGACAAGCCGCAACTTTCCCACGTATTTACAATCGTGCCTTTTTAGTGGTCAGTCAGACCTCGCGGAGCCTATCGCTGTTCGCCCAACCTCAGAAACTGTCATGTACCCTTACTACGCTTCTTGGATCCGCAGTCACCGAGACTTGCCATTGCGCCTTAACCAATGGTGTAACGTAGTCCGATGGGAATTCAAACACCCCCAACCTTTCCTCCGAACCCGTGAATTCCTTTGGCAGGAAGGCCACACGGCCTTCGCCACCAAGGAAGAGTCCGACAAGGAAGTCCGCGAGATTTTGGAATTGTACCGTCAAGTGTACGAAGACCTCCTCGCTGTTCCTGTCGTTCCAGGAAAGAAGTCGGAAAAGGAAAAGTTTGCTGGTGGTCTGTACACCACCACCGTAGAAGGTTTCATTCCCACTACGGGCCGAGCCATCCAGGGTGCAACATCTCACTGCTTGGGACAAAACTTTTCCAAAATGTTTGAAATCATGATTGAAAATGAAGACAAGGAGCGCGTCCACGTCTGGCAAAACTCGTGGGGATTGACAACGCGAACCATCGGAGTGATGGTTATGGTGCATGGCGACGACAAGGGTCTCGTACTCCCTCCCCGGGTCGCATCTATCCAGGCCATTGTGATCCCTGTCGGAATTACGGCCAAGACTACGGATGAGGAGCGTAACAAGTTGTATGAGAAGGCCGCGGAGCTGGTTCAGATCCTACAGAAAGCTGGAGTGCGCGCCAAGAGTGATGTGCGAGACAACTACACCCCTGGATGGAAATACAACCACTGGGAACTTCGGGTATGTTTGTTTTCTTTTTCAGTTGTTACCTTCATTTCTTCTAACGCATCGTGTTTAGGGTGTGCCTGTTCGCCTTGAGGTCGGCCCCAAAGACGTTGCCAAGAACTCTACCCGTGCCGTCATCCGCTTCGATGGCAGCAATCAGCAATTGTCTGTGGACACCATCGCCACCGACCTGCCCAAGCTACTGACCGAGATCCAAGCCAACATGTTTGCCAAGGCCAAGGCGGTTCGCGACAAGCAGCTGGTACGTTTGGAAACCTGGGACAAGTTTGTCGACACCCTCAACCAAAAGTGTCTGATCTTGACGCCCTGGTGTGAGCGTGAGGTTTGCGAAGATGAGGTTAAGGAGAACAGCGCGCGCCAGGCTGTAGGAGATGAGGAGCAAGACGAGAAGGCGCCTAGCATGGGAGCCAAGACGCTCTGTATCCCTTTCAAGCAGCCAGAGGATGGTGTCAAGGAGGGAGTTACCAAGTGCTTTGCCTGTGGCGAAAATGCCAAGAGCTACACCATGTGGGGACGTAGTTATTAGAAACATTTCAATATCTGCTACTACTTTTGTCTATATGATGTTCAGAGACATATTATATTCTTGTCAATAGATTCACGAACTAGTCAGGTCAAATAACTTCTACAAAAGTTCCACAATCTTGAAGATTGCTTCAGGCCGTAAATGCACTTGTTAATTCCTCCATGTCAACGTCTTCATCACTTGGTCCCTCCATCTCAACGTCTTCATCACTTGGTTCCTCCATCTCAACGTCTTCATCACTGGCCACATAAATCCCATCGCTGAAGTGGATTAGGATATACAACCACATCCTGGGTCCAACGCAACGGAAGATAGGTACAGCCTTTAGAAAGACATGCCGTTTGTACATCAAGTCCAAAGCCTCCTTCGCGAAGCGCACGACCCGCACCAGATCTTCATTACATAGGAAGAGGTTTTCGGCCACGTGGCCGGTCTTCACCTCCCCGAAACCACATTCAAATTCCTCGCGTGTTTGGCAAATGTTGTTAAGCCGAACATATATCGCAACACTCCATCGATGATAATAGTCATGTAGATGTCGGTATCCAGATCACTGTTCAAAAACGCTGTCACTACGTCCATTTGGTGAATTTCTAGATCCAAGTATGCCGCCACTGCAAGCATTACTCTCATTGATTTGAACCTCACGACCGGTGCACGCCTTTGGTCAAAGTCAATTCCCGGTCTTTGGCTAAATCCTCTTGCCACGATCCGTGATTTGCATCTTTTGATCGTGTGGATAGAAACTATTCTCCAAAGATGAGACTTTCAGCATCCTGGCCATACGCGAACTGAAAAATTTCCAACCATGCTGCCGTCTTGTCGGCCGCAAGTGAGCAGACGCTTTGGGCCAGTGATCCAATATCCGCTTCGTGTGCCGCCGCGTTCAGAGCATACTACCCTGTCGCCAACAATCTCGCTGCTGGGCCGGAAATGCCCAAGACTTTGAGGTCTGTTGGAGGGAAGGCGGTCACCAAGACGATCCGGAGATGGATATCTGTCAATTTTTGATGGTGGTTTGTTGCGATTGATTGTCGGCCAAAGCGGCAATGGCTCTTCGGGTGAACAACCGCAGCTCCGTCATCCGGCCCCGATGCCGGTCTGACAGCTTTGTGCGGAGGGGGAGATCGCAATTCTATGCACGAGATGTTTGCTCCGTCGATTCTCTGAGTCGGAGTGAGTCCTTGGTGGCCAGCTTGGTGGCTCGAATCGTGGACTGCTGCGCAGCGCATCGAACCACATTCAATCCACAGCGCACCCAAAAAACGCGTCTGCCATTATTCCCTGATCTGCGTGGTTCTCGGACATCTCTGAGACATCTCTCCATCGCGTCAGCATCACATCTGCGCAAACATCCCTCCGCAAAAATGGAGAGTTGGGCTTCAATCAGCGAGCAATTCTTCTCGGAGGGTGACCCCTGCCGTTCAGAGTTTGCCGATCCTCATCTCTGGCTCCAACATCTGTACCAACACCAAACATGCTTTGCAGAGTCTTCTTTAACCCGCTGGTGGGACCGTTGGGTGGCCAAGATCGAGGAGCAAGTTGAAAACTTGCGCGAGACCATAGTAGAACGAGATTCTTGGCTCCAAGTGGCAGATCGTTGTAAAAAGGTTATTTACGGCAAAGAGGAAAGTATTGTTCTCCGGTAGTTTTGATCCAAACTTGCAAAACACAGGTGGGGGATCCATCTGTGGGCGGAGCTAGCAGTTTGGGAGGGCTCAGTAGTGCACAGGCTGAAAGAGATGCCCGGCGTGCCGATGGAACTGTCAAACTGAGATGGCTGCTGGGGGATCCATGGCCGCGATGCTTTGCAAGTCTGATATGCCAACTGTAACATAGGTGGGGCATCCACTTGTGGGCAGGGCTAGCAGTTTGGGGGGGCAGTAGTGCACAGGCCGCAAAAGAAGCGGGCGTGCCGAAAGAACTGTCAAACTGAGATGGCTGCTGGGGGATCCACGGCCGCTACTGCTACAGGGCGTATCAGACTATTGGTTTATGTGTGAAACGAAACGAAGGTTCTGTTCTGATACTCTGGTGGTGTTTTCTTTTTTTGTTTCGTCTCTAGGCGCTGGAGATTTTTACAGTAGCATATCAGAATGTCTCTCGCCAACAAAAGCTTTCCCATGCCACCGAGGATTTGTCGACCGAAGGCTTACAGCTTCTATCCACGCCAGGCCTTCTCAAGAATGCCCTCACCCGAGGCATTAACGAGGTCTATGGAAACGCCCCCTCGACTCCAAAACCATCAAAAAGGGCGAAAAAGGTTAAAGTGATGCCCACCTCCGTTGTTCGCACGCCGAACAAGTCGCAAGTTGTTGCGAACAACAAATTCAGGTACCCCGTCAGAACGCTGTTTGTGTCCTACCTTGTTGCATTACTGAGTTTCCTTTATTGCAGTCTCAATGCGGAGTTGGAAATTGTGACCAAGGCGACTTTATCAGATAGAACGCCTGACATCAACACTGATACTATGCACGCCATCATTGGCAAGAACTTTGTACCAGCCAGTGTTGGTCAGCTATTGATTGATCTTGCCGACGAAGATGTGGAGAGTACCGCCGCGATCTTCTTCCCCGACCCCGCCAACAGCAATGACAAAAATGTTCATTTTGCTAAAGCAGTGCTGTTCGACTTTTGGAGCGCCATTCGCTTCAATCCCCTGCCACAATGCGCAGAACGCAAGTACCTTGTGACGCGCTTTGGCCCGTTGCTCAACCATTTTGAGCAAACCTTCGGAACAGTGCGTTTCGAATGGATAGAAAAGCAGTCACAATCAACCAAAGATCTGCAGCGGCAAGCGTCCGGCACCAAGTTGTCGCGGCCGTCAACTTTTAATGTCGACATGATTGGCTATGCACGATTCGACGAGAGTGAGATTATTTTTGTCGAGTCAAGTGGTGGGACCGGGGCACGTAACGCAAAAGATTTTGCGCATGCCACCGAAGACGGAACGAAGATAATCCACGAGGCAATTGATGGCGCCAAATATCGTTTGGCTCAGTATCTTGATTCCCCGGCCGAAAATGCCAAAGAATTGAAATCCTTCGCGTTACACGTCATCGGTAAGACTCAATCGATGCCCACTCATTTACCCTCTCTGATTGTTCTTTCACCAGGGGACCGGATGACACTCATCGCCGTTACTCTGGTGGGGGCCAACCATTTCCTTGCGATGGAGTGCAAGTCGGCCCGATTGCCTGCATCATGGCATCACGTACATGAGTATCACGAGGTGCTTGATCTTCTTTTTTACCTAAAAGCTGAAACGGAAGAGCAAGCCAAAGTTGGCAGATCTCTTCAAAGGTTGAAGCGGGTAGCCTCCGAAGAGAATCGGGACAGACCCTCGGTCAGGGATTGGGTCAACCACAAAGAAGAATAAACTTCTTCTCCGTCATACTAGCTATTTTGGTGAGTATTAAATGTACGCCCGCTGACGTTGCTATTCATTCTCGGACACACTACTGTAGGAGGAGATCATATGGGTAAGCTGTAAATATTTCATTTTTTTTTTAAAATTAATATAAGAGGTTGGAAGCATGGCAAAAAAACATGATCAGATCTGAATTGTCTTGCCCAGCTAACGATGCATATTTCGCTCGCAATAGGCGGGCACAACCTATCATACCACCGCTTATTAGCTACAGTAGCTGCCTAACGCCTCCGATAGCACCAAGGCCATCCAGGTTTCTCTTTCACAATTTCAACTATCCTCGCATCCTCAGGATACCAGAAGTCAGAGTGTGCATTTTTACACAAAGGAGGAAAATCCCAAGTATTAGCCCCACCCACAGGACGACTCGCGCTCAAAGGGGTCCTGTGGGAGGGGCATCTGCCGTCTCCACCAATACGAACGGGCCAATTCTCCAGCTCTTCAGGAGCAGAGGGACCTGAGGGGAGATTTTCTGCACAAGTCCCCATCGTACCCAGAACACCACTTCGCCTCCGGAGTGATGTTCTTCGAAAGTCCCAAATATAATGCTATCCACAGGACCACATGCACTCTGAGGTCCTGGAGACAAAGAGCAATCAGCATTTTCTCCCTGCCCACATCCAGAAACTTCAGAACGTAAAAACGGAGCGACAATTAAAATGCATCCTGACACATTTCTATAACAGACATGTGCCAGTTGCTTCAGGACAAGAAGAAACGCTCCTCAATATATTCTTCCGCTCTCACACATGCTGGAATGTCTATATTCGAAGGGTTGTCATCCAGACTTATTAGGCGTCGTCCCGTGCGTCCCAGTGGGCCTCTCATCAGCTCGTCAACTTGAAGCTCCAATCTCGTGGTGCTTTCTTCCAAAGCGATGAGTTCGATGCCCATTTCTTTTTGTTTCTCCTGGCTGTGGCTCTCAGTAAGGTTCGCACCTCTGTGGTATCCAACACTATATCCCAATGAGCGAACTTCGTATTCGACTCTTCGATCAGGGCGGTCACTTCATTCTCGAAGTCGGCTATGCTGCGGTCCAACCAGTCATCAAAGGTTTTCTCTCGGCCGATTTTGCATGATCATTCCCGGACGTGACCGGACTCGATATGGCGCGTACTGTGTTGGTGGAGGGGTGCAAGATAGAACAGCTTTTCTCCTTCTGCTTTCGCTTGGTCTTCCTTTGTTTTCGTTTGATCTTCTTTTGCTTTCGTTTGGATGCCATCCTCTATGAAATTTCCAATCTTTGGGTGTTCTGATTGTCTGGAGACTTTTTGTTTGCGTGGCAGAGTTTTTGAGTTTTGTAGGGGGTGTCTCAATTGCGAAACTGGCAAAATTTAATTGTATCAAGAAGACACTTTCCAAAGGTGTCTCGGACCCTACTGATTAGAATCGTTTGGGTTACCTTTAGATTCCCCAGTTACTACCTATACCTTGAAAGACACACTCGCCACGCGGAGTGCATACATGCATGATCAAAGCGGGCCTTTCTATTTCCCACTTGCTTCAGCTAGAGCAACGAGCTCATAGTTTGCTTTGCGAAATGTGCGATGGGATGTAGGGGATTGCCGGTCCAAAGATCGACGCGCTTGCCTCAGCTGCTTACCTAACGCGTTTCCGCAGAGGATTTGGACTTTGCATTTTCCAGGCAAACCCACCAGCGGGGCTAGTACTTTATATGTCGATACCTTAATTCCTCGTCATCATTTCAAGTAATACTAATCAGTCAAGATCTCCAGAAAGTCTTGGTCCGCATAATCTAAATTTCAATCACGCTGGTGGACGGAGGGCTTCGTCCGCGTGAGAGATACTCTTGGATGGGAGAGGCTGGAGAGCAATATCTGATAACTTTGGCAGCTATTTTCTTTCCCAACCAACGATCAAAGGCACCTATTGCGGAGAGACCGAACTTACGCGTGGCTATCCTGAATCAACGTTGTCTTGCCGGCTTAACTCGCGGGTTTCGGCCTCCAACCGATAACCATGAGCTTGCTTTCAGTATCAGCGCCCAGTCTGAATATTTCGACTTCCTCGACTTCTTTGTCACCGATACCCTCTTCACCTCTGCAAGAGCGCATGGGATCACCCTATGGAACACACAGTCGGGATGGAAGCAACGAGTCCATATCCGTTCGATCAGGATCTTTCCATGGTGAGACATCAGCGTGGTTATAGGCCACGATGTAGCAACAGAATACTAAAGTCTTTGAGTGCATAGGAATACCAGCTGCGGAACGGGAAGGGGAAATAAAGCGAATCATATTCACTGCAATCAATGATGGAGATCGGGATTCCTTATTGGAGTTGCTGGCAAACTATCCCTCCTCAACGGACGTCCTGCAGATATTGCTTACCACTTCATATCCCAATATGGACGGTATATACCAGTTAGACGAGGAAGTTCTGCCAGATGCGGCAGAGTTGTTGGGGCCGAGGTATGTGCGGCGCGAGTCACGTCTGCTACCCAGTGTACCAATGAATCCCACAATTAGTCTCACCCATTTGAATGCCATTCAAATCGCGTGCGTTCTCAACGAGGAAGACATTGCTTTGGATATTCTTGAATTTGTTGCACGCACAACGGAGGAAATCGAGTCACGAAAGGTTCTATACGAGTTCATGGGTCGGGTGTGGGGCAATGGTAACACCGTCCTGCATCTGGCATCATTCCAAGGGATGAGTGACTTGGTAAAGCGTTTGCTGGAGCTTGGAGCGGCAAGTCGCAAGAAGAATGAGCGTAACTACATGCCTGTGGACTGTGCGGATGATGACGTGACAAGAGAGATATTTGGAAACGTTGTCGAGGGTGAGCCACCAAGAAGGCTTATACACATCAGAGTGAAAATACTGACTGGCACTGTCTAGATCCCGCGCTCCGAAGAGCTATAAATCAGGACGATGGACTATTTAACTCATCATCTGGGGATAGCTTGGGGCGCGCGTCAAAACGTATATCATTGGAACGCCAAAGTAGCATGCCTCTTCTTCTGGAGCTACAAGAGGAAATGCGTCCTGGAATGCATGGAAAATGTCTATCAGTGGATGAAGGAATGCAAATACTGGACGAGCTCTCCGAAACAGACCCATCAAGCAGCAGTCCTGCGACTGCAGGAGCACCATCGCCCAACAGCCCAAAAATTGATTCCGCTTCCAAACCCCAAATCGGTAGTGCCTCTCTGCGTTCCGGAAACCAACTACTGGAAGCGTCCCGTGGCATGGCCGGAGATCGGCGGATTAGTCAAACCCTTCCCAACCTTAGCTCCAGCGACCTCATGGCCCCAATGAGTCCGCGGTCACGAAAACCTCGCAAATCCAGTATATCCAAGTCCAAATCAGACTTGGACTCGGGGAGTCGAGCCAAGCGGAAAAGAGTCTCATTTGATCCCGCAACGCTCGTATTGCATCTATGTCAACACGCCGGAGCCGCTGATCCAAATTATCTGGCTACCATCAGGAGTTTTATTGCTAGAGGTGTAGAGCTGAACGCAGAGAAGCCTGCCCTGAATGTGAATGAGATTGTAACCCCCCAGAAAGGACTGACTGCACTTCATCAAGCGTGTACTCATGGACATGTCGATGTGGTCGAGATGTTGCTGTCAGAAACGAATTCCTGGGTGAACACGCGGGATGCGGAGGGCTGGACACCTCTTCACTGTGCTTGTGCTGAAGGGCATATCGAAATCGTGCGACTTCTTGGCCGGTGTCAAGGACATAGCGAAAATGGCGGCAAACAACCAACCGGGGACAAGGGATCCGAGGGAGACGAATGGGTATTTTCTCCCCCGGACGGACCTATTAATCTCGTACCAATGAATGGAGATGGTGAGACTCCTGAGCAAATCGCACTTGAAGAGAAGGCAGATAGCATCCTGAAGATTGTTGCGGATCTGAAGATGCGCTATCCGCCTCAAGCAATACCCTCCGAATATGACGGTAGTGAGGAAACAGATTCAATGGAAGAGGAGAATGCTTCTTCTGAAGATGAGATGACACCAGTACCAAAACAAGCATTGAGTGTCGCGCAACCAATAACAAAGACCGATGTGGAGTTGCCCGTTAAGGGTTCCATTGGAGATGCATGGGAGAGTACGGCGGGCCGATCGATCCCGGAAGTTCTTCAGCGAATGCACAAAGCACAAAGTAGCGGCGCAGAATTGGTGAAATTACGGAAATCTTTACCAGAATCAATCGGGGTGAAGGAAGCAGAGCCTGCGCGAGGAATAGTCGAGACCACATCGAGTGCGCCGGAAGTCACGGCCGAATCAATAACAGCTATACCGACCGTCCCCGCAAACACTACGATGACGACGGCACCTGAGCAACCCCTTTCCAAAGACTTATCCGCGAAAGAAAGTCTTCCAGTGATGCCTCTCAAAATACAAACGCCATCAAATGTAGCACAATCGGCCCTCAACACAAAAAGCAGTACCCCGCAAACAGGCTTACCCGAGGTTGATTCTAATATATCGGAGAGCGTCAGCGATAAAAATGCACCAGAGCCAGAAAAGTCAACATTGCCGACCGAAGAGCCATGTCGTAAAGAAGAAGCGGCACCTGCTGCTAAAGCGTCAATGCTGCCGGTACCAATTTCGCCCCGCGGAAGCAAGACGTTCATGGAAGTAGCCCTGTCGCCGTCAACAGAAGCTATTTTGAGCAAGGTTTCCGCAATAACGGAGTCGCAGGAACCCAAGGAATCGGTATCACCGTTTGTCGCGAGAAATGGTGCGGCTGAAGACATAATACCTCCGGATGCAGCGGGCACATTAGTCAGTGATTCGAATACCACAACAACTGCATCTGTAACCCCATCAAAACAGCAGCGACGAGACTCCGAACCATTTACATCCCCGCCTGTTACCCCAAGGGCAGTCAGACTTGAAAACATCCAAACGACTGCAACTACAATAAGTGCGCCCCCAACGTCGCTCACTCGTTCGGGTTCCGTACTCTCGCCCACCAGAACTCTTGCGGTAGCGGCCGGCCTGGTCTCCTCATTATCTCCAAACTCGGTCCATAAAACTCCCACGGAACATTCCAACTCCGGTCCGCCCAATTACGATTCCCTGACCGCTTCCAACAAACCTATTATAGATCCGTCCCCTTTGCAGCCATCATCCTTAGATGGAACCTCGATACCAATGCCTGAGCGTCCACCAGGGTCAATCCTAACCGTCGAAATCTCTGAAACGACCCCATCCTTATCCATTCCTCGTCATTTTGTAGATGAAACTCATAGCAACAACTCCAGTATGAGCGGTAGCAGCATCAACATTGGCTGCGGGACAAGTAATGCAACCCGCTCTCGCATTCAGCGTAGCCGCCGCCCTTCTGTCGCACGTTCTGAATCGACTCATATCGACTTGGGTTTCTTGCTGGACAGTCATCATGGGACAGAATCGGCGGATAACCTTTCTGGAAGAAGCAGAAGCCGGGGTGCCAGCGTGGACTATACACATGGTGCAGGACGGTCACCATCAGCGCTTGCGGTTTCCACGGATGAGCTGTCCAGCAACGCGCGGAGAATGGGAGATGTTGGGCGCATGATTAGCCCCGGTGGCCATGCAAGCGGCGAGAGTACCTCCCCGGTGAAACTAAGGCCGTTGTTTTCATCGGGTCAGGGTTCTTCCGGTCAAGCTTCAAGTTCGTCGACGTCGTCCATCACTTCGGCTTTGAATCGCCTGTCACCCACCCCTCCCTCGACAACGGCCAATCCAGCGCACATGATGGCCAATCTCGTCAGACAGGGTACTCAGAGTATGCGTCGACAAGGAAGTGCTCGGTTGACTAGCTCGGCGGTCGCGTCAGCGGCAGCCTCTAGTCAGGGACGAGAAATTGCGCGTACACCGGCTCCCCCAACCGGTGGCCGGAATTACTTTTACGGGGGAAGTTCGACAGGCTCGCGTGGTAACCCCTCCAATCGATCTTCACCTGCTACTAGTGGTTCTAACACCAATATTTCCGCATCGTCGCGCATCTCGCGACCACCAATCGCTCATGTTACTCGCAACATCGCCGCGCAAGGGAAGCCAATCGCTCCCCCAACACCAGAAGGCGGACTGGCTGTCCGGAAAGGCAGTGTTCAAGAGCGAATTCGTGCGCTAGAAGCGGTGCGGCAGCGGCAGCCAATATGACCCCCGATCTACCTCTATACCGCCGCAGTATCAGAGAGATATCTCCCTTCACATCACTAGCCCTCCTTCACATGATTTGTTCACCCCAGGGCAACCCTCTGCTTCATACTTGTATGTACATTATCATATTTATTTGTGTCCACCCATCCAATGTTGTCAAGATGCTTGTGGCGTGTCTTTCCTAAGCTACGGCATATATGTAAGTTTACGTTCGGGAGTGCAAGCTCGAGAACAACTTTTCCAGCACGCGCCCATAATACTTTTGAATACATCTTAGACGTGCAACAGCGGACCAACTACTAGCAAAGTCCACAGATGCACCCCCATATTTGGACAACGTTGTTGGCAACGATTTTGGGGGCACGTCGAGTTCACACGATTACATGGTTCGTATGTACACGATGTTATATCAGTGGGTATATATGTTAGGCATAATCGAGTAAACACGATGGAATTTATGCCAATGAAAATGAGTGCATAAAAAAGCAGGAACAGCCACGTAGCTGGACCGATTGGTTGCCCATATTTATCATAGCCGGGATGGATGTGCGGAATCATAATAAAACTGAACCTTGCTGGCGGGCTGGTTTGGGTGGAATAAAAAACCCAGTCTTGACCAGCATACGTTTGAATACTGGGAATCCCAACTTGAGAAATGTAGTGTTGGGAGGGCAAGCCGGCATCATGAATGAAATCGGCCTTTGCACAAGATGATGGTAGTTGTAGGCACTCCGACCTCAATCCGCCGACTCATCCAGCTTTTGCAGAGAGCTTGTCAAGAACTTCCAAAGAGTGTGGCCGTCCTCGCCATCGTCTTCGCCAGCTTGATTGCTGGGCGTACCCGCCGGGTTTAACGTCTTTGATGTGCGCTTTAGGATCCTCTCCGCCTCGGCCTTTATCCATCAGGGGGCGATAGTGTCGAATGAGCGCGGCCCTGCGCCGATGCGCATCCTGTATTCTCTTCCCACGCCCATTGAAAACCGAATCGACAAATTTGTCAAGTGAAGCACATGAGAATTTGCCGTCCACACGCTTCATCATGTTTCCTTTGGCCGCTGAATATGCCCTCCCGATCTTTGGGGCAATCGCATCAATCAACATTGTGGACTTGGCCTGGGCCGCCGAGATGGCGCCTTCGTCCTTCAAACTTTTGATGATGACTTCAGTTGCATCCTTGAATTTGTAACGGCTACTGAGATTTGGTCTCACACTCTGTACAAGCAGGCCGGTACTGGCTATGTAGTCGATTTCGGACACGTATCTCATGGTTGTGTGTACTTACTAGACAGATTCCAAAGCCCTAATGCTGCTTGCCGTAAGAAGACTTGGGACGATTGAAAGAGCGGTACCGGCATTCGGATCATATAACCGCAAATGTAGCCAGGAGAATAGACAGTGTTGTCCAGAATAACTCATCGGTTCATTCATTTCCGTTTTGGCACTTTTAGCTGCCGGGATTTCGTTGCGCCTTGGCCTGGGGAATCAAGATGGTCATGGTCCCTTCTGCTTCTCGAAAAGTTCCACAGCCTGAATGCTCTATTCTTCGCACCTTGTCAACTTGATCTTTCTCCGACGTGATATGGTCGACGGTCGACAATGTCCCAATGCACGGTCAAATACCAGGACCTCCACTCCCTCCTCCTAAATGCAAACCACCCTGGCTCTCAAGACGCAGCAGCTTTGATTAATGGGCTGGAGAGACTGACTTGTGTGCCTTCAGTTCTGACAGTCCAGGTTGCCCCTTTCGAAGGGAGATCTTTCCCTAAGGATCCAATCCTCCTGCTTCGATCTGAGTTGGGCTAGATGCTTCCGTAAAAGGACTACAGGTGGAGAGCATTCAGAACAAGAAAAAGTCATCTTGTCTTTTGCGAATTGATCTGGCGCGCATCCCTGGATTCTGAGTCGACGACGTGTACAACGTCAACCTTCACTTTGAAATTGATTGACGCCTGCAGACGCCCTGGCGGCATTTCTTCAAGAAGAATTCTCTGGTTCAAAGGGTCTGCATCAGCCAGAGAACAAGTCCTTCAACCCAAGGCGATTCTTGCGGTGAATCCGTACTAGTAACTTGCCCTGAGCGGCCTTCGCCTTGGTTGTCCCTTGCAAGTCAAGGTCAGGAATGGCAACGACCGACAACAGGTTCAAGTATGAAGCGGCCCCTGAGCTGAAGGCCAGATGGTTCCATGCCATAGATGTGCCAAAGCGAGATACCAGTCCGTTCAAGCTCTCATCAAGTTCAAATACCAACAAGTCTCCGTCCTCCTGGTTAGAGGCTTCGTTAGTAGCAAACGCTTGAGACCCCTTTCGCTAATGATGTTCATAGGAAACATTTCACCCATCATGATTCTGATCGATTAGAAGCGGCATGGCAATCTCTTCAGCGCATCAAAAACAGATCAGAGGACTCGTCTATACCTCCAGATTTTGACGCCCGCGTGCTCGTCAACGAAGATTACCTTTTCGAAGCCAACATCGACAAAATGGAAATCAATCCTGTCTACTGGCATGGTCCCACATATGAATTGAGGCGGGGGACTTGGTTCTCTGCCGGATTTGGTGGTCAGTTTATACCATGTGACGAAAATTTGGCCCGTCAAATCGAAGATGGATATAAAAAGTTCCAGCCATGGGAGACGCATGTGGATCAATATGGTACACCAACCAAGTCACTTTCCAGTAACGACAGCATTAACGAAGGCAAGATGGACACGAAAAGAGTCCCCGTTCAGGAGCAGCGATGGGCACTATTTGGACCCTACATGAATCAGTATGTTGCTTTCGAGGGACCTACATCGGCGTTGCTATATCCGGATCTCCTAAGTAGCAAGCTGGGGCGCGCCGTTATGAACTTTAGTGCAACCCGTATGCTGCGAGGTTGGAACGAAGTTGAAAAGCAGCGGAAGAAAAACAAGGCTGCGTCGAAGGAGAAAGAAAAGGAGAAGGGGAAAACGTCGTCTAATCCCGAGGATGTGGTTGCACAAAAGAAGGCAGACTCAAAGGGTCAGGTCTCGACGGACTCTGATCAAAAGTTGGGCAACATCGAGTCGCTTGAAGACCTCATAACAGAGATGAAACCCAGTGAAGCAACCGCGGAGCAAATGCAGACAAAAGTTGAAGCGGAAGACTACAGCTCCGCTTCTGCGGACGCCGGTGATCGACAAATCAATCACCTCGTCCTTGTCATACACGGCATCGGCCAGAAGCTGGGGGAGCGTGTAGAGGCTGTCAATTTCGTACATGATTGTAATGTCCTACGGCGCACAATCAAGGAATCATCTAGGCTCTATACAGCTGCTAATGCACAGATGCGTGCGTCTCGCAAGACTGAGCCTTCTCCAATTCCCTCCCACGGAGGAGTCCAAGTTCTGCCTGTACAGTGGCGCCAAAAAATAGAGTTCGGCATGACTAAAACAGCTGCCAAGGAGTCGGAAAAGTCTGAGGAGAACGAGGAAACAACACTTGCGGACATAACATTGGACGGAGTTCCAAGTATTCGTCAGCTTGTTTCGGACGTGATTCTAGACGGTGAGTTTGTATAGACGCAGTTATGTGGCCCAGCGACTCATCATGTTACGGTAGTGCTGCTATACATGACTCCTCGCTATCGACAAGAAATGGTCAAACATGTGACTGAGGAGCTCAATCGGATATATAAATTGTTCAAAGAGCGCAATCCAAAGTTTAATGGCAAAGTGACCATTTTGGGCCATTCACTTGGCAGCCTTCTCGCGTTCGACATTCTCTGCCACCAGGGGGCGGATGATGGTGGAGTCACACCTGTGGGCTCAGTTCCCAAAACACCAGAAGTAGACTTGTCTGATCTGTTGCCGGGCGCGGTAAACGCGGATGACCGACGAATCAAAGGATTAATGGAGCGGAGCGCTGTCCGATACGGGCATCTGGCGTTTGAGGTTGATCGTCTATTCGTGTTAGGGTCGCCAGTGGGCCTATTCCTACTTCTAAAGGGTGAGAAGATCCAGGCGGCCAAGTCGCAAGCGTCACCGGGAAGTTTGCCTGCAGCGATTCCAGCTGTGAATGCCATTTACAACATATTTCATCCGCACGACCCTGTTGCCTACCGGATTGAGCCCGTGATCTTGAAGAATTTGTCGACACTAAAGCCTGTACCAATACCGTACACCAAGGGTGGTTTAAAGGGTACGATTGTAGGGATTCAAGATTTGGGAAGTGATATTGCTGATCGGGGACGAAGCATGCTGGAAGCCGCGAGGATGGGACTGGTATCAACCACAGCGGTAGTCACGAGCGGGCTAACTACAAGTGTCGGCAAAGTCGTGACGATGGTCTCTGCCATGAATGCTTTCAAGGCACCTGCAGGGGGATCGCAAGAACATATTGACGAGACTGAATCAGAAGGCCACACCAAGTCGAATAACATAAGTGAATATCAACCGCCCGATACGCATGAAGTAGGCTTGACTGTGGAGTTGCAAGATATTTCCAAGCCTGAGTCGAAATTCACGAAAAGCGCCATGGAAAAATTGAACCCGCGTGGTCGTTTGGATTATGTTCTACAGGAAGGTGTGCTGGAGAATCCCTATCTGTCAGCACTTGGGGTGCACATGAATTACTGGAGTGACCCCGATTGCGCATTGTTCGTATTGCGCGAACTTTATGGTGATACTGCTGCCGAACGACTGAGAGAGGGAGCAAGTACGCCATCGACCCGACCAGATAAACCAGGCGGACGAGGCAACGGCGGAAGTGATTACTCATCTCATAAGGATAGCCCCTCCTCGGATGGTTCCAGTAGCAATCAGAAGACTGGCCCAGGATCGAAAACGCCATCCAAGGGATCGCATTCTGGATCGCATTCCAAATCCGATAAACCAACCGAAAACACCGACTCGGATTGCTCTCCAACGACCACGGAAAGTGAACCTGCCGAGGAAACACCTCGCGATGGTATCGACTGGAGATCCTTTATCCCATCGCCCTTCCCACCCGCCAAGCCACCCTCCTCCTCCCCTGACTCAGCACCGCCACTCGATGACGGTCCTTCCATGTCGTTTCAGAAACTGTTCCTCCAAATCCGGGCCGAAACCGGCAATGGGTTTTATACCTTGGACCTGAATACGCTCCTCCACCTGTTGGTAACAATGGCAGCAGGCGTAGTCATTACCGGCATACAGTTGATTACGGCCATGATGGAACGATTCCCGATATTCACCACATCTTCCAACTAACTTGTAGATTTTCATATTTTTGCGCACTACCCGACCCTTTTTCTTTGTGGATTTGATTTTCCTTTTCGGATATACCCTGTCACACCTCATAAAGGGCATCCTTTCCTAGTACATATATGTCCTTTCCCTTTAGAAGCTTTTACCTCTTACTTCGGCCTGTTCTTGTTGCATCAGATTCAATTATGATATCTGGAACGCGCAAGATACATTCCTGTACAATACAATACATATATGCCGAAGTGGTGGATAACTTCCAAGTTATCATACCTGACTTTCTTGTCATTTCTTTCGAATAGTTTACAACATGTTGCGGGTTGACGGTCGCAACAGGATGGTATATATATACACATTTAAAATGCAGTGCAGTGAGTGAATATGCGGTTTCGGAGCCTTGCAGGAAATGCACGCAAGCTGCACGAAAAATGCGAGCTTTTCGCTGCTCGCGTTAGATAACTACAATGTGAGACCTAACCTAGGGGACACAACGATTGCGGTCGCCATGGCCAGTAACGTGATCAGAGACTCAAACCCTCCCTCCCTAAACAAAACTAAATAGAGAGCCTGACATATGACACTTGATGATACGGGAGCTGTAGATGAGTATGGATCAGTGGCTTTTATGTTGAAGCATCATCAGTAGCATTGCGCCTTCTTCTGCTTCTGCATCAGCTGGATATGGTGCTGGAGAGGTTGCACGGGAACCCAAGGGGGATGGTGTTGGTGATGGAAAGTAGGGGTTGAGAGAATCTTTGGTCTTGAGGTATGCAGACCACCCTTCTTGATCGGCTTTATTGGATACAGCGATTCGAAGTTTGGAAACATAGGCAGTGGAGTCTAGACTGAGAGTCGGGTATCGGTTATGAAGATGTGACTGAGAGTCTTTGGTACGGGTGGAGGCTGCTGAGGAAGGGGGTGTGGGGAGAGTATGGCCGATTTCGGGAGTAGACGCGCGAGTAGCGCATGGGGTAGATGAGCCGGGTGTGTTTGCTGTCGTAAAATTGCCCGAATGCGAAAACAGTTCTCGAACTTCGGAAAAGGGCTTTTCGCCCCACCCGCGGTTGATTTTGAATGTAGCAAACTCGAGTCGTTGGCGAAGCACGTTGGCCGCTTTTGAGACATTTGCTCGCTGCAGAACCCGTCGCACGCGACGCAACTTTTCCTCGGCTGCTTTTTGGCGGTTTTTGAGAACTGTGGCGGTAAATGCATTGACTGTTGTCTGCTCATCGTGAATCGTGTATTGCGGTTGTGGGCTATTTGTGGATGAATGCGGGGTATCGCTTATGGATGGAGGATTTG
The DNA here is from genome assembly GCA_025602905.1 of Phlyctochytrium arcticum. NCBI lineage: Eukaryota > Fungi > Chytridiomycota > Chytridiomycetes > Chytridiales > Chytridiaceae > Phlyctochytrium > Phlyctochytrium arcticum. Next base: position 141,286 of record JAHLKI010000024.1, on the reverse strand, counting down.
AGGCTGAATTTGGCCGTGAGGGAGGGATCGCTATATCAGTCTAATAAACGAAATGAGTAACCAGACAAGATTGTTGAGCAACATGCTATAACTTACCTTGATGATGTGCACATCTGGATTGACTACAGGTTCGTCGACCTAAGGATAAAGAAGGGAGTAAATAAACAATTCACTATTATCTCTATGAGATCAAGTTGAAGATGAAACCCACCATGGCAGAGTCGGCATTGGCCATATTGTATTCGGAAGGTGGGTTGAGTAGTAGTAAGAAGGAGCTGGCGTTGGGACTTGGCCGTCGAGAATTGGCCGTAGAATAAACAATCCAAAGTGTCGTGATATAATCGCCTCCCAATTCCAAAGTCTGATGATCTGAGATCAATGTTCCTATGCCTTCCTCAATCCGTTTTCGTGCTGAATGCTGTAAAAGATGAGTCCAGTTAAAGCACTAATTCCGTGTTTTGTAGTTAATGGGCAGTTGCGGTTTCTGGGCAGCCGCGCATCGGCAGAAATCTCAACGCGTCGAGGACGCGAAAAGTCAGGTGACCCTGTGGCGGTGGAGGCGCACGCTGGACAGCTGTCAGCACTTTGAGGCCGCTCGGAAATCGCAATTATAACCAAGGGCTCATGGGTGCAAGATCTCCGACACATCACTTCAAATACTCGTAGACAACGAGCGACTATAAATAAGCCGGGAGAGGGCGACCATTTGATTACCACCGGCACAAAAGATCTCTTACGACGATGGACAACTTTCTGCCAGGCTCCGCAAGTCTTGTGGATTGTGTGGACAGTATGTATTTGACATTCCGGAAGAGAAAAACATATTGGTAAAAACCAACAAACCGCAAGCTGACGCCTCCTCTTTGACAAAAAAGAGAAACTCCTGGTGATACTGCGTGACGGACGGAATCTTGTCGGGTGGTTACGATCTTATGATCAGTTTGGTACGTAAACTTCAAGGCGCGAATATTGCATTTTAGCAGTCAATTCATGACTTTGCCCAACAGCAAACTTGGTCCTACAAGATACAGTGGAGCGAACGCATGTTGGAGACACATACGCAGAAGTATACCGAGGGATCTTTCTCATAAGAGGAGAAAATGTGGTCCTGCTCGGCGAAATCGTAAGGAGAAACCCAAAAGCGTGGTTTGAATCTTGAAGCTGATCGCAACGCAGAACAAAGAAAAGGAAGCTGCAGTGATGAGCTCATTACGCCAAGGACCGGCTGAGGACGTGAAGGAGATGCATAAAAAGGAAATAGAAAAACGGAAACGGAAAAATAGAGTTCGTGCAAAGGTGCTACATGACCGGGGATTTAGTGTTGAAGGGGAAGATCCAAGTGATCAGTATTTGCTGTCATGAGTGAGCCATACATATATGGGGTTGGATTTTTCGGGGATTACGTTCCCACACTTTGTACATTATGTTTGGAATTTATAAATCTGGTTGGACTTTTTGTTTGTAAAGATTGCTCAACAAATCCTCTTGGGGACACTCAAAAACACTTTGTGGATTTTTGACTTTATTATTTATACAATCCCACTTCAAAAAATTCTGTACACGCACCCACGGGCACCTAATCCGACAAATCGCCTAAAGCAGGTTCCGTGCGACTCTCCTCAGCAAACAGCCCGGACGTCCCATCATCCGAATCACTGGCCACAAACTCGTTAGACAAGTCGGATTTGAGCCCCAGGCCGCGTTTCCGGATCCGCCGCGGTTTCTTGGAATTGGATGACCCGTCATCGTCACTACCAAACAAATCATCGCTTTTGGGTTCGGTATCAGGATGTTCAGCATCCCTGTCTTTTCTCGAACTCGATTTTTTCTTTGGGCGTCGTCTACGTAAATTACGACATTTTAGAACCCAAAGAACAAAAATTCAACGCAAAACAAAATCTTCCGTACCGTTTCTCTTCATTATCGTCTCCTTCTTCTTCAGATAGCGCAGCCGCAGCTTCTCGCTTCCGCCCTTTTCGCTTTCGGTTCTCATCTTCCTTTTCATTTGCTTCCATCTGGCGGACCCGGGCCATATCTTCTTGAAGTCGGGCTTGGATCTCTGCACGACGGGCCGCAAGCTCTTCCTCATGTTTTCGTTTCCGTTCCTTCTCTTCAGCCTGTGCAAAATTCATTAGCAAAAAAGGCCGAGTAAACGTCATCTTGTGTTTTTTATACCTCCTTGCGCTGCTTCTCTTCTTCTCTTGCGCGCTGCTCTTCGCGAATCCGCTCTTTCCGTTCCTCACGCTGCCGCTCCAAAGTCGACGTCTCGTGAATCTTCTTCTCGGATAGTTTGCGTACATCCTTACAATACGTTTTGCGATGGGTCGCGTGCGTGATATTATAGTTGGGTCGGCTGTCGGGTGTTCGGGCGGATAAAGCCGTAAATATCCTGGAAAACATGAGTATTAAGCAAAGAGACGGGTCAATATTGCGCGCGGGCGGGGGGACTTACTTTTCGGCAGCATCAATTCCATCCATGGCTCGATGCATCGCTCCCAAATCTCGTCGCTCAATCGGCTGATCGTTCAACACGACCGCCATGTGTTGTTTGACCAGCGCCAAGTTGAAGAATATCGATGCATCCTGCGGATTCAACCGGGCGGCTTTCTCAACGATCCGCAATGACGTCTGCATCGACGCATCATCTTTCCGTTCACGGGCCAAGATATAATAGGCTCGCGCAAGGGCTTGGAGCGCATAAGGGTCCTGCGCATATCCTTTCCGAATCGCCTTTTCGTACAACGGGATAGCGACTCGCGCGTCCTTTTCATCCAGGGTCAGAAAACTATGGGCCAAGTTCATGGATACACAGGGGAGACTACCCGTCGCCTGTTCAATCTGGGTAAACACATTATAGGCTTCATTGACCAGTCCCTTTTCGATAAACAAGAGTCCCATCCCCATAACCGCATAAATATTTTTTTGGTCCTTCTTGAGTGCCGCGTCGTATAGTCGATGGGACCGAACCAGGAGTTCATCGCGTTCTTTTGGGTCACGCCGGGCCGCCGATCGCGCCAGGTTGACTTGCAGGTCACCCAGGGCACAGAGCGCATATAAATTCTGGTTATCGATATTCTTGAGGATGGCGTCGTAGCTCCGTTTTGCTTCCAGTTTGTTTCCGGCGAGGAGATACGCGTTTCCAATTAATAACCGGGACCGGATATCTTTGGGGTCGCTGTCAGCCACCAACCGTAATGCGTCAATCGCGTCGTTGTATCGTCCTTGGTCACATAAAAGAACGCCTAGTCGTAATCGGGCTACACCGACCAATCCTTTAATCCCAAATTCCGAAAATCACAAAAAACAACAAACTTACAATCCGTGTATGCAGGGGCCACATCCAGTAACTTCTCATAGGCCAATTTCGCATCCTCAACCTGCCCCCTGGCCTCCATAAGCCGAGCCAGGTTATACTGAATAGTCGTATCCGATATCGACCCCTGACTGCCCTCAATCGCCTTTTTATAGAATATCTCTGCTTGCTCAAAGAGTTGGTCCCGCGACATAATTTCTATGGTTGTGCCATTCGTGACTGCTTCACTGATTTTGGGGTTGCCCGACACGGGTTGTTTGGTCGTTGAACCTTCAAGCTCCTCGCCCAAGATATGATACAGAGCCGCGATATTGTTGTAAAGCTCCAATGGGATTTCGGCATTTTTGGTCTCCAGCTGCTCCAAGCATTTATGGTACACTGAAACAACAACGTGAGCTAAACCCTCCACTTTAGAATTTCCAACATTGTATCTTACCGTTCAAAGCCCGTTTCGGATTTGACGCTTCAAGTCCATGGGCAATATCAACCAGTACATGCGCATCATCAATCAAATCCAAAAATCCGAGATGGTTGGCATTCAGATCATGTGCTGCAGGACTACTGGCTTTTTTGAGCCGGTCCAACAGATCGCCCATGTTATTTCGGCGGGAGGGGACTAGAGCATATAACGAAATCAAACGCTAATATACCTCGGAATCAGCAAAAAAAAACCGCCGCTAAATGGGTGAAATCTTGTAAAGACGTACCAAAATGACTTCTAACCGCAATGGATCTTTCTGCAACAGTTTTTCGAGCATATCACACGCATTCTCCAATTGTCCTATAAATACCCTCATTCAGAATTCCACCCGTAAAAAAAAACATAGTCCCTCCAATCCCACTTACCTGCTTCAATCTGCATCAGCGCCAACCCATACATGACAGAAGTCTGCGGATCAAGTTCAATCGACTCTTCATACAATTTCAGTGCCTCCCTATATCTCCCCTATTGAATTATTCATCATCAGTTATATGAGGAGAAACCGCCATATATAGAAATGAATAAGGCGTTACCCGCGCATGATAGGCTTTGGCTTTACACGCCACCATTTCCGCCCGAATCGCTCTAGAATCTGTAGCGTGTGCAGCCATATCCGCAAACTTGATACACTAAATTCCCCATTCAGATCCCCACATCCAAAAGTTCAAGAGATTTATAATACCTCATCGTATTCTTTCCGAATCAACTTTCGTTGTGCGAATTGAGCAAGGACCAGCGGATGTTGTTTCTCAATGTTGAAAGCTTCTATTAACCGGCCATTGGATGAATCCGGTAAATGGGCTTTATCATCGGATGTGGTCGTGGTCGAGCCGCGACATTCGTTCCAGTCCATGATTGAGAGTAGGATTAGGGCATCGGCGTTGTTTGGATTCTACGGGGTGGGCGCAAGTTTGGTAAGTACTCAGAAACGTAGAAACAGTTTGTGTCTACACTTACCAATGATAACGCCCGTTCAAATGCCCGGCGCGCTTGCCCAAACGCCCCCACATTCAAATAACAGATTCCGATGGGAACGCGTACATCCGGTACAATATCCGGTTTAAGACTCAGGACTTTCTGGTATAACTCCAATCCTTTTGTATAAAGTTTCTTTTGGCATAGGACGGCGGCCTAAATCCCATTCGTTAGAAAACTCGCCAATTGGTCATATGGAATGGGCAGTGTTTTTTTTTTTTTTTTTTACCTGTCCAAGTAATGCAGGAACACAATTGGCGTCCCGGGCCAACGCCCCCGAAAACGAGTTGGTGGCCGCTTCATACTCTTTCCGTGCCAGACGGATATTCCCTGTGCATCACAAAACCCTCATAAGCACTCGTGTTTCGTCGTGTCGCTCCCCAAACTGAAACTGTACCCGAAGCAACAATGGTATACACATCCTGATTTCCCAACGCCAGAGCCTCATTCAACAATTCGGTGGCTTTCAGGATATACTGTTCTTTCGATGATGCAGTATCCCCCGATGGTGATGATGGAGGCCGGCTTTTGGCGACTTCGACGTAATAGGATGCCAAAAGATTGAGGAGGAGAACGTAATGGCGTTTCTCAGTGGGGATTTCCTCTATACGCACACGCACACACGCATCAGATGTGTGGAATCACAATACGGAAAAGGGAAGGCAAAACGTTACCCCGAGCCGCCCGTCGAAGCCCCAACTTGACCACTTCCTCGAATTGGGATTTAAGTCCTTGTTTAAAATACTCCAACTAACAAAAATCATCATCAGCGCCCCAGATACACACACACAATCAAAATTTTTGCAAATTGGGTAACCCACGGCAATATCAACATAAACACTTAGAGGAACGGCCTCGTCGCTCATGATGGTAAATACAAAGTCCTCATTTTCTTTCAGGTCCCGCCGGCTGACTTCCAGGACCTCCCCGCTCTGTCCAATCGGAATATCTATTGTGGCCATAGTTGTTGGGAGATGCAGTTGGTATGATTGGATTTCAAGGTCCAGCGCAAAGTTGATGGATTTGCTGATCCCGGCTGGCAGGTTCATATCATATTTTGGGATTTATTAGACGCACGCGTTGCGCGTCTTCGAGAACAGCGAACTGCCCTACGAACTGCCACTGCGAATAGGCAGTTCCCCTCAGTTCCCCCTTCTTTTCCACCTCAAAATCCCCTTCTAATCCTCTACCCCCAAAAACCAATAAATTCAAAAACTACGTGTGTAAAAAAAACACACACAAATAAAAAATCATTTACAATGTACTTCAAGCATATCCCCCGACTCCAATTCCGCCTCTTCAAGCGTCATCTCCTCTCCCAGCGTCTCACCATCCAAACAAACCGATAGTGTCTTATCCGTAGATGTCGTTTTTGTCCTATAGGCCGAAATCAAGGCAGACACGGTCGCGTTTTTGCGGACCCGGAATTTCTGAATGCCCGTTTTATCTTGTAATTTCAGGAGGAGGAATTCGACATTGTCGGTGGTGGGTTCGGGGGAGGGACTGGGGGGATTCTCTTCGGCGGCCGCGGCGGCTTCGAGGGCTCGGGCCTGGTCGGCTTGTAAGGTTTCGTATTCGGGGCGTTGGTATGCATCTGGCAATGTTCCACGTTAGAATAGAAAGGGTTGGATGAGGGAAGGGACGACGTACCAATGTATTGTTTGCTGGTACTCGACATTCGGAGTGCACCCGGCGTGCCCCGTGGAAAAAGGGGGACATTATTGTGAACGAAAATCATATCGCGCGGGTTCGTCACGCCCCATTTTTGACATACGACATGAATGAATTTCTCGAATGGGTGCGTCTATTCCATAATTTAGCGTCTCTCTCTTTAAAGTATAGATTTGGGGGGGGGGGGGGGGGGGGGGGGGGGGAACTTACCGATTTGAGTTTCACCGACATGGATTTACGAGAATGTTCACGGTCCGGGTACGGGACAAACTGGATTTTAAGTGTCACGATTTCGACCGGTTTTGGGGCTGTTATCGTGGGTGCAGGCGATGCCGACGCCGAAGCTGATGATGATAATGCTTCAATAGGCGGGGTATCAAACTGAGAATCCGTAGGTGACGCCCGAAACTCTTCCGGGAAAAAAGTGGTGTTGAGTGTCTTCTTCAGTATATCATATTGCTCTCGTGCCTCTCGCAGGGCCCGTTGTTTTTCCTCGGGAAGAGCGGGTGGAGGTGTGAGGGACGGTGACCGTGTCTCTTCCCGTCGTGGCGGTTTCTCTTCTACGATTTTATCGTCGTCGTCGTCGTCACTACTATAAAACACACACGCATGAGTATGAAATCCTTTAGAGGAGATGATGAGGGGTCTTACTCTAGATCGTATATGACGCGATTGGATGAAGGGTCGCAAGTCTTTTCTTCAAATATCGGATCCAGGATAGGTGGTAAATCTACAAGTGGTGGTGGTTGACATTCTACTTTGTTGCATTAGCCCTCCATTTCAACAATCCCCGTTTTTCCATTACCAGCAATATGAACTTCACTCGTCCGAATCTCAGTCACACTCCGTCCTCCACCCAGATCAAACACCGATTCGTCCAACACTGTTGTTGCCGTTGTCTCAGTAGTGGTTTTGTGTTTGGCTAAGGATAAAAGACGTTTTCGTTTGCCGAGAAGGGAGACGGCGGGTTTTTTGGGTGGAGAATGGTCGTCGTCGCTGTCAGAGAACATGATGGCCTCGTCGGAGGCATTCTTGCGGTTGTATTTTGGTGGCATTCTCGGAGTTTTTAGTTTGCGGGATCTAACATGCCAAACAATTTCCGTATTTCGTTTCGGTTTCGCGCTGCTTCGCTGTCTTTGGATCCACGTGATGCCAGTTCTTTTGGCGCGACGAACGATTCTCTCACCATCTGTCAGTTGTTGAAGATCACCTATATGGATAGATTGACGCCGTGACCAAAAAGAAAAAGGAAGAAGAAACATCGGCCGCCGCCACCGCCGAGAGAAATGGGTGCAGAACTTGCGTCAAGACAGGAATATAGATGACTTTTGTTCTCTCTGATGTAGCGACAGTATATACCCGGATGTCTTCTCAAACTTGAGTACATGAGATATACCCGTATGCTGGATGCAACAGCTCTAATATGCATCCTTCAGTCATGTATGCGTAAACTCAGTTTTTTTTCCCTCTGAATGAATGTATACAAGTAGACGGTGCGCTTCCGCGCAAACAGCTAAAAGAGCTAGCAAAAGAAAAAGAGTCAGAAAAAGTAACAGTGCTAGCAGTGCTTGGGTCTCATTCACCAGAATGTTGGCCTGTACAGTCAAAAGAGGTAGTAAAAGTAAAAGAGCTAAGGAAACAGAGAGGTCAATCCAACAAAAGTTCTTGGTAGACAACGTTAGAGGAGTCAGCCGCGCGAGGCCCAAAGGAGTACTGTACATTGGACGCGTACAGAAAGCAACTAAAAAAGGAAATCGTCTTAAGAAAGAGCGAATCAGAGAGATCATTCCAACAAAGGTTCAGGGTAGACGATATTAGGGGAGTGGAATCGCGCCAACAGAGGCAGTGAGAAGAAATACTAAAAAGTATCGTAAAAGGATGAAGAGTAAAAGAGCCTCAATAGGGATGAAAAGATCAGAAGGCTGAGTCTACATACGAAATGAAACTGCTGTCAACCTGAGTACAGTCAAGGAATAAGCCTAAGGACAGCACAGGAAGTGTGGGAAGACGCGACCGAAGTCTCACGAATCTGCCAGACAGACGGAGCTGACGTATAGAATCAAGTCTATGGACAGATCATGCAGAAAGATGGGAAAGCCCATATAAGAAAACAGCCTCGTTTTTTTGGGGATAAGAACAAAGGACAGCATAGAACGGGTGGAAACAAAATATACGCAGAGGTTCAATCTGCCAGACAGACGGAGCAGATGTATAAAACGGGCAAAATTGGAAAGAAAGCATGGCTCCACCGTTGGCTACAGAAGTAGCAACCGTCTACGGACAGCATCCAGGAAACAGGGGGGAATGAAGTAATTGGCGGTCAGCAAATGGGTAGAAGCCTGGAGGAAGAGATGAATATGATAGATTTCTAGACAGACAACGAATGGAACGGCGGGGTTCAAAGAGAAAAAATAGCAGGTAATGTTGGCCAGGCTACTCAGGCAAAAAGAACGTAGTATAATCTGCGAGATAGTGCAATTCAAGGACAGCAACATCCGACCGATTAGCTAGAGTCACAGGACAGCCCAAATAGGAAACAAAGGAGCAGAAGGAAGCAAGACAATACAAATTGTACTACTCATCCCGAGTACGGATAAGCACAAAGGACAGGACAGGACAGAAAGTGTGGGAAGAGAAGAATAAGCAACAGCCCGAGAATGGAGAAGTCTGTGGATTGTTTAATCTGCCAGACAGATCGAGCAGATGAATAGGACTGCGAATATGTTAAAGCAAGGTTTAGCTGCCGAAAAGTCAGATCTCCCAGACAGAAAGAAACAAAAAGAAACTTGTAGCTAGGAGTGCCCAGAACAGAAAGAGCTTAAAGGTCTTGGCACAATTAGCGAATGGGATTATGAACAAAGCGGGCGTAGACAGGAAATAGCCAAAGAGAAGTGGGGGAAAAGGTAGTTTGACGGACTGGGGAAAGTAAAAAGCAGTCATGACAGGAGATCGGGAAGTGTGAGGGTAACAAAGGAACGGTCGAAAGAATGACAATCCCAAGAAATACCGTTTCAGGGCATAAAACAGGCTGGAAAGGAGGCATCATGGTAGACATTAAATCGGAAAGAACAGGACAGGACGGGACACACAAGGAAGAGAAGTGAAGGGGTGGGTGGGTAAAAAAGTGAGGTCAAAAAGAATTATAGCGGAGGAATCTCCGGAGGATAGCATGACAGAACCCTAGCCGGTTTTATTAAAACTGAACAAACAGGGCGTACTAATTTGTACACAGATTGGGACAGAAGGTCAGGAAAAATATGGGAAGGGACTCGGTGGAAAGACAGGAAGCAGGCGTTACTGGTAAGAAATTCAGCAAAAAAGTTGGAAAGCAGGGATACTCTTTTGAAAAAATGTATGCCAAAGTGTCTAAAAAAAACATAAACTTGAATCGTTACAAAAACTGTATTTTCGAAAACAGCACGGGGGATATATATGCATTGAATGTTGATATACAAACTCTCTCTCTAAGGTTTGGGGATCCGAATCGTCTTGCTGATTTGGAGTGTACCGCTAATGGCGTAGACCAGAACGAATGGCTGTATAACATGAACAAGTAAGGGTGGTTAGTCTCTTGTGTGCATTCAACCCATCACACTCTATTCAAATGCTCCTCGCCCCATCATCCTTCTGTCCATCCCTCAAAACCATTCGAGTCTTTATAGAAAACACATGCTCCTCGCCCCATCATCCTTCTGTCCATCCTCATCCATCCAATCAAACCAACCGAGTCTGTGAATACAACGCAGCCCTCATCCATCCAATCAAACCAACCGAGTCAGTGAATACAACGCAATGCTCCTCCTCATAAATGACTTTTGCTAGACCCCGAACCGCGCTCCCGCTCGCCAATTTTCCCTCGCCCTCGCTTGCGCTCTGGCTTCGGGAAAATTGTCTCGCTCGCACGGGCCCTCCTCGCCCTAAAGGGCTCGGGGTCGTCATAAATGACTTTTGCTAGACCCCGAAATGCCTCGCTTCGCTCGGCGTCTCCCTCGCTTCGCTCGCATTTGATTTTGCTTCGCAAAATCGTTAGCGCCCATCCATTTTTCCTCCGGAAAAATGTCTGGGCCAGCCCTCACTCCGCGATACTCACATGAAAAGTCCAGCCAAAGAAAATGTATTTACCACCCGGAAGCATCAAATCCCCAAACTGTCCATTGTGAATAAAGTACAGAATCCCCAGGGCAATGCCGACGGTGGTTGGGATGGGAGTCCCCTCGAAAAAGTGGACTTTGCCATTCACCGCATTCCCTTCGGCCGTCACATTGTACCGGGCCAAACGGGAGACACCGCAATTGACAAAGTAGAGTAGGATGGCGACATCAAATAGACCTTGCAGGCCAATCGCAAACCTATATATTCATATAGAGTCAGTTCAGTTCCATATACTTCATCCCATCCACTCCATCCCATCATCCACTCCAAACCATAATTGCAGAATACATAGAAACTCTAGCTCCTCCCCCTCGCTTACGCTCGGGGTCGTCGTATTGTTGCACCTATGTGTGAAACGCGTATTGATTTTGCTCCGCAAAATATCTTTGTTCCTCGCTCCTTGCGGAGCTTGGTCAGTATCTCTTTGAGCTCGCTTCGCTCGCATGTGATTTTGCTTCGCAAAAAATTGGTCTCCCTCGCTTCGCTCGCACTTGATTTTGCTTTGCAAAATCGTCCGCGCCCATCCATTTTTCCTTTGGGCCAAGAAATGCCTCGCTTCGCTCGGCGTCTCCCTCGCTTCGCTCGCATTTGATTTTGCTTTGCAAAATCGTTAGCGCCCATCCATTTTTCCTCCGGAAAAATGTCTGGGCCAGCCCTCGCTTCGCTCGGGCTCAAACACTCTACTCTCACGCGTACTCACCCCAAGACAGCAGGAGCCACACCAAATGAGATGATATCAGCCAGAGAATCCAATTCTCTGCCCATGGGCGAAGCAGATTGAGCCCATCTGGCGACGCGTCTAATCAACAATCAGTAAAAATGTGACATGAACAAAAAAAAAAAGAGAAAAGTATAGTACCCATCCATGGCATCAAAAGCGAGAGCAGCGGGAAGAAGCAAGACGGCGGCATAGAGAAACCATGGGTTTCCAGTCGTGACGTATTTCAAAGAAGCAAAGATGGATGTTGAGCCGGATCTTTGAGTTAATCTTGTTAGTTTCACGCAATGAACAGTCGTAGCGGGAAAGAAAGAAAGTCCTACGCCGAATTACAAAGCGTGACAAAATCGGCGAGAACGAATTGACGCATCATGGAGAAATGGCGGGGTTTGTCCTTGTTGATGTCGTGGAGAGTCTCTTTGGCGTCTGATACGGCGTCTGAGACTGCCTGTTTGGCGGCTGCGACGGTCGAGCGTTTTGTTGCGCCGGCCATCTTGTGTGTGGTTATCGTTCGTTTAGAGTGTATATGAGAGTTTGAGTGTCTACGGGAGCCTACGGTCCGGGATAGAATATATCTTGGGATTTACCTAGCAGGGCAGGGCAGGGCAGGGGGCAGAGCTAACGGAGAACGAAAGAGCACCGAGCACCGAGCAACGAGAGGCAGGCAGCATGGGGAAAGTGATGACGCGCACCATCCTTGGCTTCCCGACTTGCTCCGAGACTACAGCTGTAGAACCCGGGTCTTTCCTGGCCGAGACTTTTGGGGCTCATGGGGACTCAGAGACTCAGAGATGTTATAACCCAAGAATGAAGAGCCAGATTCAAGGCTCAAGGCTCAATATATCAATCAATGCTCGCTCAAACATGAGAGTGTCGGGTGAGCCCGGGTCTGGCCCTTGTTGGACTCCCGGTGAATTCCGATCCGAGTTTCGCACAAACGTTTCCTTGCGAGGAACTACTCACTTGGACAGTGGCCTATATATACGAACTTGGCGCAACGTCGGGGCTCCTATAGCACCCAACCACCCAACCCTCCCCGTCGTTCGTTCCTCATCGATCGACCGACAAAATCACCAAAGCACATCATCATGACCCTCCCATAAACAAACATGTCGGTAGACTCGTGTATAGCTCTCGCAGTCTTTTGCGAGATTCACGGGCCCGCACTCGTATTCTGTACTCAGCCCGTTTATACCCTGGACAACGACAACGACAACGACAAGGCCCCAGACGATAAGGAGAGACCCGATACCCTGCAGCAGCAGCAGCATAGGAGTAGTAGTAAGGCGGCGTGTTCGGGGTGTACGCTTGGATCCGTGGACACACAGTTTATCACACAATGGGGGGATGATGATGGGCCTACGTTCATTTCCGGTAACATCAAGCATCAATACTTTATACTTCAACGCTCAACGCTAAAATAAAAATCTAGGACGATACCCCTTCCAGCCCTCCACCTACTCTCTCCTCCGCCAAGCCTGTGTCCAATCCCTCAGCTGCGAATTCTGTCCGGGAAGGGAAGGCCCCATTCTCTTTGGAGACGATACAAACGGATGTGTCCTATCCTACCTCTTCAAAATCCGGGATTCCCAGGCTAGGGGTTTCCAACGCTGGTACAGTCTGTTGTTTATGGGCGATGACAAGAGTTTTTTGGTCGCGAGTTGGCCGTTTCTCATCAGGTTTTGTTTTTTTTGTTTAAACGTTCCTCGCATTTATATGTGATAATGACAGCTTTTTGAAAACAGTAAATTTAGAGCAGTGGCAGGAGAATTATACCAAAAAGCCGAGAAACTGTTTGGAAACGAACGCGTTCATTTCGATTCGACGGATCCCATGCTCTATCGTCAACAATCGTCGTTTGCCCCGTCATCGCCCGAACATTTTTTGCGGAGACGCGGAAATCAGGCGTTGAGGTCTTTGCCGGTTTTGACGGATACGTCGGTGAGTTTTATGACGCCCCCGAGCGATCCCGACGAGCCCGTAGGGCGAGGAGGGCCCCGAGCGTAGCGAGGGCTGGCCCAGACATTTTTCCGGAGGAAAAATGGATGGGCGCTAACGATTTTGCGAAGCAAAATCAAATGCGAGCGAAGCGAGGGAGACGCCGAGCGAAGCGAGGCATTTCGGGGTCTAGCAAAGTCATTTATGACGACCCCGAGCGAAGCGACGGGGGAGGAATCCCGACGAGCCCTTTAGGGCGAGGAGGGCCCGCGCGAGAGAGACAATTTTCCCGAAGCCAGAGCGCAAGCGAGGGCGAGGGAAAATTGGCGAGCGGGAGCGCGGTTCGGGGTCTAGCAAACGTCATTTATGACGACCCCGAGCCCTTTAGGGCGAGGAGGGCCCGCGCGAGAGAGACAATTTTCCCGAAGCCAGAGCGCAAGCGAGGGCGAGGGAAAATTGGCGAGCGGGAGCGCGGTTCGGGGTCTAGCAAAAGTCATTTATGACGACCCCGAGCCCTTTAGGGCGAGGAGGGCCCGCGCGAGAGAGACAACTTTCCCGAAGCCAGAGCGCAAGCGAGGGCGAGGGAAAATTGGCGAGCGGGAGCGCGGTTCGGGGTCTAGCAAAAGTCATTTATGACGACCCCGAGCCCTTTAGGGCGAGGAGGGCCCGCGCGAGAGAGACAACTTTCCCGAAGCCAGAGCGCAAGCGAGGGCGAGGGAAAATTGGCGAGCGGGAGCGCGGTTCGGGGTCTAGCAAACGTCATTTATGACGACCCCGAGCCCTTTAGGGCGAGGAGGGCCCGCGCGAGAGAGACAACTTTCCCGAAGCCAGAGCGCAAGCGAGGGCGAGGGAAAATTGGCGAGCGGGAGCGCGGTTCGGGGTCTAGCAAAAGTCATTTATGAGGAGGAGTATTGCGTTGTATTCAGTGACTCGGTTGGTTTGATTGGATGGATGAGGGATGTGTGGGGGTGGTCCTAGGAATTGAGGCTAACCACACTAATGCAGAATCTGGCGATGGGATTGCATTCAACGTTTGCGTGGACTTTGAAGGCGTATGTGGTCAGAGTCCGAGAGACCCATGCCGAGGGTCGGAATATGGTCCGTTATACAGTTCATTTGTTGCAAAACTCGATTAGAAAAACTAAAATCACAAAGTAATAGTCTGCAACATTCAACTCTGATTTACGTGTTGTTGAACAACCTGGTGGGACTACTACACCACCAGAGAAGACTGACGACGACTGGAAACTGGCGCATTTAGAGTCGGGATTAGGTCATCGCGCCCTCCTCAAATTACTGTACCAACTCATCACGGGCGATCAAGTGGTCATTGTCGGGTTTGACCGGGGTCTCGTGTCGGGCTTGGTATTTTACTTGAAGCAGTTTTTACCGAGTTATTGCTGTCAGGCGAGTGAGTGGGGGGAAGAATACGTGCAGCCGTTTGAATGTAATTTGCTGGGAGTGTCGGCTCGAGTGGCGCTGGGTGATGCGAGTCCTGATATTGTGTTGGGTATGTGTCTCTCTTTTTTTTCCCGCAAAAACAAAAAGTCTAAAACTCTCTCTCGCAATATGCAGAACTGAAAACAAATCAAAAAGGAACCTGTAATGAAATGAGCATCACATTCCATAATCGAACCGACGATGAGGAAGATTCAAGTCACCAAGCAGCAGCATCAAATTGCACTCTGATCAAAGACCTCCAACGGATCATGAAGCATCACTTATCAGAACCCATGCTCCGGGTGCACTGGACATTACTAAAAGAGAATTGGCTCAAGTAAAAGTTCCCATCTTTAAGCCTCCTCCTCTTACTCTTACTCACATTTTTGCAAAAATTGATTTTTTTAGCAAAGCCAAGATATTTTATAAATTTGTCAAGAGCGGGCATGCGACAGATCAGGGACGCATGAACGTGTTGATGAAGAGTTTGAATGTGTCTGAAGGGGATTTGAGTGTGCTCAGGTTTTGGATAAAGGGGATTGGGGTGGATAACCGCCGGTCGATTCTCAGGGAGTAAAAATGATTACTATACTAAGTGTATATAATGTCAATATTTGACGCTTCTGTGGCTATCAGTCGTAACGGCAAGTTATTAGCCAGCTAGCAGCGCCGCAACAACCAAAATACCTACCTCATAG
This sequence comes from Phlyctochytrium arcticum, assembly GCA_025602905.1. Lineage (NCBI taxonomy): Eukaryota > Fungi > Chytridiomycota > Chytridiomycetes > Chytridiales > Chytridiaceae > Phlyctochytrium > Phlyctochytrium arcticum. Next base: position 125,900 of record JAHLKI010000024.1, on the reverse strand, counting down.
ACATACACACCACCAACCATATCGGAATAGACCCCGGTCATGAAGGCTCTTCTTTCCCAATACTACCGTACTGCACATCATTTGGTCAAATTCTAGTACATGCAATGGGACAATATTCGCAGTGGGCAGTCTAAATAGTGGTTTGTATCCCCAAGCATAAGTTACCCAAATACGGCTTTTGATTCTCACGCGTAAAAAACGCTTTATGAAAAAAGTGTTCATTCCTGGATTTGAGCTTATTAGATCAAATACTTTTCTTGCCAAAAAAAATTCTTGAAAAGCTATAACTATATAAAACGACATTTGATGCATTTTGGGGGCGACGAGACCAGGTATGATTTGGAATTGCATGACCCCAACAAACTTGTCGTCGTCGTCGTCGTCGTTCGTCGTTCGTCGTGTTGATCTTGAAATCCATTTCAATGATTCTACAAACTCGTCCTTCCAGAACAGTGATCGGCCAAACTCGTCATTGCCGCTCAAGGTCACCATGTGTATCCGTCAGCTGCCTGCACAAAAGACGAATGATGCGCGTCTGCGCGGGGTTGATGATTGCGGATGGTGGGAATTTGGCTTTGATATAATGTCGTGACGGTGTGGGGAGGAGGTGTTGCCTTGCATAGATTCGCAACCACTGTTGCCGCATTATCCGAGGCGGCTGTCGTAGACGGGCTGGGGGCAGACACGTAATCCTTGTTCACTCGGACCCCCCAAAAAGTTGCCATTTTCCGATTATCTGCTGCGTTTTCGAAGCTTTTAATGCGACGCTGTTTCGTATAGCATTAGAATACACACTTTTTTTTACCAATGATCGGTGGCATATATACTTACCATTAAAAGGGACGGTTCCTCTCTCGCCACGGAGACAGGTCGGGATAGTCAAAATGGCCAAAAATTCGACGTCTGCGCCAAAACTTGTCCCGGAACTTGTTTGACAAAACCCCGCTGCCTCGCTTCATTGGGTATGAACGTATCGCGTTCACCCTTGAACTTGTTATGCATTGGCAAATTCGTAGAAACGGTTGGATCTTGGGCACTACGCGTAACGTTTCGCGCTTTCGAGACAAGTTCTCAAAAAAGTCCAAACTCATGGGGTTTTTCGAGGTAGGCAAACATGCTTTCCCATAAGGCAACACCGGGCTTCAGTTCCTTTGTCTCTCTAACTGCTAGCTTGGCTAGGATAAATTCGCACGGTCACCCGTTCCAGTTTCGTATCCAAAAACAAAGCAACCTAAAGGGTATTGTCTAGGTGTGTAACCAGAAGAGTCAAATTGACCATTAGCCGGAACATAAAGTGTCTCTCGGCTCAGACAATCTAACAATCCGTGTGTACTTCTTTGTTCTAGTCTCCAACCTTCGCTGCTGATTTCCGTTGTTATCACGGCAATATAAGTCGGCTACGACACATGTAGTTCGGAGGTACATGAACACTTCATAGAAGCGGAGGGGGAGGGTTCGGGCTGCTTGAATAGTCAAAGGCTCAGGTCCACGAGTGGCATAAGCTTGATGCGAAGCCGAATCCTGAGAGATGACACCTTCCCACCAATCAAGAGCGTCGCCAAGACCCGCCGATTCAGAAACCCAAGAGTCGTCAGAAGAATCGCATCCGGCCCAGCGCACCAACAGAGGAGACACATATAACAAATAACAAAAAAACAAGGGTTGAAAGAAATGATAAAACAAAAGTTTACTTCCGAGCGCGGTCCAAAAATGATGGTGGGAAAGTCTTGGTTACTCGTCCTTGTTCAGACGCCCTCTTTCTCGTCTGAGAAATCACAATCTTGCAAACAACAACTGATGCGTCTCGCCCACGCGTCGGCGCTCGAGAGTTTCAATTCGTTCAAGGAGGAGGCCTCTACGATCGCGTTGAAGGCATCTTTGACCGTTAGCATCCTGACATGACTGCGAAGGTACTTCCGAAGAGGGTCTTTCCAGGCCGCAGATTTTCCCATTGATTGTTGGCGCCTTATTGGACGCAGATCCTGCCATCCGTAACCTCTAGTTGACAGCCATGGGTTTATAGTCTTTTCCTGCCATCTTCCAAAAAAAAATACAATCAACGCATCGAGTCTAGGTCGGCGCAAAACTTGATGTCGAATAATTGGGATAACTGTATTTGGTCCTCCGTTCAGATCAGCAGGGGTTTGGGATCAGGTCAGATCTTGCGTAGGTGTGTGTGAGAATGTTGCTTGCGACCAGATTCGCGAGCGGGAGCCCAAATTTTTTCTCAAAAACCAAAAAAATGAAATCCAAACGTCTAAAAGTCTCTCTCCGAGCACACCACGCCGCCCTCCAGCAAAAACCCAAGTCTCGGCCTCCACCACCACCAGGTCGTCAGTCTCCCCTCAGCAAACCCACCAAACCCGCCGGTACAAAGGACAATGACGAACCAAAACGAAAAAAGGCTCCTACAACCATTCCATTTACGGAAGACGACTCTATTTTACTAGTCGGTGAAGGTAGATACAATCTCATGGTACCACCTTGTTCCCCAATCCTAAATAAAGGCTTTCATCAGGGAATTTCAGTTTCGCCCATTCCCTGGCTGAACAACTCCACGGCGTTCCCTCCATCCTCGCCACATCCTACGACGCTCATCCCGAGGTGATCACCAAATACCCTGATGCGCAAACTCATATTACGGCCATTGAGGAGCTGGGAGGACGGGTGCTCTACTCTATAGACGCTACAGATTTGAAAAAATCAAAAGCGTTGAGAAAAGTGTTATTCACCAAGATTGGTAAATTTGTTGATTTTGTTTATTTTCCCACCACCACAAAAACTCACCACCAGTGGTTCGTGTGATAGTGTTCAACTTTCCACATACAGGTGAGTTGATGACACCCTGTTTGCATTTGGCAAAAAGATGATTTCAAAACTCTAATTGTTTCTTGCAAAAAGGCTCAGGCATCAAGGATCGAGACAGGAACGTGCGACTCAACCAAGAACTGATTTTCAAGTTTCTAAGTAATGCGACCGATCTGTTGACTCTTCCAAAGAACAACGACACGCCCGCAGGCCAAATCCATTTGACAGTCAAAGAGGGCAGTCCCTATGATTTGTGGAATGTGCGAGAACAGGCGAAATTGACGGGAAAGTTGACGTGTCTGAGATCATTCACGTTTGATCCGACGCTGTACGAGGAATACTCGCACCGGAGGACGATCGGGTACAAGCCCGGACTGTCGGCGGCGGACAACGAGGAGATTGAGAAACAGGGGAGTCGGACGTACATATTCGTTCGGGCATCTGATACACCCGTCGCAGTCGCCAAACGGAAAAAGAAGGATGATGATAGTAGTAGCGAGGAGGATTGATTAAGTATCAGGTTTTATGTCATGTTAGATGAGGACGACATAGAGTAATTTAAAAGTGTGGAATAAATGTTATTGTTTTTAAGCCTTGTTGACGAATTCAACGCCCTTCTGGATGTTGGCCTTCAACTCGGGAACAGCGGCATCAAACAACTTCTTCTCATGGGCGTTCATGGAAGGCAAAGGGTTGATATTGGCAACACCCTCGGGACCGAGCTCAACGACTGTTGAAAAGTATTCGACTCCTTCAACAGCATCGCTCTTGACATACGTGCACTCCTTGACGCCGGTCTTCTTCAAGACGCTCGCGTCAATGAGAGAGTTGACGAAACGAGCACCAGCATACGCCATAGACAAGGTGGCAGAGCCTGTACCATCCTTGGCCTTGACAACCTCGTCTCCTCCGTACTGGATACGCTGGGTCAGAGTTTTGACTTGCTCATCAGTGAATGACTGTCCAGTCTGTAGACACAACCTTTAGATCTTGGCCCAAGGCTAATTACTACTTGTTTTAAGAACCTACCGCTGAGAGAACGGGAATAATGGTTACACCTGAGTGGCCTCCAATGACAGGAACATTAGCGGTGGTGGGGTCGGCCTTCTGGATTTCGGAAACGAAGGTGTTGGCACGGGCAATGTCCAAAGTGGTAACACCAAAGAGACTGAATATACCGTTGTAAGCACAAGAGAAGTAGTGTAAAAGCAGCGATAAATACGTACCGCTTGGGGTCGAAAACGCCCTGCTGCTTGAAAACTTCAGCAACGATGGGGACAGTGGAGTTGACAGGGTTGGAAATGACGGCAATGAACGCCTTTGGGCAGCTCCTGAGAGGAGAGTTAACACACTGTCGAATTATCCAATTGCAGGAACAGAAGCACTTACTTTGCGGCGGCGGTAGCCAAAGTCTTTACGATTCCAGCGTTAATCTTGAAAAGGTCATCACGAGTCATGCCGGGCTTGCGGGGAACTCCAGCGGGGATAACAACAATTTGGGCCCCAGAGAGCGCCTTGTGCAGCTCATCGTCGCCACGGTAGCCAGTAACCTAAATCTTGTGTCAGCGAGACCTGCACTTATTGTATTTTGACTATGCCAGTCGTGGTGTAGCAAACCTTGGCGGGGGTGTTGATGTGGGAAAGGTCAGCGGCAACACCGGCTGTGTTGGCGACATCGTAGAGGGCAAGCTGGTCAACGTTCTTATTGAGCTTGAGGAGAAGGGAGAGGGGTTGGCCGATACCTCCGGCAGCACCGAGAACGGCAACCTTGGCTCCTCGCTGTAAAAAATGTCAAGAGTTTCCAGATGGTCAGTGTCTAGTCTCATTTTTGGCGGAAAAGAAACTAACGAGCTCACCTGAAGAGCAGAGCTGGCAAAGCCGCGGGAAAAGATACGAGTAGCAAGCATTGTGGGTTTGGGTTGGATGAGATGAGTTTCGGATCGTGGAGGAGAAAGATTTCTGGCTTGGTTGTTTTGTCGGAATCTCCCGCCGATGATGATCGGGATCCCGCGGCATGGCAACAGCGCGTTTACGTGGCTGTGCCCAAAGCTGCTCCATTGGGTCAAATGAACATTGGTTGAAGGGCCTTGCGAGCAATTTCAAGTTCCAAAAACCTGTATAAGATCAGACGGAATCTACAAGGCAAATGTCGTGGAATCAGCAGCCTCCGGTATGATATGAACATGCTCTTTGATATGATTTGCACTCCATTCTGATAATTATATATAGGGGCCTTTGCCCATGCTACCCCCCGCCAGCACGTCACCTTGGGCAACGGCTGCACCAGTATGTATCCGATAGTTCACTGATTGATTGATACAGACCGGCTCAATGTTGGAATGATAGGGAGCAGCTACTCCTTGGAAGAAGCATACGACAAATGACGGCAAAAACTACTATTATAATACTCTTACCAAGCAAACGACGTGGGAAACGCCCGATGAACTCAAAACCCCTCTGGAGGTAACGATTTGCAGTCATCAAAATAGTAGCAGTGGTGATGCTGATACGGCAGACTATGTAGCGCGCACTGTCTGGTACACAGTGGAAGGAATTTACCGCCGCGGATAGCGGGAAGAAGTACTATTACAACTCCAGTATGCTACCTACGATTGACGTTTATGTTTCGTTCTGACCATGCTCACGATACTCGCACACAGATACAAAGGTCACCACATGGGAGGTTCCGGCTGAGATACAAGGTACCAACTTCTTGCAAAATGAGTTATCAAGTCGTCTGACAGTCTTATCCCTCGCTAGCCATTATCGATGCAAGTCAAACTTCTGCTGTGGTATTGGCGAGCGATGCCTTGGAACGAAAGGAAGAAGAAAAGTCTCTTCCACCTGGTCCTACAGCAGAAGCGCCAAAAACGGTAGAGTTTAGCACTCGCGAGGAAGCCGAACGAGCATTCAAGAAGCTCCTACATGATAAGGTAGGTCTCACTCCGGGCGTTTATACGGACTTTACGCAGGTTAACTTTTATATCTGGTGCCCAGGGTGTCACACCGGCCTGGACCTGGGACGAGACATTGAATGTGATTATTCGCCACCCAGTGTATCGTGCCCTGAAAACACTAGCTGAGCGCCGGGCGACTTTTGAGCAATACGTGGAGGAACGACGACAAGAAGAGGAGCACCGTAGGAAAACAAAGTACGCCAATGATCGACAGGCATTGCGAAAATTGTTTTCCGAAACAACAACCATCCACCCGCGAACTCATTATCGGAAAGTTGAGGAGTTGTTGCAGGAGAATCCTGTGTTTCGCGCTGTGCCTGAAAAAGATCGGGAAGCCATTTATGCTGAATATTCAGAAGATATGAAAATCAAGGAGAAGGTTTGGAAACGTGATGTCCTACAAATTTGGTTTCAAGTCTGACTCGCCCCTCTAGGAAGTTATTCGAGAAACGCGAAAGGAGAATGTTGCCAAATTTGAGCGCTTGCTGAACCGATTAACATCCGAAGGATTGATTACTCTTGAAACGACCTGGGAACAGGTACAAACTCTGTACAAGGCCCAGCCCGAATACCGTGCCGATCGAAAACTTCAAGCGATGGAGCCAATTGATTTCCTGCTCACGTTTGTCGCCCACATTGGCGAAATTTGCTCCAAGTTTCAGCAAAAGCTAGATGCAGAGCATCGCGCTGTACGTCGCCAGGAACGTAAAAACCGCGACGCATTCCGAGAAACATTGTTGAAGTTGAAGGAAAACGGGACTGTCCATGCGCGATCCCTGTGGGTCGATATATACCCGCTTATCAAGGATGACCCGTCACTCCAGGCGTTACTGCGCCAGCATGGGTCCTCTCCGATGGAAATATTTGGAGATGTGGTGATGGAAATTCTGGATGAGTTCCGGCCACAGAGGCGGGAAATTGAAGATCGGATCAAGGTACGTCTCATGTCGTCTCTTTGAAGGGGAGACATCAATGTGCCTAATTACCTTGCGCGAGTAGAATTTGGGTATTACTGTGACCACTGCAATGACCTTTGAAGACTTCAACAAGGCGATAGATGGTTCCGCGCTGGCCCATATTTCCCCTAAAAATTTGGAGCTCGTGTATCTTGAGGTATATTTTTTTTTGGTTAAACTCAAGTTCTGGGGGAACTCTGCCATTGACCATTTGCCCGTGCTTTCAGCATTTGGACTGGGCAGTTCAGCATGAGAAAGAAGATCGGCGACGAATGGAGAGAAAGTTGCGTAAAAAACAAGATGCCCTAAAATCGGTCTTGAAACGCCTCAACCCGCCTCTGTCCTTGGATTCTTCATGGGATTCGGTACGTTATACTAGTCTTTTTTGGCATGAGAAAAAAAAAACGTTTGCATTAACCTGTCTATAGGTTGCACCGCGGATATCAGACCTTGAAGAGTATGTGAGCCTGGAAGAGAGTCAACGGCTAGAGACTTTCCAAAAGTTTATCCATCGTCTAAAGGTAATTTTGGAAGGCTTTTTGTGCTAAAAGTCAGAGGAACTTGCGCTAAATTTTGTCACCACAGGAAAAGGCCGACAAGAAGCATCACCGTGTCAGGTCGGACGATGAAGACGAGGAAGGATCCATCAAGGAGGACAACACGGACAAGCGCCGAAAACGGTCTTCGAGAGATGAACGATCATCAAAGTCTGGACGGGATAAGGATCGCGGCGACCGTGATCGGGACCGGGACCGTAAACGGCATCGACGCCATCGGTCTCCATCAAGTGGGGCTGATGAGGATCGCTCATCACGTCACAAGAAAAAGGTGGGATATATATCATGTTAATCTTATAATCGGCTTCGCCCGGCGGCTAAAACTTTACTTGCAGCGCAATGAAGATTCTGACCTTGAAGAGGGAGAAGAGCGAGGTTCCGGTCGTAGAGGCTCTAGTGATACCCGACGTCGACCGGATGTCGCTCTGACTGATCGACACCCCCCTCCTCCTCGTCCTGATGATAGTGAAGAAGAGGGCGAGGTTCGGTGATTGTAGATTGCCAAAGAATACACAGACAAAAAGTAGTAGAGAGCATTCATACAATGTTTTTTTTGTTATCGCAACAACGATCTGTAAGAGTTGGAATGTCGAAAAAAAAGTAAAATGGATTATCTACACGCGAGGCTATGTCCTTCGTGCAAATGTCCGTCCACTAAAAGCCAAGAAATTAGCCAAAACTGCATGAAAAGATAGATATGGTTTAAAAAACTCTTTTACCTCGCAGTCTTCTTTTCTTTCTGCGCATCAGGCTGCTCCGGCTTCGCCCGGTTGATGACTTTAAGGAACGTGTCGACGCGGGTTCGCATTCGCGAGTGCATGTATGCTTTTGACGCCTTGATGTGATAATGGAGGTAATCGCGGAACAATTGGATGCGGGAAATACAACCCTCGGCAGCGGCGCCAGTAAAGTGTCGTGGAAAGAGGACTAAATAGATTTTGAGTACGCGGTTCTGTTTTTTCGCAAGATGCGGGTAGCGACGTTACCGAATGTGACATAGCCGACCATCTCGGACTCGAGTACTCCCGGTACACCGCGCAACTCCATTGGCGGCTCCCGATGACTGTATAGCACCTGTGGAGCATTTTGAATTGCCGGGGCTCTACGCGCATCAACAAATTCCTGTAAATAGTGCGTTCTGTTAATTTAAAAAACCAATATGAAGAAGGGTTGCGGCACCGTACCTGAAGGAATACTTTTCCAAAAATGTTGTCCGTCTCTTCCTTGAAGGTGGTTGAAAAAATGACTGTAACACGATCGTGTAGGGCTTTGACGTAGAAAGCCTCTTCATCTCGGTAATGTACTGGCATCAACTCGGAATCTTTGCCTTCCTGTTGAGCTGAAAAAGCGGCTTCAAAAGGTGCAGCCAAGGCATTCCGTTTCAGTAACGAGATATTTCGGACAATGTCCTCTGGGGTTCAAGCAGCGTTAGATGTGAAAGCCACTCCTTAATTCAATTTTAAAAACCTTTTTCACCAGAGAGGGCCTCCAAATCCAGTTTGAGCGTCACATCATAGCCCTCTTCTGGAGTTTGCTCCAGCATACTTCCATAGACTCGTCGCAAGACATCATCCGCTCCATATCGGCGCAGTTCAGAGAAACACCGCATGGCCATGCTGATTTGAAGGACAGTCTTCTTTTCCGGGGTGGATATCTGGTATGTGACACCATCAAAGTCTGCTACTTTCAAGAGGACCTTCTCCGGGTCGCTTTTGCGGATAAAAGAACGATTTTAGACTGGGTGCCCCGCTACAACAGTACAGTACACAAAGCATACCTATTCAGGCGCTCCCGGACAGTCTCTTCGAGAATTCGGTTCGAGGGTTGCAGGTCGATCAACATGATGGAAGTCTGCAGAGGCTAAGAGAGGGAAAGACCAGTAACGCGTCCAAAATACAGCGCTTCTGCAAAGACGATGAGGGGAGTGGTGAAGGTTGACGGCCCAAGATTGCGACCTGGATGTGCTGTGATGCTCTGGCGCGGATTCGCGGAACAACAGGAAACGAGAGCCTCAGAGAGGAGTGTCACTTTGTCATTTGGGCACGTGACTTGCATGTTCAACGAATCCAGCGAATTTCGAAACGACAGTCTGCTTGCATAGGCAGACTTGCCGGAGACTTGCCAGACTACAGGCGATAGATTGCATATATACATCGACCGGAAGGAGACCAGAAAGCAGAAGAAGAAGACGGCAAAGCCAGAGCGGGCCAGACGAGGAAAGACGGTGGGCCGGTACATGGAAAGCGAGGAATATGGGAAAATACAAGTTTCTCATCAACCGGCAAGACAGACCTCATTATTCCATGGCTTTGGGCAAGGTCTATCCCTCGACTAGTCTAAGGCAACCGTCAGCATCCATTGCCTGGTCCATACACTCCTGGGCGATGTTGCCTCTGTCGTGCGTGCCCACTGGTCTTGACGCGCCCCGATTGGCTTTACGCGTAAAATAATACCAGAAAGCGGAGGCCGCCTTTGGGACAGAGGTATGCCTGCCAGATTTACATCGCATTATCATAAAAAGCGAGCCAAGGTTCAGAACAATTTAAAGTATATGTTGGTTAAAAAGCTGGATTTATTCCTACATTGGACCTACGAAACTCCACACTACACAGGCATCACTACACCTGCAGCACTCGTGCGGCAGACAGGTTGGTTGGAGTCACACTAGTGGGGGACTGGCCATCTGATTTTAATCCGCTACCGCTGGTGATTGATTTGATGGCGGTTGTCGGGGCTTGCATGCTCTGCTGCATCACAGTTTTCCCAGTCCGCGCGACCGACAAGTCATATACGAAAAAGTCAACCAGCACAGACATGGACAATGATTCCGTGACATAGGTCAAGTTGAAGAAAAGATTGGCGTTCATGTTTCGCATGTAATCGGCCATTCCAGCGATGGAAATGATACTAAGAAGCGAAAGTTTGTTAGGCCAAAACATGGGGGACTCAAAAATCAAATGTGGATTTACCAGATAATGACTGCTGCCGCCAGGTTGATGACCCGCGCTGGCTCAATCTGTTTCCAAATCGGAGAGTTTTTATCCAGTTTGGTGGTGCAGATCCAGTGTAGGTAATGGAGGTCAATCACGGTGCGGGTACCGCTGACAATGGATTTTCCCACAATTTCAAGTTGCAGCCAGTAGGTGAATTCGGTGGTACTGAAAAACATTTTTCGGAAATTTTGCATGCCTCCATACTTGATGGAAATGGCCAAATAAAAGAACCCTTTGGCCAAAAGGGCAGCCACGGCTGCTCCAATCAGCAACAGAATTATGGCAAACCGGATCCGATTTCTTCCCAAAAGTGACTTCATCCGGGTATATTCGAGGTAAAAAGTGCAAGCGCAAGACATATGAAAGATGATTTGGAAAAATGTCCATCCGCCATAAGACTCATCTGTTCGTTCCGTACGCGTGAGTGTAATTTCGGTGATGGCCAGCCCGAATGTGAGGACCGTATGGACGGTCAGGATAAGGCGAAATATTCTGGATATGGCAGAGTTGCGGTATAACTCAACCTGGCGCAAAAAATTGCAATACAGGATGCCGGCCCCAAATGCTGCAGGTACTGTTCCTTCGACGGCATATTGACTTCGCAAAAGCAGGTAGGCCTCATCAGTACACGACATGGCTAAGAAAAACCGGTGAATTGAAGGGTCAACGAGCACGGTCGGGCATCATATAAACTCCCCGCCCTCTACAGCGCCTTGAGGCGGCAATGGCAAAACAATGGAAATCTCAAGGATATCAATGAACCTTTCAAGGTAAAAAAATAAAACACGTAGCATGAAATTGGTTCACGGATGTCTAAAAACAGGAGCGCTCTTGCTGCTCCTTGAATATCGAAGGGCTGGCCAAAACTATCAGCGGCTCAGATTCATATCTTAATCTTGTAGTTAATTTTCCTTTAATATCGGTGGAAATTACAAGGGTATCCAAACAGAGCCCCTTCCACGGAAGCAAAAATGTTTACACAATGTATTTGTGTTGGCTGTCGAGGATCTGGGCAAGTTCAGATTGAATAGCAATCGCATACCTAGCGTTGTCAATATTGCCATCCATGTTGACGAGACCTGTCCAAATAATCAGTTTCGCCAAAGAAATAGGAGACCTTCCAGAATGATTGCCGGACCTGAAAGCCAGGAATGTATTTCCAAAAGGTCTTGATTACCGGAATTAAATTCATCTATCAGGATAGATCGTGGAAGTACCGAGATTATTGTGTGGAGCCCAAACAGAACAGCCTTCACAACACGATCCTGTCGGGCATATTGTTCCGATTTAAAGGATAGTAGGTAAGAATAGAACTGCCTCGCCAGGCGGCGGGCGTCGATAGTATTACCTATGAATGTCCCATTACAGTGGTAAGCTTCATTGGGCTTCAATAGATGCTTTTCAACTTACGAGCACATAACAAGATGGTTCCGGCAGTCATCAAAATACGTGTCAGAAGCAACACTTCCAGGGTGACGCCCAGGGTCAAGAGTCTGGAACAGAAAATCGGGTAAGTTAACCTTAATTTTGATAGTAAGCGTGCTCGGCTACTGACCTAATTTCGTGGGCGCGCGACAACAAAGGCAGGAGGAAAGATGCTGCAAGTGGTCCAAATGAATTGGGCGAAGTGGTGGGTCGCTTCCGGGCCATGCCCACGGCATCCACAATCTTTGGCATTTTGCCGTTGTTCTAGAATTAACCAAATGGGATATCAGTGATATATTTTTTCTATCAATTTGAGGCTTGATACTGACGCCAGCGACATCATGGTTGCTCAGGCGAAGGGCGCCAAGACCCAGGCTGTTGAGTATGTCTACGCGCTGTTGGATTGCCAGATTGCGCCCGAAAAACGAATTCAGCAACTGCCTTGAAAAATTTGTTTAATTTCTCATGAATATTAACAAAAGCTGCATTGTCTGGCCAAACATACTGGTAGACAATACGTGGTGAATGGACTAGAAGCGCCGAAATTGCGTTGATCCTGAGCTCAGTGAAATTCGGTAATTCATACGAATCTTGCAGATGAATAAGCACAGACACCAAGCTTTCCGCTAATCCAGCTGCAAAGGTGGAGAACAGTTAGCACATGCGTTCATTTTTCAAAAAAGAATCCGATATAACATGGTCACCTATTTCCAGTTCCGATGCTCTCTCGATGAAGCGCGGCAAAGTTTCCAAGCTAATCGAAATTTTATCTGGATCATCCTGTTCTTGTAGCGCCTTTAAAGCGTCTCGAATAAACCTAGTGCAAACTTAACACACAGCTACTATCATGATAACGTTGTACTCACTTGGGCTTGAATGGCTTCTTTCCATCGCTGGATGTGTTTGTCTCCTCTGGTAGCTTGTATGGTTCCAAGCCATCATCTGAATCTAATTTTTGAATTGACCGTCAGAATCAGAACGGTCCGCAAAAGTTTGGATGACCCGACACTCACCTTCGTTATCCAACAAAGTGTCACGAAACTCCACCACTTCATCTGGATCCTCCTCACACGGCGCGTGCGATTCTGGTCCCTCAATGGCATGATTTGCTCCTCTACTCAACCCCTGACTGCCTGCGACATCATTACCAGCTGACAGTACTTTGGAATCCTCCCATTTCTCCGAGTACATTCGTAATTCACGAGTCATTGGTGAGTCAGGGATTTCGAAATCCAAGTTTACACTGCCCCCCATTACCCCAGACAACTTTTCTCCTACAATCTACGCTTCCCATTCAGCAGCCTATAGTAAGTGTGCCTTCCAATACATCCTTACCATGCCCAGCATTCTGGAATTGGAATCGTCTGAATCGAGATACGAGCCAACCCCATTGATGAAAGAATTGGAAAGGTCTGAAGACATTAGATCATCTGCCGTCAAAAACGGGACACTCAAAAGAATAAATCTTGCATAGTCTACAAATGATTCAGGGCGCGTAGAGCCAGGAGATGATGATTGAACGTACGCAACTTCAAATCAAAGGCCCCATAAAGAATCATGTTTCGATCAGTGAAGGCTCGCATCACAATTGCAACACATTTCGCCAAATGTAACGCTTGACGTCGCGTGAGTGGGTCGAGCTTTTGTCGCAGAACGAAAGTCCTCACCGTTGTCAGAGGGTAGTTTGGCAAGTAATGTCACTAGGAGCCGGGAAGTGTCTGTCATCAGTATGGTGTTGATAAGAACTCTGCTGCAAAACAGGTCTTGAATCTCCTCTCGGGATGCTATACGCTTTAGATCCAGAATTGTGCTAGTTTGGCTTGTAACATGACCCCAAGTCCCCAGACCTAAGGCAAAGATTTTCCAGTCACCTACGGGGACGTGCCATTCAGTGGGTTTCCCTACCTGATTGAAACTCACGAACCATGTGATTAAGCATGTACAACAACATTCTTTCTGCCTCGTACATTCCCATGTACATAAGTAAGTCGGAGAATGGTCCGGGGCGCCCAGAGTCGCGACAAGCTATACACTCCTCGGTCAATTGTTCTTCAACAAGCAAGATTAGATTCCAATTCTCGGAAATATGTGACGTTGGCTGCACCTGCATGCCCGAGGCGGACCATTTGGCTAGCCGCTTGAGCTAGTGGTGCTATTATGGCACTATTGCTATCTGCGAGAATGATTGGTTCGGCTAGCTTCTTGACTCCAACAGTGAACTTTACTTGAGGTTTGCAGGAATTTTGCTAGATGACGAGATATGGTTCGAAAAAAATTCCTGTCATGATAGTTAGAGACAACCATAGAAAGTCCTTTTGCTAAGATCTACCGGTGACGAAAGAACGATGGAATCTCGTCAACTTCCATTAAGTTGCTAATTTTGTCAGGCAGGAAGAAAAGAGAGGGGAAAAAATCGTTGATGCGTCCTGACAGAAATGTCTCGCTCTCGTCCGACTCTGAAAGGATTTGCAAATATTGACAGATTGCCGGCCCGTCCAGAAGCGTACGCAACAGTTGGAGAACAAAGTTGCGATTGTACAGCGAGATGGAGGTATTGACGCTCTCAATTAGCACCTTGATGGCGATTACCCTTCCGTCAATCACACCCTCTGGATTGGCCGCCATAGGAACATTCGGTATTTTCCGATCTTCACTTAAAAACTGCTTGAAGAATAGAGCCCGTTGGTCGTCTTCAGATAGAAGAGGAAGCCACTTTGGGCCTACTGATTTAATCAGAAACCGATAGTGTCTTTCCAGATGATGTTTGATGAAGACGGATCGAAAGGAAAGCCGGCATTCTGCGCATGCAAGATAGCTTGAGAAGAAGCTTCCGGGCTCAGAGAGAGTGGGAAAGTCGTGCGTGTGCCCATTCTTGTGTGGGGGCTCAGTGATAATTAGGGACAGGATATCCTGCAAGAGTGCTCGAGCGTCTGCAACTTGCTTGCTGTTGTTGATTGCATCTTGCCACTTTTTGAGGGAGTCAAACAAACTTTGACGGGCGCTGCTGGATTCAAATCTTGTCCCGTCAGCCAAGTCGCAACAGCATTCCTTGGCCATGCGGATTGTAAGGTCACCAAAGTCATTACATTGCTGGTGGTCCAGGCAAAAATTCGATTGCTTGTCATCAGTCGGTGAGTAACTGCACAGCCACCACAGATCGGTGGTGGGAAAAAATCGCTTCCCGGTCAAATTCAAGGTAAACCTAAATTCGTTTGAAAATTTAGTTCAGCTGCAGCCACAGGAAAACACGGGCGAGTTTAAGTCCATCACATTACGAAGATATTACAGGGAAACTAGAGCGCAACAGTGGCCAAAATCTTCTCACAGATATCCTTATACTCGTTGGAAGCTCCACTAACACGCTTGAAGCGCAGTCCGTGTAGATTCTTCAGCCGGGGAAGCTTGCAAATCTCAATCTCGAATTTTATGCCGTCGAGACAGCTGCATTCTATCAAGAATCTTGATGGCAGACGGAACTTTACTTCGTGCTTCGTGCAGGCCTCAGTCACTTCTTGCACAATGTCATCAGGAGGCTTGGAGGACGTGGTGTTGGAATTGAAGGTGAAGCGTAACGATCGCGGTTTGTTCTCTTCGCCTGGACGTATAGTACCCGACCCCAGTGGGGACTGGTTAATTAATGTTCCAGAGTTCGTCATGGCTTGTGAAGTGTTCATAGTGGTAGCTACGGTACTTGCAGCTCCAGCGGCCATGCCAACAGTGTCACCCCCTTTGTCAGCTGTTGGTGACAAAATAGCACCCATTTCGGATGGGCGCCGAACCAAACCTCCGCGCAAGATACCAACAATTGTGTTGTGCCGTTTGCGTCGTTGAGGCTCTGCACCTGTCGAGTCGGAACTTGGATGGTCTCCACTGGTGATGGAGGACGCCGCAGAAAGTTGAGCAGGCTGCGCTGGCGTTCCCATCGACGAGGCAGATCCAGTAAGCACCGGTGCGACTACTGGCGCCTGCTGGGATGGAACATTAACACTGGGTGCAGCTGTAACGGGTCGAACAGGGAGTGGCGCCCCAACTGGTCCAGGTCGCTCTTGATCATCCTTGGCGGGAGGTTGCTGAAGCTTCTTGAGCAGAACAGCAGCTTGCTCGTCTTCTTCGGCATACTTGGCCATATCTGCTTCGCCACCCACAGTGAATCGTCGTCGTCGCGCCGTCGGCTTAGCAGCTCCAGGAACGGGTCGTGCTTGTGCTTGTACCGGAGCGGGTGCAGGGGGCTCAGGTGAGGGTAGCACACCATCCTCGTCAATTCTCATCATAAGGGGTTTGGAACCTGCACTCTGGGCCGCCATTGATGATGCCAAGTTATTGTCCTTGGGGGCTGTCACAACAGGTGCAACCGGCGTTTGTATCGCTGCAGTGGCGGCAATTTCAGCAGCCAAGAAGGCTCGTGTGTCCTTCTCGTAGTAAAGCAAGTAGTATATGGATGATACTTCGTCATATACGTTGTCGCGTAATTTTTGAATGATAGCATCTCGGTCGAAGTGATACTTGGTTTCCATCATACGAATAATGTTATCATCCTCTTCAACCTTTTGAGAAACGTCAGTGGATATAGGGGAGTCCGTGAAACTGTCATTGATCCATGGGTCGTCAATCAACATCTCAAGACCCGCACGCTTATACGGGTCGCGTACCAAAAACTTGCGCAGCAATTTCTCGCATGCTAACAGTAATGTCATCAGTGTTACTCTTCCGGGGTGTCAAAGGCGAGATTTCTTACGGTCAGACAAGTAGAATGGTATACGGTACTTTCCCCGGCATACAGACTCTCGCATCTCTTGCAAATTCTTGCCGTCGAATGGCAGACAACCAGTGGTCAAGACGTAAAGGATAACTCCCAAACTCCAAATATCGACTTCTGGGCCGGTGTAACGGCGCCCTTGAAACAGTTCAGGGGCGGCGTATGGAGGCGAACCACAGAAGGTGTCTAGTTTCGACTCTGGATCAAAGTAGTTACTGAATCCGAAATCTGCAATCTTGATATCCAGATTTGCATCTAGAAGCAAGTTCTCGGCCTGTCGATAAAATTTCATCAGTCAAGTCGCACTGGTCATAGGCGAAGCTGGGCTTACCTTCAAATCTCGATGGATGACCCTCTTTTTATGGCAGTAGCTGACGGCACTCAGAATCTGGCGGAACTTTGCTCGGGCCTCCTTCTCTTTCATTTTTCCGTGTACAACTAGATAGTCATACAATTCCCCTCCAGAAGCATATTCCATGACAAGAAAAACGGTCCCCTTGGTCTCAATCACCTCATACAGCTTGACGATATTGGGATGATGAAGAAGCTTCATGATTCGAACTTCTCGGTATAATTTACTGAGCTTTTTCTCATCTAGCGTAGTCTTATCAATAACTTTGATTGCAACCTGGTAGCGGTATTAGCGTACGGCGTCTTGCGTTTTTCTTTTCGCAGTCAATTACCTCGACGCCAGTCAGCTTATGTTTGGCTAGCTTGACCTTAGCAAAGTTTCCCTCGCCAACCGTTTTTTGAAAGAGATAGTTGCCTATACTTGACAAATTCATATCTGGATTGCCGCTCTCATCCTTATCCCGGCGAGACCTGGATGAGGATGGTTTGGTTTGCGTGGAGCTCATCTTCCCAGGAGTCAAGCGGGTTGAATTTGGTGAATACTACGCTATTCCCGGTTGGGATCGCCGGACGGGCACGGCTACCAAAAGGCAATTCGAAAGCAATTAAAAGTGACCTTTCTCCGATTCTACCCTATAGCGATTCTAGCAGTTAACGATTAACGGACGATAAGTTGCGACCAGGAGGGAATCTCTGGTGGAAAATGCGGTAAGCGCTACCCAGTAAATAGTAGTTAAAAATAGTCATTTGTAGGGTGGACTGCCAGTTCCTGGGGGTATATTATGAGAATTTCTATTTATTTGGCAATGCTACTTAGTCGAAGCTATTACGCCACGGTGATCATCCTGTCATCCTGAAATCTTAAACATTCCATGTCTGCTTTGTAACCCTTGTTTGGCAAAATTTGGAAAACTTCTTTGGTTTAGAACTCAAATACTCACCAAGAACCAACAACAAACGGAATATAACTTCGCGAGCAAGAGCTTGCATCAATTTTCGACACAAGTTTTTTTATTCATATATATTCATATTTTAGAAGAATGAGACATTTTGGAATCAAGGTAGGGAGTGGCACTGGCCTCTAGACTGGCCTGGGCCAAAATCCGAAACGAAAAAAGCCAAAAAAAACTCGCACGCTGTGAAATGTGCCCATATCTTTGCTTCCTCAAGCAGATATCTATTTTTTGCGACTACCTCAAGTAGCTAACAATTTTTTTTCGAAAGTTCCTTGACTGTACTTTTAGTTTTCTGCTTCGAAAATTGGAAAGTCGCTGGCATGATGGGTGGATCTGGTCGCGATAGTAACCGAGGGCAAGCTAAATGAAGTTCCGTAAGCAGTACTGCACTCTGACTGCACTGCGCGCTTTGCCGCGAGGAGTGAGTGCTTCCATTCCTGCACCAACCAATTTACTAGAGGAGCATGGTCAGAAATCAAATTAGAGGGCCTAGCTCGGCCTTGTCAAGGTATATATGAGAGATTCTGCGAGAACCAAACTTATGTTCTGACACGGTACGCACAGTTTCCTCCGGGAGCGGGGCATTCGTGCACCTGTTAACACTTGGCGTCGAAATACTGATACGACAACGCCCACGGAGAATGGGGAAACGACAGTCCTCGACAATTCTGGCAGCACTACGACTGCAGCCGAAGTCGGTCCTGATGCGGAGGTTGAGTCGCCGGTTGGCGGCAGCTCCGAAAACACACCACAAGCGCAGTCGGAGGTTGCGGAGACCGATGCAGTGCAGGCAGAGGTCGCGGAAGTAGTTGCACCTATAAAAGGGAAGGGAAAGAGGAAGGCGGCCACGAAAAAGAAGGCATCGAAAAAGTCCAAAGATAGCGATTCTGATAGTGATTTTGGGCAACCTCTACCGGGTCATAACAGGTCGGCTCATTCGAAAAAGAGAAAATTGGACGGCAATCATGACAAGGAAGGTGTTGTCTGTTTTTGCGATCGTTGTCAGCGCCGATTTATCGTTGCAGAGGCCGGTCAAACGTTATGCCTGGCTTGCTTTTCAATCCAATCCAAGACATCGTCCACCACGAGAACGCCCAAAAAGCGGAAAGTAACTTTGAATCTCGACGGTGAACCAATCATTGGAATATCAAGTCTTCGAAATCTGTGCATCAAGGTAAGGATGTCCAAAAAAATCGATGACTTTCCTAGCTATTAACATGTGCACTTTTAGCTTATCGCAAACTATATTGATGAAGTTGAAGGGGTAAGAATGGTTAAAGCTCGGAAATCTGTGTCATTTGCTTACTGTTGAAGCTATAGTTTGGAGAGATTTCAGAAGCGACAAAACACTCAATAGGAAAGATCATCAGTCGACATCGAATGCTGAACGGCGAAAACCTCCGTCTTTTCCTTGGGCCAAGTGAAAGGAGCGTAAGACTCTCTGAATGCACATATCTTAACGAAGAGCATTTGCGGACCATCATTCGTGAGTGCCCAAATTTGGAAGTGCTGAGTTTGGGCAACTGTGGGCGAATTACAGGTACAGTAACCGCAGCTGGGCGTCGCTCAGGTGGTATCTGACCACTTATTAGATAATGTATTGGCTGACATCGGAGGACTGGGCAGTTTGCAGTCGTTGAATCTGCTGGGACCATTTTTGCCGTCAGATCAAGCGTTTGCCGATATGTTCACACGCCTAGGGGACAACCTTAAATCACTGTCGCTTCAGTATGCAGCCAAAGTCTCAGCAAAATCAATGAGCGCACTAGCTCAGCACTGCCCCAACATCACCGCGTTACGTCTAGACCAGTGTCTGAAACTCGGGGATGAGAGCGTACAATCACTATGCGAGTTACGACAATTGCGCTCATTGGAGCTCAACAGACTGGGAGAAAATGTCTCCAGCGATTGTCTGATCCGCCTACTGCAAAGCGTGGGGGAGAAATTGGACAATCTAACTTTGAATGGGTATGCATGACATCGACTTGGCACAATTTCTAGGTCACTCGCTAACGACCCTTTCTAGACACCCGTTTGTTGATGACGCTCTCCTCAACGACGTACTTGCACCCATGTGCCCTGATTTGGAACACATTTCCTTGGAGGACTGTCCGGCTATTACCTCAGATGGCCTGATTAAATTTTTTTCATCGTACAAACCAACCAAACCGCTCAAGACGTTGAATTTGTTTCGGAATACCAGCTTAAACGATGACGCTATCGTCAGCATTTTGAATCTGCACGGGTCAGGTTTAGAGTCATTGAATCTAAATGGATTGGATGAGCTGAAGGTGTATTCCTTGGAGCAAATTGCGAAGCTTGCTCCTTCTTTGAAGGTTTTGGATGTTTCGTGGATACGGTGCGTACATACCATCTATATGAAGCTTGGGGGGACATGCTGCTAATACCGGAACGTTTTAGAAACATGAATGATACAATTTTGGAGGAAATTCTCGTCAAGTGCTGCAACTTGGAACGTGTTAAAGTATACGGATGCAACCGTCTTAGTGAATGCGTAGCAAATCGTCAGTGGGTGAACCGCGCCGGTGTTGGAATAAGAGTAGTAGGAAACGAGTTTTGTTAGTCCTAAAATAGTTTATGTAGAAGGCTGCACGACCCATCCCTCGGTTACTTTTGTGGCGCGCCCATCCTCCATAAGCTTGTCTAGATGCAATTGTATCAGCTTTTCCCCTGCCTGTATTAACCGCTCGGGGGCATCTTTGTATATTTGTTTTGCGAGGGATAATGTGTTTACTGCCGCGCCATTGGCTGTACTTTGCAGAAGCTTCAAGATCTGATCCTCGCGTTCCTTTGTTGATACATTTAGGTGATGCAATTTCTTCTCACCAAAATGGGTCGCACCTGACGATGAGAGATATAGTGCTGAATGGCATCTAAAGGACGATCTACGATAGGCCCATGTCCGGGATAAATCAGGCTCGGTCTCATATCTCTCAAGCGCTGTAGACTCTGCAAATAGCGCTTCAGATCGTCGAAGACTGTCGTGCCTTCGCCCAAAACACAATCCCCGGAAAAGATTGCGTTCTCCTCATCGAGACGCAATGCCACCTATTCGATAATCATAAGGATTGCGCGTGAACAAGCACATAGGATCTCTCTACATGATCGTCCAAATGCCCGGGCGTGTAAAGCGACACGAGAGTAGCTCCTAATCTCTGCATCAACGACCTGCGTATGCAAGGATGTGTATCTCTCTGGATGGCTACCTTCAACTTCAAACTTTTGGCCATCCTCAAGATGCTTGAATTCTAACGCATCCGATGCCATATCACTGTTGGTACGTCTTTTGTACACCGGGGCTGTCGGATACAGCTCTTGCACTTGGTGGACGCCCCCAATGTGATCTGCAAGAATGTTACGATTTGCCAAGGGGTGCAAAGATTCAACAGCTGGTGACCATGATGCCTGTGTGTGCAGATGATTGCCGACAGAGATTCTGCTCCAATCTTTCTCATACAATCTTGTAAATTCTGTTGATACGCTGGGATTCCCTGGCCAGTGTCTGGGTGCAACTCAGCAATACCCCGGGGTAAATGTTGATTTCAAGTAGGGTACGAACCGACCAGGATGCGACTTCTCCCTGTGCCGACAATATACGTGTTTGTCCTGGGCACAAATACCTTAGAGTTATTGCCATCAATGCGAAAGCGAAAACCCAAACCCTTGTAAGGTAAAGGTTCCTGCATGTGTGGGTTGGGTGGAGTACAGAAACCAATGAAAAGGCCTTTAGCGCGTACCTGGGTTTAAGCCAAGAACAAGGTAAACTCTTTCGCTCAACTGAGCAAAATTCGGAACTTTCAGAGGCATGGGGAGGCAGATCGCTGCAGATTGTGCGGCAAATTGCTGGGCAGAATGAGATCGACATGCATCTCTGATGACCTTAATTTACCCAAAATTGGACTCATGGAGGTGTTTTGGCAGAGGCGAAAGCGCCCAGGAGGTCGACAGCGCAAACTCACACCGACATTCTGAAGGAAATGAGCAATGCCCCTATGGGTTCTCCACCGGAAAACAAGTCTGGCAGCGGCAAGATGGATTCTCTCGACTCGGCCTACGATCCGAATATGGAATGGGTGCATTGTGGCCGGTAATTGCAGTGGTCAGAGCTCTGGGAATATATGAGTTCTGAAGAGTATATTCGTAGTTGTCGGGCATACGAACATAGTCTGCAAAGTCCATTTGCTGCAAACGGGAAGGAAAACGCTCAACGCATTGGCACCAAGTTCTTTGTGACGAGTTGCGCACATATTGCCTGCGAACCTTGGTACGCGACTTGAGTTGAGGAGACGAGGTGTCACGATACTCATATATCATTCAGCTTCCGTGCATTGAACAGCCAAGGGGAAGATTCAGAGAGAGGGGTCAGATGCCCAGTTTGTGAGGAGACATGTTCCGTCATTGAGCTTTCGGACAAGGTTTTTATCATTCGAAAGTTCATCGCGTCTCCTTTTTCATTCCTCCTTATCAGATTCCTGAAGAGATTGAAAGGATATTCGTACCAGCCATAGTGCACTTGGAGGACGCGGTCAAAATCTGGAAAGTATGTCTTGTGTAGTTTCTTCCTTGCGAACACTCAGCTAAGAATGACATTCGATGGCCAGCTTCAATACGGGAACGCTGTAAAACTCCTGCGATTTTTAAAGATGCAGTCTCAAGAATCACATCGCAAGTACTTGGAGGCGGTGAGGTACGCCTCTTGCTTTTTTTGTATCTTGGAGGAAAATTCACAGGAAAATAGCTCGGTGACGAAGGCGCAGAAGGAGATCAAGGAACTACGCGAACAGTTAAGTTTGCGGAATGGATCGAGTTCCTCTGAGCCTTCTACGCGGTTCAATCAACCAAACAAGAATCGCGATAGCTCCAGCGATCGCGGTGCAAGTCATTCGGACAACCGGCCTCGTAGGTTTGTAGCCTCTCCTTTCGATTCGGGCGGGATTCCACCACTCATATTCCAAATATCCTTTGTCAGTTCCAGATCGCAAAAGTCTGCTAATTCTCCTGCCAATATGAATGGCAATCGCTCCCCTTACCCCGTCACACCCACAAGGCTAAGCATACCTCCCCGCCAGCGAGCGGTAACCTCCAATCAGAACTCCCATCCGTTACTCCAGCGAAATGGCCCACCACCGAATCAGCAATGGCACCAGCCGAATGCAGCTGTACCACCGCAGCTGTCAGATTCTCAAAAAGCTTATTATCGGTCACGTCCACCAACGCCTGTTCAGTCATATCAGAATCGATTTCCTCAGTTGAGCGCCGATACAATGGATTTGGAGCCGCAGTCCGCACAACAGATGGACAGGCTGTATCGGGAAAGGATACCAACTGCAACAGGAACTAGACAGCCCTTTAACCCCTCCATGGCGGAAAATTACCGCAATCCGTTTCAACCCCCTTCTGCACATCAATCACATCCAAACGTAGGACTGCGTCCTTCGACCGCCATGAGGGAGCCATTTTCATCGTCGTCAAGAATGCGACAGCCCTATTACGCCAGTTCAGATATGCCTCCGCCGGGGACTCCCCTCCAACCGCCAAGAACAGCCAACCAGTTCAGCGGGCGTTCCATGTACGAAACGCGGCAACCCTACGGTTATTAACCCTTCCTATTACTTCCTTCGCCTAACATCATAATGCCTATTATTTCCCTTTGAAATGTTGATATTCTCAGCAATCCGACTCGACAGTCATGTACATCGAACTTTTATACTTGGCTTTACTGTAATATAGCTTTCACCCAAGCTTAAAAATTTGATCTTGGTCTGATCAGTGTCATGGGGTAATCCTACCTGGAAAAAACCGGGGAAAAACATGTCAGTGATGTTTCCAGCCCTAGCCCATTGAATTTCCATATCTTCCACCTTCAGCCTTTGACATTTTGTTGAACTTTTCTGCCCGGAATGCCATGCTAAGACCATGCTGCCGAGTCATTGCAAATCTAAGGAGGCAGCCGCGGCACTCTTTGACTTATTCATCTGGATTCCCTACGACTAACTATCGCTTGAAAACGACTGCAACAGGTGATCTCTCGCTTTCCAAAGTTTCGAACTCCGCAACGACCGAGCCAGTGACAGAGGCCCAAGACTTTATTGAGAGCCTTTATGCAGTAAAGCACGATCAGATTTGGCGGCGACGGGGATGGCAAACGGATACTTGGTTCGATCGTGTTGATTCTGTCTTGAGCCACTACTATCAGTTGCGATCTCAGTCCAATGGGCCGCAGAGGCCACCCGGCTACCGCCTGAAAGGTCTCATTCCTCAGCATTATCGAGACTTACTATCTATTGTGGCATTATCTCGGAATCCAAGTCCGAGTACGATCTCAGATATCCTGCAAGACTTGACATCCACATCAGAGAGTCTTCGAAGTGCGGATTGGGGGCACTTGATCAGAGCTTTGGCAACGACGGGAAACCTCAAACCTGCGCAAGAGCTCTTGGATAAGGTCTGCTCCGATGGCCTGGCCGATTCACATTGCTGGAATGGCTTACTGGAAGGATTTGTAAAGAATGGCGACTTGGATCAGGCTCGCAAACTATACCACCGTATACCCGCAGGAATAGTACGGAGCAATGATCTCACCCTACTCCTCATGGTTGACGTTTGCGAACGGGCTGGAAATAGAGTTCTGGCCGAAGACTTCTGGCGGCAAATGAAAGGTCATCTGGCGAAGTGTGCCAGCTCGTCACGAAAAAGGACGGGTACCTACCATCGACTTATCAAAATTGCGTGTAGAAACAGGCATATTGAGCGTGCATTTTCTGTTCTTCAGTGGATGATTGATCAGAATGTGAAACCGACAGTGGAAACGTATACTTTGATTTTACTTGGCTGCTACAAAGTCGAGCATCTTCCTTTCGCCGAATCTCTTCTCTGGAAAATGGAATTTATGGAAATCCAGCCGGATCTCTACTTTTACTCATGCTATGTACAGTTTCTCTGTGACATTAGTGCCTGGAACCAATTAGAGAAGGTTGTGGCGGATCTGAGTTCAAGAGGAATCAAGCCTGATGTAGACTTTTACAATATTCTCATTGGGGGATTTGCGAGAAGCGGGCAGGCCGACTCTGCTGCCAAATTTTTGGATACCGTGATGGCGGCAAACTTGGAACCGACGCCTTGGACAATATCTACCATGATAGTCCATCATTCACGACTAGGCAGTCTTTCTGTGGCACGAGGATTGTTTGAACACTTGGTCAGTGACAGCAACCATTATAGCACCCGCACCCGCAAATCGGTTGTAGGAGCATTCAAAGAGATTGCGCGCATGTGTGCCCAAAGTGGATCGATGGAGATGGCAGAGGATCTATACAGAGGGCTACAGAAGACAAACTTTACGACAGATCCTGGAATCATTTCCTCGTTCATCAACGGATATGTCATGCTACAAGATGGGACCGGTGTGGCCAAATGGTACGACAAAATGCGCAATCTGCAACAATGGCCCGCAGGTCGCCAGTTGTCCTTATGGCTCCAGGACTCTACCTTTCGTGGCTCTATCGAAGCCAATATAGTTTGGGAAGATGGGCGTATGACTCCTGACAGTAGCGAAGCTGCTTTAAGTCTCATTTTCTTCTACTTGCGCCGCAATGACTGCGAAAGAGCTGTCGCCTTGTTCAAGCAAATCAGAGCAAATGGAATCCTTCCTTCAACGTCTCTGGTTACGCGACTTTTGGCGACGTTGCGGCGATTTCTTCAAACGTGTTCCCCGTACGAAAGAACATTTATCAGAGATGCTCTATTTTTCACATACAACGACTATCGCGGATTGGTATCGCAGGGACTTCTTCCAGTTGATGCTCGAGTTTATCGTGCATTTATGGCGTTTGGCCATTCCTGTCAAGACTTTGCGATTACAAAGACGGCTTTCGATGATTATCAGCAAGATGGTGGCCGGATAGATGATAGCCTGTTTGCTGCCTATGCTCGAGCAATCTTGGAGCTTGGCGGACTCGCAGACTTGCAAGAAATGAAACAACAATATCTATGGGCTACGCTGTCAGAAAATCAACAAGATTTTCGGGATTCTAGTGCTCGGAACGATGCCTCGAAACATTCGGTGGAAACCTTTCTATCATCAGACAGTAAAAGTGTCGACGATCGTTCGCTTTCCGCACGGAACCATATATTATCGTGTGAAGTTTTACTGCTTGCCAGGTCCCTGAGCGAATCAACAACGCTGGCGAATCATCTTTCAGATCTGCATGAGGTTGGTTTGGAGAATAGCCCAGCTGCATTATTCGAGGAAACCATGTGCACAAAACTATGGCAATCAGTCAGCGACGCATGCAACCAAGCGACACTCTCTTCAAGTTTTACGAACGATCGCACACCGGTGCGCGAGGAAAATCAAGACATGATTGACAGCCATCATTCAAATATACCAAGCGAATTAATTTATATACCCAAGTCCCCAACCAAGGCCTCGCCGATTCATGCAACAATCCCTATTGAACAAAAGTTTGCCAAAGCCTTTCTTGCTCATTGTGCCGCGCACTCGCATTGGAAACTCTACGCCCAGGTACAAGAATGGTTAGAGTCAAGATAGCAGTTGTATATACAATTTCTAGATAGTCACTGTAAATATAGATATTTTTTTGGTCATCTTCCTACATCCTTAAATTAAGAACTGTCACATTCAATCTATGCGCTGTGTGTCATAGCGATGATACAGATTTTGTGATGAAATTCTTGAACATCCCTTCTCTTTTCAGGTATCTTTTTTCTTTGAATAGTATTTCTTTACTCGTCTAGACTTTTTTTGATTGTTTTTCGTATTTTCTCACAGATTTTCATTAGCATCAACTCCAGAGCTGACAACGGATTTTCAGCGGCACAGTCATGAAACGATGAAACCCCGACACATATTGAGCTGGCCCTCCTCCGGCAGCAACTGGCAGTCTGGCACTGATCTTAGTAGACTCCACATTCCAATTGGACGCACACAGTCCATGCTGCAAAAGTCGTTGCGTGTGCTGAGACCGTTCTCACTTTGCCGAAGTTTCCTTTATCCTGTATCCCCCAGTCAAGGTCAACTCAAATCTCTTCGACTTGAACAACGACTTGCTCGGCCTTTCGCCTCTCAAACCGCAAATATGACAACAACGGCCAAGATAATAGACGGCAAACTTCTTGCAAAGTAAGATATCATACATGTCGAGCAATGGAGGACATTGGACTTATAAAAATCTGTGATTTGCAGGTCGGTTTGCGACCAACTTCGCGCTGATGTTTTGCAGCTAAAGGAGAAAAATGTTGTCCCTCACTTATCTATCATTCAAGTTGGCGAGCGAGAAGACTCGAATGTCTATGTACGAATGAAGCAGTCGGCAGCAGAAAAGGTTGTATCACTGTCGTAATTGTCCCACAGAGAAAAAGACCATCCCTCTGACCAATTTGTTTATTCCAGGTTGGCATTCACTTTTCACATCACAACTTTGGCGCGACAACCACCGAAACTGAGGTATGTACTCGGAAATGAGCCAATGTGGTCATCTCTAAACAGCAATGCAGCTCCTTGCCGCTATCGACAAGCTGAATAAGGACAACTCTATTCACGGGATTTTGGTCCAACTGCCATTACCAGAAGGCATCGATGAAAAGGTTATTACTGATGCTGTGGACAGTCGCAAGGATGTTGATGGATTCCACTCCCTCAATATCGGTCTTCTTGCGAAGCGCAATCACGAACCATTCTTTGAGCCATGTACCCCCAAGGGCTGCATAGAGCTTTTAAAACATGCGGGGGTCGAGATTGAGGGTAATCACGCCGTTGTTATTGGCCGCAGCAACATTGTCGGTATTCCCGTCGCCCATCTGTTGCTTACAGAAAATGCCACTGTGACCATTTGTCATCTTCGGAGCAAGAACCTGCAAGAAATGGTGAAATCTGCGGATATTCTCATTACTGCTATGGGCAGCCCAGAAGCAATCAAAGGGTCCTGGATCAAGCCAGGTGCCGTTGTGATCGACGTCGGCATCAACTCTATACCAGATTCTACGAGAAAGTCTGGAGTTCGTTTGGTTGGGGACGTGGAATTTGAGTCTGCATCGCAAGTTGCGTCGGCCATCACCCCCGTACCGGGAGGTGTTGGACCAATGACTGTGGCTATGCTGATGCACAACACTGTTCTCAGTGCCAAGCGCTTTGTTGAGCGGTCGTAAAGCTGCGGACCTAGAGTGGACCGCGTGCCACCACACTTTTACTTTTGCTGTCACATTATCGTTGAGCTGTAACGCAAAACAGTCCGCCCACCTGTGCTTATGCCACGGAAGCCTTTAACTTAATCTCTTGTACATTAGTCTGTAGTCTGCCTCAATCATCACCATTCCAAATCAATTCTGACTGTTATTCGCCAACTTATTTACGGAAGACTCTCTGATGTAGATCTATTAGAGGGCAGTTCCCTTTTGGTTGTTCACAATCTCATTCCAGTTTTTGGACTGCCTTCTCGAAGATGAGCGTCCTCTTGCGAATGATGCACAACATAGATCCTCGTCCCCTACTTACTGATATGAAAAAAATGCTCAAATCTGAAGGGTTCTTTTCCCAAATCCGGATGCATATATCAGGGTAGAACCCCAAGCTGTATAGGTAAAAGTAACAGGATAAAATCGGAATATGGAACATATCCGGGCGGTACGCGGGCAGCGGTCGCGTGGTCCAACACTGGGGCCTTGGGTCCATCAAATATTGGGTGTTTATGTTCCCAAGATCGACCGACCGCTTTGCCTCCACTTTTCCTTTCCGCAGACTCTCTCGTCTTCCTTCTGCTCGTCGCACTCGGGCCCCCCTGCTGAAATCCTATCGGGCCCTTACCGTCAGCTTGCCTCTTCCTCTACCTTCTTGGAGTTGGCATCCGTTTCCCACCTTTACCGCCAAGATCATCAGCATGACAACAAGTGCAAAGATCATCGATGGCAAGGCCCTTGCAGAGTACGATCCTTATGAAATGTTCAATGGCTTTGACCCCCCGCCAGTTTGCTCAAAGTTTTGAAATAGATCCATTCGGGAAAAATTACGGGCTGAAGTGTCGGATTTGAAAGCGAGGCATGCTGGCTTCATCCCGCACTTGGCAATCGTACAGGTCGGCCAGCGAGAAGATTCAAGTGTCTATGTCCGAATGAAGCAGCTGGCTGCCGAAAAGGTATGTCAGCTTTGGCTTTCTTTTCTCAGATCCGAATCTCATTGTTTATACTGTAGGCGGGCATGAAATTCACTCATCACAAATTGAGTTCAGATGTCTCTGAGTCGGAGGTATGGGGATGGGGTTGGTTCCGGATGTGTGCGACATTGTCTAACAAGCACCTGTAGCTTCTGGACCTTGTTGATCGTCTCAACGATGATTTCACTGTGCATGGAATCTTGGTTCAGTTGCCGCTTCCAGATGGGATGGACGAAAAAGTCATCACCGATGCTATTGACAGCCGTAAAGATGTGGACGGCTTCCATTCTCTGAACATTGGCCTTCTCGCCAAGCGTGACCATGAGCCACTCTTTGAGCCTTGCACCCCCAAGGGATGCATCGAGCTGCTAAAGCATGCGGGAGTCCAACTCGATGGTAAAAATGCTGTAGTTGTCGGCCGCAGCAACATTGTCGGCATGCCAGTTGCTCACCTCCTACAGGCTGAGAATGCAACCGTTACCGTCTGCCACTCTCGTACCAAGAACTTGGCGGAAGTCGTGGGATCCGCCGATATTTTGATTACCGCCATTGGTCGGCCAGAGATCATTAAAGGAGCATGGATTAAACCGGACGCTGTTGTTATCGACGTTGGTACCAACCCTGTGCCAGACTCTACAAAGAAATCAGGCATCCGCTGGGTAGGAGATGTGGAGTTTGATGCTGCATCGCAAGTCGCCTCCGCAATCACTCCTGTGCCGGGTGGTGTTGGTCCTATGACGGTAGCCATGCTCATGCACAATACTGTTCTCAGTGCCAAACGTTCGTTGACTGGTTACAAGAAGGAAATGAGCTACCTGAAGTTGAATTTGAAAACTCCCGTCCCTAGTGATATCGACATCGCCAGCTCACAACGACCAAAACCAATTAAGGTTCTGGCTGAAGAATTGGGCCTCTTTCCATCAGAATTCGAGCCCTACGGTGCAACCAAAGCCAAGGTCCACCTTTCAGTTCTCGAACGCCTTGGTCACCGAAAAGATGGAAACTACGTTGTCATTACAGGGATCACACCTACCCCGCTTGGCGAGGGAAAATCAACAACCTGTATTGGACTCGTGCAGTCGCTGGGTGCGCACCTTCACAAGACGGCGTTTGCCTGTGTGCGTCAACCATCACAAGGCCCAACGTTTGGAATCAAAGGAGGAGCTGCGGGTGGAGGATACTCCCAAATTATTCCCATGGACGAGTTCAATTTGCATCTAACTGGTGATATCCATGCGGTTACTGCGGCAAACAATTTGGTCGCCGCAGCGATCGAAGCTCGCATGTTCCACGAGGCAACGACCACCAACGATGAAACACTTTTCGGTCGCCTTGTTCCGGCCAAGAAGGGTGTCCGCACATTTTCGGATGTGATGGTTCGTCGATTAAAGAAGCTGGGTATCAACAAGACGGATCCTGATTCTCTTGACGCTGAAGAGAAGCGCAATTTTGCTCGTCTCGATATCGACCCCGAAACAATCACTTGGCAACGAGTTATGGACACGAACGACCGATTTTTGCGAAAAATTACGGTTGGACAAGGCCCCCAGGAAAAAGGTTATACTCGCCAGACCGGATTTGACATTGCTGTCGCTAGTGAAGTCATGGCCGTGTTGGCACTTACCACTGATTTGCGGGATATGAGAGAACGCCTTGGGCGAATGGTGGTTGCCACCAGCCGAGCAGGCGTGCCTGTTACGGCGGACGACCTGGGTTTGGGTGGTGCACTGACGGTATTGATGAAAGATGCCATCAAGCCAAATTTGATGCAAACCTTGGAAGGCACACCTGTCTTCGTACATGCTGGACCCTTTGCCAATATCGCTCATGGCAATTCCTCCATCATTGCGGACCGCATTGCTCTCAAGCTTGCTGGAACGGCC
Source organism: Phlyctochytrium arcticum (assembly GCA_025602905.1). Taxonomy (NCBI): domain Eukaryota; kingdom Fungi; phylum Chytridiomycota; class Chytridiomycetes; order Chytridiales; family Chytridiaceae; genus Phlyctochytrium; species Phlyctochytrium arcticum. The sequence continues at coordinate 95,069 of JAHLKI010000024.1, read as the reverse complement.
CATTTGCAGGGCGCGGACGAGGAGCCTGGTTATGTTGTGACCGAGGCTGGATTTGGGGCGGACATTGGCATGGAAAAGTTTTTCGACATCAAGTGCCGAAACTCTGGGTTGATCCCGAACGCAGTTGTTCTCGTGGCAACCATCAAGGCCCTCAAAATGCATGGCGGTGGTCCGGAAGTGATTGCAGGAAAGCCCATCAGTGATGTTTACTCTCAAGAAGATGTTGTTCTGGTTCAGAAGGGCTGCGAGAATTTGGCCAAGCATGTGCAAAATGCCCGCAAATTTGGAGTTGAAGTTGTCGTTGCTATCAATAAGTTCAGGTAAGTCTTGAGCTTCTATCCTCCTTTGTCAGATCTGGTTGTTCATCCTCATTGTGTAGTTCCGACACTGAAGCTGAGATGAATGCTGTCAAGACGGCAGCCTTGGCTGCCGGCGCCACGGACGCTGTCGTGACTGACCATTGGGCACGAGGAGGAGTGGGTGCTGTTGACTTGGCTCAGGCTGTAGTCCATGCTTGCGCAAAGTCCCGGGAAGCATCCCAATCTACATTCAAATACCTATACCCCCTGGAAGCCTCCATCACGGAAAAGATTACCACAATCTGCAAGGAGATGTACGGTGCGGATGGAATCACATTATCAGAAGAGGCCCAGAAGAAGGTGGACATGTACACAGCACAGGGGTTTAGCCATCTTCCCATTTGCATGGCCAAGACACATTTGAGTTTGTCGCACGATCCCAAGCTCAAGGGGGTGCCAACGGGATTCACTGTCCCCGTGCGGGACATTCGCGCTTCTGTAGGAGCCGGATTCCTCTACCCTTTACTGGGTGAAATGGCCACGATGCCTGGACTGCCCACCCGCCCCTGTTTCTATGATGTAGATCTGGACCCAGAAACGGGTGCGGTGCATGGATTGTTTTAGTTTATAGCGGTTGGGTAGTCGTACGTAGTTCTCATGTAGAGATGGAAGAGGACTGTATGTAGATCTGCGATACGGCATGAAGCATTTTTTCATCTGACATCCCTGCTGACATCCCTGGCCGCTCTCTCTTTGTTGTTTCTTTACTTTCTCACAGTAGGACGATTGCGAAAGATGGACACACACATTGCAGGAAAAAAAAAGTGGCAGCGACATGTGGATAGTGAATTGCCAATAGGAAATTGTGTGTGCTACATTCTATTTCGTACGCACGGTGTCGGAGTCGGAGTTGGCAATGCAGAATGTCTCGCAGAATGTGTCGTACTTCAGCCAGCGGCCTAACAAAGATGATTTTGTACTTTTTGCTCTGGAAAAGAATCACAACTCATACACTTTCTAAAGCATTGACTGGGCAGCAGTCTTGCCCGGTTTTATTATTATGCTGTCCTTGGGATGACGGCGACGGGAGGCGGTTTCAGAGTTGTACCATGGTTCACCAACCGAGCGGGTTGATGTTAAAATTGTGAAAGTCCTTTCCTCCCAAAGACTTTGCACAACTTTATTATACATGCCTGGCAACTTTCAAAGTCTGGACTTTTAGTTGATTTACACTGTTGCAACTTATACCCTCCCGCATCAGCAAAAAGTTTCATCAAGCAGCACTTCCTGGCGAAGATTGGCTGCATCCAAAGATTATTTATACTCGCATACTGATTTGCCTGTATTGGACCCAACATTTTTTTGGTGAGTAAACTAGTCGTTTGATTACGAGGATCTACATGGCAGCATCGTTGACCAGTCTTGATGGGTGCAGAAGTCCAAGGGCAAGCTTGCTAATTACAAAAGGCATTCCACAGTCGTACTGAACGGGACACACCGTTTGTGCGTTGTCAAACTGTCGAAACATCCCGTTTGACCTAAATGCCGGATATAGCAGTGGTGTTGAAAAACGACCTTGTAATAAGCTCATGAGGCATCTCCTCCTTGGCGTGTCGACTTTACGTCCTTCCTCGATACTCTGTCATCGCAACTTTCGCCACGCCCCTCATCGTCATTTCTGGTCCTACGAGAGCTCTCGACTGATTGCAGGACGGGTGATTGAAGCGTCTGAAAACCTCGTTGGCCGATTTCTCTGGTGGTGCATACTAAAGATCAACACAACATTTCCCATTCGAAGGAGCGCAACTCTACAAAAGATTGCGCAGAAAACCATTATGGTTGTCGAACAACGGAACAGTCATCAACCACCCCAGACAAATGGAAATGACATTGTTTTACATGCGTCAGATTTAAAGGTTGATGTGAAAGGACAGGATGCCGATACTCCGGCAGAGCTGAACCAATTGGATCGCCCAGAGAGGTCACCTCTTCCGACTTGGACGCGGACATTTGCTATTGCTGTGGGAGTCCTCCGAACAACCATGGAGCGGAATAAAGGATCCCTCTGGCGAGCTCGCTTGCTGACTACCAAGGCCGCTACACCCGTACCGTTCAAGACATGCATTACCAAAGTCTACATTCCTCGGCGACAAGACGCGCTACCCGAGGGTATGTCTCCCAAGGATGCCAGAGGAAGTATCAAGGGTGAATGGTTGGACTGGGGCAATCCTCCATCACACCTTTTGCGCAGTCGTACGTCTGATCAAGCCCTTGACGCACCCGCGGATGAGCGAGTCATTCTTTACCTTCATGGCGGAGCTTACTTTATCTGTTCACGCAAAACGCATCGTGGACTGACTTATCGGGCGGCCAAGTATGCCAAAGCTCGTGTTCTGGGTAAGTTATGTGTTTGCTGGCTGATAGGAATCAGTTGCTAACATTGCCTTGCAATCATTTTTCCAGCGGTCGACTACCGATTGTCGCCGGAAGCAACGTTTCCACTTCCTTTAGCTGATACCATATCCGCGTACTTATACCTAATCGACCCGCCCGCATCCCAACCCTTTGCTCGTCGCTATCGTCCTGACCAGATTAGCTTCATGGGCGACTCTGCAGGTGGTGCCCTGGCCTTATCAACCATCTTATGGTTGCGGGACCATCGTAATCCTGACGGCTCCGCCAAATGGTCTCTCCCCGCGACAGCTGTTCTTCTTTCTCCCTGGCTGGATCTAACGCATTCCATGCCTTCATGGCGGCTCAACAACTCCTATGACTACTTGCCCGATGGCCCCACCGATCCCAAACACGTTACCAAAACACGCCAAATCCTTTATTTAAACGACGACACTCAACGTAATCATCCTCTCGCATCCCCCTTTTTTGGCAAGGAAGATCCGTCGCGGCCCTTGCCACCCATACTGATACAAGCAGGCGATGCGGAAAAGTTACGGGACGAAAGTATCTACTTTGCTGCGCACAATTTCAAAAACTCTGATATTCGCGTCGAGTTGTATGAAGATCAACCACATGTTTTTCAAATGTTTGCGGGCATGGAGCCGATTGGCAAAGTGGCTTTGAAGCGTGCTGCGGAATGGATTATCCAACGTACATCTGTGGGAAGTGACGCTGCTAGTAGTCCGTCTAGCCCTCTAAATCCTATAAACGGGGATTCAACGATCAGTGCGGACTCCACCAAAATCCCCACACCTTGCATCAACGCTTCTTCTGTACGCGTAGTCCGCACAGTCAACCGAGCCCCTTATCCAACCCATCCCGTCTATAGCCCCCTAGACATTATCGCTACCGCCAAATCGATACTGATTTCTCGTGGTCAGTGGTCTAAAACGTTCAACAAACCCCAACTGTCCCGCGGGGATTCCGCATTCATGATTGATCCGGATGTTGTCAAGGAGGACGAGGAAGTTGCACAGGAGATGGATAAATTGGCTGTTGGGGGTGGGACCGTCACCAAGGTTTTGGAACAGGACAAGAAGGACCGACAGGGAGACATTCCGGTGTCTGGAGAAGAACAGTTGAATGAGACAAAGAAGGATTTGATTCTGGATGAACACAAGAATTAATAGCTTTTGTGGGAGTTACAGACTGTCACATAGGATAAGGAAAGAAGCAGCTTCCACCCAGCGAGACTTTGATACGTTTGATATAATAATGTCCATAGTATAAAAAAAAAGCTATAGTGCTAAAGACACTACATTAGATAGGAATGCGTGTGCTACATAGGAAAGATATATAAGAGAAATAAAAGAGATCCAGTTTCAGAAGATCGATCTAAATAGTTACAGAGAAAACGCGAACGCAGCCGCAAGAGTAGTGATGGCCAAGACAACAGCTTGTGCAATGCCAATTTGAGCGTTGGGGGCACTGGCGCTCTTGCCTGAACCACCGTTCTGGCCACCACCAGTACTGCCGCCACTCCCGGTGGTGGGCAGCTTGACCTGGGGTCGCTTCAAGTTGACACAGGCTCCCGCAACAGGGTCCCAAGTACCAAAGTCTGGGCAAGCGTCAGCGGGGGCGGGTTTGCGGGTAGTACCCTTTTGAGGAGGAACGGGCTGGGTAATGTTGGGCACCAGCGATGGGCAACCAAAGCATGATGGAAAGCTGGCATCCATTGTGATCTGGCATTGGTCAACAAGCCCATTATCAATCTGACCGTCGCCGTTGTTGTCAATACCGTCACAGATTTCAGGATTAGATGGATCAGTTGCGGGGGCTCGGCAGGGGAAGGCATTCAGCATTTGGTCGACTGGTACTGGCTTTGTGATCCAGGAAATGAGCTGCTGGTTGGTGACGTACCATACGTCCTTGAACTCAGTACGTGTCCAGGCCACGAAATCTTTGAGTAGCTGAACTTTTTTGATTTGTACCTCAGGCCCCCACGCCACTAACTGCGCAAGATGCTGGTAGAGACCAAATGGCAGTTTGGTCTTGTAGTGGGCTTGGAATGTTGCCTTCAAGTTGGCGAGGGCAATGTCATAGTCGTTCAGCTGAGGGTTTATAATTGGATCCATTGAAGCCCAAAGCTTGAGATCGGTTGTGAGGAGCGAGTACAATGGGATTTCCCACATGCCCTTGTAGATCATTTGAGGCCCTGGGGGACACCCGGTACAGGGTTGCATACTGTAAGGAGCGCCAAAGTCTAGGGTGTGGGGCCAGTAGGGGGCGGTGGTAGGATCAAGCGTGGCCGATGAGTCGTACTTGAAGCCGGCCTTGGCCACAACGTCCAAGGTAGCCTTGTTGAATGAGAGGAAAGGGTGGCGAAATCCGACAATGGCACTGTTGGGGATTCCTCCATATGTCCGAAGAGCTTGTAGAGCTCCAACAATCTCCTGCTCTGCGACGGCGGCCGTGACGTTGACCAGATCGGGGTGGTTCATGGTGTGAACAGCGATTTCATGGCCCTGATTGTAGGCACGGGTGACCAACCAGAAGTTGGTCCATGCGGTGCTGACAAAGTAGGTATACGGCAAAGTGCAACCGTTGGGGTTCGTTGTCGAGTTCAGCACTTGATTGAAGGGTTCGATGGACAGGTCCTGAATAGCGTCGTCAGCAGTAAGTGTCACGAACTGTGGGGTCTGGTCGACGCTCAGACCGCCGGGAATGCTGGTAGATGCACACACACATGCAGGGGGAGCGCATGTTGTTGGGCAGTTGTAAGATGCATCGGTTGAACCGGTGGTGGGAGGAGGAACACTGACTGGAGGCTGCTGCGCGACAGTCAGAGCAGCGCTGGCAAGCAGGACGAGAGAGATCGCGTGCATCTTTGGGTTTCTCTTGGGCCTTGGCTGTAAACAGGACCTGTATCGAGCTAGAGTGACAGTTGAAGATTCCGGAAAGGCAACTGCAAGGCAAGTGGTCCAACTCTTTGTGCGAAGGTAGTGCTGGGGGCGCTGAGCAGAGCTGGAAGTTTTAGACCAGCCTTCGAAGAGAGGATGAGCTTATATGGCCCAGGGTCAACTCTACTGACGGCGGCTATAGTACGGCTTGCGAGCTATTCCAGTCGTCGCCGCTGCTATTTTCGGTTCCTGCTAATGTCCTGAACGCCCGAGGAAAACCAAAAAATCCACAAAGAAAGGGGATCGGGCGTCCCGGCTGCGCAAGTACTGTAGGGCGGAGCGGCGCGGCGCAGCAAGCTGAGTCAGCGAGCCACCGACTTCGCCGCCCAACTCCGCCCTCGATTCCTCGATTCTCTGTGACTTTGTTCTATTGTTCTTTTCGAAGCTTTCAATGGGGAACAGCTGGGGAATAACATAGATCTTGGCTAACAGTAAAACTAGGCGGTGTGAGAAATTAATTATTAGTGCAGAGAGGAGAGGAGTTTGATATTCGATAATGAGAGGCGAAAGGAGGAAGACACTGTAACATTAAATGGAAAAAAAGAAAAAGAAGGATTGCGTTGGTGGTGCCTCTGGGAGGGAGGTTACTGGAGGGTGCGGCACGCCCGCCCCCCCCCCCCCCCCCAGCAACCTCCTCTATTCACGCCCTTTCTGCAGCAACCTACATGCGCAGATAACTGGAGATGACTTGGTGCTTTATTCAACGGACGAGTCTGGTCAGGTCAGGTCCAGAACTACACAACGGCAACTGGATCGCCTGCTCGTATCCTATCCTGACTGGCATGAACGCGAAGGGATTCGTTAGCGGGTGGTATTTGATCTTGGTTCTGAAACCCTGTACCTCATGGCATAGAACTGTCATGCGTGTGCCGTGTTCGCATGAAATATTGGAGATGCAGAAGCAGGATCGTGGACTGAAAATGAGTGACGTCATTGAAAGATGGCATCTGCCGCCGGTTGCCGCAGGTTCGGAGGTGCGCGAGCCGGCTCTTGGTCGCTTTGTGAAAAACACGCATAAGCGTGGGAACAAACGCGCGAAGACAACGGCAGAAATTGCTGAAAGCCAATTGCTTGCGAGTCAACAGCAATGTGGGGTGTGTCACGAGCGCGGGCATGACCGTTCGCAGTGCCCAATTGCTTTTTTAGAAACCCAAGCTTACTCGGATGATTTCCTCTCCGACACGGACATGGCCAGCCCAGCCGCGGCTTTGGAGACTGCAACCCCCGGTAGGTCACCGGAGACAACTATGGCTGACCGTGCGCGACAACGTCTCCAGCAGCCCAATGCTGCCGACGCCACCATACGGCAAGGCCATCGCCACCAGCGCTCCCAAGCAATCGCACCCGTGAGGGGCAGGCATTATCGGGAAAAGTGCCTCACAGCTTGGTTTGAGAGGAAGGATGCTCGTCGGCAGACAGCAGATGGGGTGCAAGGTTGGTCGTTCACTTGCGTTCCGTTTTCGAATCCATACTGGATACTGATTTGCCTTGACTCTTTTCTTTCCTCCTATATCAGGCTCCATTGAACTGCTGCGCGGCAGAGGTGACGAGATGAACGGATTGGGGCTGAGAAATACCCTTTCGTACCTTCAAACGGTCTACACTAGTTTAGACCAAATGCGAACGCATTTCCGGGGCGGCTTTTACCAACGCTGCACCCTGACACGGGAGACGGCGCGTTAACCACCACCGCCCGCTTCATCATCAACCCCACCTTCATCAACGCGCAAGGTGTCCCCCTCCTCAACCAGATGCGACGCATTGGCAAATCCCACGCCATGCAAGATCGCCAAAGTCGACGACGCGCGGCCAATTTGCAGCCAGGCAATGCGCAAGGTAAAGTCAATCTTTTGAGTTCCGATGATTTCCTTCATTGCACTAACTCAATTTGACTCTATTAGTGATTCCCCCAACCCCTCTCATCGCTTGTGGGTGGGCGAATTTCAAATGGGCCAAGGGCCACGACTCTGTACCCACCAAGAGCCTGGCCAGGGAGCTCGCGGTCCAAGGTGCCACTGTTGTGATGATGTCCGAGAAAGGGACGACCGAACGCGACTCAACCGGCCTCTCCCACTTTGAAGAGCACACTGTGTTGGGCCAGCCTTCTCCCAACCTCCCACTCACCAACGACGTCAGGCTGCAGTTTGACAGTAACAGGGACAGGCAGAATAAGTCGTAGAGAAACTAGTTGTCAGGACCAGACTCGACATCAGACTTAGGACACCAAAACCACGAACCAGAGGTTGCCCCAAACACACTGCATCAACTACTACACCCAACGACCCCACCCAAAGGTAGTCGGCTACTGGTAGTTAAAGGAAGTGTGAACGGCGTAGCTGTAGATATATTGCTAGATACAGGAGCAGATCAATTCTTTGTTAGCTCTAACTTAGTTCGTCGGGCAAATCTAAAGACGGTTCCCCTCCTTGATATAGAAATATCTATGGCAGATTCATCTAAACAAAGAGGTTGCACCTATGTACCAGACTTATGTTATGCCGTGGGCACACACAAAGAAAAAGCCAACTTTATAGTAGCAAATTTGAAATACGACATTATCCTTGGCATACCGTGGTTTACATGGCGAAATCCCCAGATCAACTACCAGAATGGCATAGTACAATTTACCACGCCCACGAAACCCCGTGTCCGTTGGTTTACCCAACGCGACAAGTACGACCCCACACCGACACAGCACCCCGAACTAAACCTGATCTCCGCAAAAAGCCTAGTACGATGCATGAAACGAAAAGCACAGATATTCGTAGTACAGATGAAATCTGACCCACAACAGGAGGAGGATGAAGCAAACCCAATCAGCGATATTCTGGCACAATTCGCCGATGTGTTTGTTGAAGACCTACCTCCCGGCCTACCACCTGAAAGAGCAATAGATCATCGCGTAGAAATGACCGACCCCACACAGACCCCCTGGAGACCTACTTATCATATGTCAGCCTTGGAATTACAAGAATTACGAAAACAACTGACGGCACTCCTGGAAAGTGGGCTTATCCGACCATCCAAAAGTCCTTTCGGAGCACCTATCCTATTCGTGAAGAAGAAGGAAGGGTCACTCAGAATGTGTGTAGATTACCGAGCTCTCAATAAGTTGACCGTAAAGAACCGCTACCCCTTACCCCGGATTGACGAGCTCATGGACAGACTTTCAGGTGCAACCGTATTCACCAAGTTGGATCTGAAATCGGGCTATCACCAAATTCGAATACACCCCGACGACGTCCCTAAGACCGCCTTCCGGACAAGATACGGACACTTTGAGTTCCTTGTTATGACTTTTGGGATGACGAACTCACCGGCCACATTTATGACTTTGATGAACACCGTACTGCGACAATTTCTGGACAAGTCAGTGATCGTATACCTCGATGACATATTGATCTACTCTCGCAACCTAGTGGAACATAGACAACATGTCCAAGAAGTTTTAGAAGTCCTCCGCGAACACCAGCTATATGCGAACAAGTCCAAATGCGCGTTCGTCCAGCGTGAAGTCGAATTCTTTGGTCATGTAGTATCAGACAAGGGAATCAGGCTTGATCCCAAGAAGGTTAACTCAGTACGCGATTGGCCTACTCCACAAAGCGTGACTGAAGTACGTCAGTTTATGGGGCTGGTAAACTATTTCCACGCATTTTTGAAAGATCTGGCCAAGATTGCTGCACCTTTGACCGACCTTTTGAAGAACGACACTGTTTGGTCATGGGGACCCACTCAACAAGCAACATTTGAACATCTGAAGAACCTTGTCACATCCGCCCCGGTCTTACGCCATTTTGATCCTGACTTGCCGACCGTGGTCTGCCCCGACGCGTCTGCCTTTGCTGTGGGAGCTTGGCTCGGTCAAAATGACGGATCGGGTATGAGACCGGTTGCGTATCATTCGCGCAAACTTACTCCAGCAGAAACCAGATATGACACCCGGGAACAAGAACTATTGGCAATTCATGACGCACTCCGGGTATGGCGACCATATTTGGAGGGTAGGAAATTCCAAGTCCTCTCCGACCACGAATCCTTGAAGTGGTTGCAGAATCAAAATTTCTTAACCCGACGCCAGGCCCGATGGGTGATGAAATTCCAGTCGTACGATTTTGAGATTGGGTATGGCCCTGGAAAATCCAATACCGTCGCGGACGTATTGTCTCGACGACCTGACTTAGCCCCACGATGTGTTAAATGCAAAGCCTTAGTAGACTCCCCGGCAGATCAAGTATCCATCAACGCCATCCAGATTAGTCTTGCTAACGAAACCCAGTTCCGCCAAGCTGTCGTGGAAGCCACAAAGCACGACGATGACTTGGTCCAGATATGCAAGTTCTCTCTCCTGTGGCAAAGTCAGCTATATATCCGCGGCAAGTCCCTTTGTTTACACCGAAATTCTGGCTCCGCTAGCTCAGTTGGTTAGAGCGTGGTGCTAATAACGCCAAGGTCACAGGTTCGACCCCTGTGCGGAGCATGATGTTTTTTTTGTAAATTCCTAGTTTTGCATTTGCAGCATTCCTGTCGTGCGCATACATTTTTGCCATACTTTTTGAACCCCAAAACAATTTATGGCTGGACTCGATTGTGTGCCGAGAGCATCGCAGAAGTGATGTCTCGAAAGAAACACTACCGGTATCTATTAAGTCTCGTTGTGATAAACAACCACGCGAGGCCCAAAAATTCCGAGTTCCAAGATCACTTATTTGGAAAGTGGAGGATCCCGAGCCTTTATGGAAGTCTGACAGAGTGCCACTTTCAATGCAGCGTACTACCGGACCTGGCACAAAGCGCTCTTCCAAGGATCAATATGGACTTGCAACCACGAACAATAGCGCAAAACAGGAAAACGTCTCAAATCAACCACTGAAAGCAGGTCCGCAACAACTGGAGGGTTGTCACTCTCAAACTGGCTCACGATCTGCAAAGCCATTATGGAGTCATGATCGGGAGAGAAGCACTCGTCAACCGCTTGTTGGAAGAGCTGTCAAGTCCAAAGATTCGGTCCGAGCGAGAGCTACACAAATCTTGGTGGAGCGAACCAATGCAAAAGACTTGGGCAACGGGAGAGTTCGTGTCTCAGGATCGCACGTTACTGGCGAAAAAGTGGAATCCCAAAACACTGGAATATCAGTCCAGGAATGTACAGCAAGAAGTGCCAAATCTGATGGAATTCGAGAAGGTAAAAGAACCATAGCGGGGCGAGGAGCGCCGAGCCCAGCTGGAGTCGATCCTCAACGCACCAACACATTGGGGTTGGGTCGTCCACGGGCGCTTAAGTCGAATGAACACGTCCTGGCAGACCGAGACAAAGAATATCGATACATTCCTCCGGCTGCATCAAGCTATTTCCTGTGGTATTTCGCGTGCACGCTTCTAGATGGCCGCACAAATCTGATAGTTCATTCAGGGATGATTCATCAATAGGACCCGTCATTCCATTACCATCATCAAATGCTGGACCAAGCAGCATTTGTATCCTACCAGCAGCTCTCTCAGCCTTGCTGAATCACATTCGATCTGAAAGTCACTCGCAAACTTTCACGAGGACACCAGAGGGAATCGTACTATTGGGTTACTTCTTAGGGAGAGATGTACTGGCTCAGGATCTAAAAGGAGATGCGAGTCAACAAGGGACAGGTCATGATACGTCACGAGTAGATCAAGTGCTAGATCGATTCGATCGCGGGAGGAAAGAGAGCATCGGAAGCGTCTCGAAATTAGTACCCACCTTTCCGACTGATGGCGACATACCTGTCCTTGTACGTGTATTTCCCTACTTTGCAAATCTTTACACGTGCTCACATGCCTCCGGTAGATTGTTCGTTATGAGAAATGCCCGGAAAGTGGGGTTCACAAGAGCATCAATTCTCTGGCACCTTATATGCTGCAGGTGCGTATGATTTTCGACCCCAAGAGACAAAGTTAACATCCATCTCCAGTCTGTTGCCAATTGGTCTTCAACTGACTCTGGCCATTCACGGCATCCACCCGCGTTCTTGGAACTGATCGAGGACGACGAACGCGGAATCTTTCATTTCGAATGTACAAGTTCGTTTCATTTACAGTCAAGACCCGTTCACTGAATTTGGACCGAACAGATCATTTCTTCCAATTTGACATTTCCCTGCGACTGACGCGCATCAATCCGATTCGCATAATTCAAAATGCCTTGGCTCAAGCTCTGAATGAAGGGCAAGTAAACGCCATTTACCCAATGAATGAAACCAACAACGGAGGACGCGCGACCAAGAAACAAGATACTTCAGGGTATATGGAACACTCTGGCTCATCAGCGACAGTGTAACCTGACAATCGTCATCTCAGATTCCTGACTATAGATCAAGCGCGCCATATTCTTTTACTTGCCGCAGATGATCCCACTGTCAACCAAATTTCCACAGCTGGCATGTACGTTCTTGTGACAGCATTATCAAAGTAGAATGCTAACCTATACCGCCAGCTGGGTAAAAGATTTGCCCTCGGCTTTAGGTGGCTCTCCATCGCCAACACCCGCGCTTGCACGTTCAATAGTTTACAGAGGATGTATCAAATACGCCCAAAATTCCGGATTATCCAAAATGAACCCATCGGATCCGAAATTTCTCCTTGTTGTATATCACAAAGACACAATCAACCCAGAGATGTGGGACTGTTCATATGAGGTAGCGTTCTTTCCGCCGTTAGTCCAACAGTGATTTCTAAGCCGACTGCGAAATTCTCCCTTCCTTGTAGATTGGTGCCTTACCGATCTTGTACCGCAAAGGAACGTATGAAGGAAGTTTATTTGTTTCCAGAGATAATCTGAGCATGATAAAGATTGCCCTGAAGCAACTGGATATCCCTAATGAAGAGATTCCTGTCGGGGCCATCGAGGATGCATTTAATATGTAAGGAGTGTACTACGGAGTCCAGAGATTTGTACCCTCAACAGTTTCTGGTTTATAGCACTATAAAAGGACCGAAGACAGACTCTGGGCAGAGCAGTAATTTGCAAAACTCTCAAAGCAGGCGGGATACTTCGCATGTAGCCAGAACGAAGAAAGAAAGTAACACAAAATCCGAAAAGACTCCTCCTCATGTTGCTGAGAATGATGATGTATACGGAACGAAGGAAGAAAGTAACTCAAAGGCTGAAGAAACAGTCCCTTACATTGCCGAAGAGGTACCCCCCGATAAAGTCTCTGGGAGTTCCCGACCATCGCCCACTCCCGTCTCCTCCGCAACCTCACAATCTGCCGCCAGTTCATCGACGCCATTAGAAAATCCAAATAGCAACCATGTTCCCACCTTCTTACACCCCCCGATGTCAATACAAGCTCCGGGTCCTAGCCAAATTGCTCCTTTCATTAATCCCCTCTACCACCAGCAAATGTATCTGGCGTTTCTGCAACAACAGATCGAATCTTTGCGACAGCAGATGAACTTTGGCACAATGAACGTACCATTTCCGCCGGCAGTGAATGGGAATGTCTATCTGCCAGTGCAGTCCACCAGTACTTATACCATGCCTCCACAGTGGCCACTTTCACCGCATTGGCCTCCAGTACCGCCCGTCGAACGAACTGCTCGACAACCGATCCATCGGACGACTGAAGTGAAACTGGATGCGGCCACCAATACAACTATCTATACCCAGTGTTCCAAAGATGAACGAAAGCAACAATCAAACTCTACCGAAGCTGGATCATTGCCACCTATTACAGCGAGCCAAAAATTGTCGAGGGAGTTTACGTGCTCACAAAATGTCACAGATGCAACGCCAAAGCAAGAGTCCGTCTATCGAACTGTCGATGCCATGTTGACTGTTACAACAAACACGACCTTGGTTTCAGTAGCACAGAAGCTTAACCGGACAGAAATTGAGCGAACGGATGGGCTTCCTGCAGATGAGGGGTGGAACTATCAGCCTGTTTTCGAAGTCGACAGCGTTGCTCGCAACACGTTGATCGTACCGCGAGAGGTCACGGAATATGAATCATCTTCAAGGCCAAATCTTCTCATTGACGAGGTACTCACCGCATTCATACACGTCAAAATACGTTTGCTAATAAATCATCGTTTTTGTGCCTAGGAACCTGAAAATGCAAGTGACAGGGCGAAAGAAAACGGGGCAAAGACGATAATAGCCAATCTCGCGCAAAACTCTGAACAAAGTTTTATCTTTGTGCCACCAGAACGCCAACAGGCTCCGGCCAATTGGCAGGAAAACATCTTACCTCCAAAACCGAGTCGACATCAGCCATCAGTACATCGCTCCAAATCCACTCATGATGATAACATACGGGAGGGTCAATCCATATTCACTCATGGTAATAACATACGGGATCATCCTGAGGCAGGAAGCCGCGAGCAGAGTTTATCAGCCCCTCAGACGAACTCGATCAAAACGCTCACCGTTTCATCCCGCCGAATGGATTACGATCCAGCCATAAACTCACACCCTGTGTCGACCAGACACAACGCAAAATCACCGCAACTGCGTGAAGGAATGTCGCTCGCCACGCTATCTTATTTAAAAAAGTATAATCTGGTCGATGACTAGGACTAGTTTGCATGCGCTGGGCGCAAATACACTTGTGTTTTCTCCTTCCCATCAATCTGGGTTTTCTTTCTCATTTTTTTGACCAATGTAATTTTTGGTAATATCCTACCGTATTCATTCGATGTTGACGGTACTCACTGGTACATCTGTTGCATCGCAAAATCAATCGGAGTTTGTCGGAAGTGCAAAATAAGTGGACCCGATCGCACCCGGCATTGTATGTCCTCCTATCCTCTGATACCCTGGTAATGTCCGTCTGTCCGTTGACTTCCTCATGTCCTAGCACTGTAGATATATCATACTTTCTCCTTGATACCGACTGATATGATACCTCCCCACATTCCCGGTAGCCAAAGGGATCCTGGATAAACGAAACGAAACGTTACACAAGCTAAACTGGCTGGAAAATACATGCATACTCCAGTACTCGCATACAAAGGTCGTAGCTTGAAGTCCGAAAGTGAATTTCTGATCTGATCAACATATTCCATTTATGATATTTGACTGCATTTTTCCGTCAACGTTGGTCGGTTAAAAGCCGGTAAGCGTGCGTCAAGTCACGATTGAGGATCTTTTAAGGATCTTTTAGCAAACGATCGAAGGGAATGACCTCACAAGAACAAGAAAAGCGTTAAAAATGATGCCGTCACAAATGTTTAGGAAATCAAGGGCAAGTGGAAAGGGTGGAAAGGGTGCTCTTCCCTGCCTATAAAAGCAGGCTCTCCCTGGCATCCCCCTCCTCAGTTTCATACATTTTCTGAAAAATTTGCCAAGAGTTCCCCTTCCATAACCACCAAACAAAAACACCAAGTATGAGCACCGAACACCTTTCACCCCGTGCATCAGATGTCACAGCCCGTCTTACGGATCCCAAGTCTTACACTGTGAGCACGCTTGTAAACGTGAAAATTTTATCACGCGCTTACATGTTTTCTGTAGGGCACCCACAAGCAGCGATTTGATGAGGACGGTAAAGGGCGTGGGATGGCTGGTGAGTTGGCAGCAGAAAACATTACTTGCTCTTTCTTAATGCATTATTAATGTTAATATTTGTCAGGCCGCAAGGATTTGGTCGAGTACGACGGCAGTACCACTTCTGCTCACCGAAGCCATCAACCATTTGGAAGTGATAATGATCTTCGAGAGCGTGTTGACGTAAGTTGCGAAAATGTACTTTTTAATCCGTTTTCGTTTTGGCTAATTTTTAATTATCCTGCTCAAAGCATGAGAAGCCCATTGTCCGAAGCAAGTCTCGTGAGAGTGACATTGGCGTAACTGCCAAGAAAATCAAACTTTTCGAGTACGCAGAGCGTCATCACCAAGGCGAAGATATTGTGCTGAACAAATCTTATCCCAGCATTGACAAGGTGATTATCGTACACCCCCACTAGAGCTCCAAGGCGTAATTAACATATTCCCCTTGCCAGCTACGAGAACATGCCGCGACACTCATTCCTGCCGGAATCCCGAAAGTTATCGTTGACCACAATCTGCGTGAGATCAAGAATCTTGAAGACATTGAGAATGGCGGAAAGTACCTTGCACTTACTCCTCACGATCGAGCTCACTTCACTGAGGAGCGAGTCCCAAACGCCTTCCGCGCAGCATAAAACATGTAACAATCCGCCCCAAATCAAAGTTCAGAGACTCTAATGTAGTAAATTGTTTTCTTGTATAAATTCGCAGTGTAAAATATCACGAAAGTATGAGCTCAATCACAACCAGGCAGGCTGCTAGGATTGACAGATTGCTAGGGATCCGCATAAACACATGAGGGTCAACCCCATGCTGGAATTCTCGGGAAAAAATGCTTTTTTTACAACCACGGAATGCAGGACGTTGGCGGGAAATTTATTCTACATTGGACTTCGAAGCTGCAATTTACAGGTTACAGCAATATACTTTCACAAGCTTTGTTCCATCAAGTCCTTGCAAATGAAGAGTTGGTATACGACAGCTTTCAGCCTGCTGGCTGTCTGGTCGATCCCGAGCATTGAAGCTGGGGTGGCCAGTCTCTTTGCTCGGCAAGTTATTGGAGGTAGGTGGTTGGTGACTGATATCATGAATTCTCGGCGTACTGAAAGCATAATTTGTTGATTTGATAGATACCTCGCTACCTGCCAACACCACCCCACTTTCGACAACAACCGTCCCAGTTAGCACATTTACTTACCAGGATGCCAAAAATGGAGTATATTGCGGGTCTCTAAATATCGTTCATGACCCCAATCCTGCCTACTTCTATCCTTCCACCACATGGAGCTTGGATCTTCTTCTGAACAACGCTCAGGTCTGGTGGATTTCTAATGCCGTAGCTGATGTGTGGCAGGATAATCAAGGAAGTATCTTACGGGCTACTCCGATTGCTGGAATGAACGATGCGGTGGCAGCCGGGGGATGGGTCGAAGTTGGTTTATGCTATAATGTTGTAAACATCAATCTGCCATACAGCGTTATGGGGAGGGGCACCTTCGGTACCACCCAAAAGATTGTTATTAAGACGACCACCACTACCACAACGACGGCACCAACACCGATTCCGACCACCGCTCCTGTACAAAAGCCAACGCTGATGTTCCCCCTTCCACCATCCTCTTTAAAGCCACTTCATAAGAGAAGAGATCGACTTCCTGGTCAAAGGGTACCTGAAGAAGATCCTGAAGATGAAGAAACCGATGATGAGAATGGGGGGCCTTAAGCATACCTATATTTCGCAATACTAAGTTTGATGTATGTATCGCTTGATCCCCTCCAGAGTAGCGCTTGTAGTAATGATTGTGTACCAATAAATAAATACTTTCGAAGTTTCATTGTGTCCAAGAAATTCATAGAACTACCATACTGTACGGTAGTTCTATAAGTTCTATAAGCTTCATAGTAGATATGGTATGCCTGGTAGCCGTATACATCAAATTTCCAACTGTCATGGACTGTCATGGCGGGTTAACGCGGTTAGGGAACTTTTTGACATCCTCGACAACTTGTCATTCTGCAGCTGGGGATCCTCTAAAAGTGACCTTCTCCGGTGCTAGAGATTCGCGGCGACTATACACCAAAGCATCATGCCGACAGCAGAGGAGCTAAGCAGGTTCAACTCCTGGCTCAAAGATAATGGAGCAACCTTTGAAGATCTATCGTTTTCCAACTCAACAGCCGGCGATCACAGTGGCCTCGGAGTTTTCAACACCGGAACTTTGTTGACGGACAATGCTATCGCCAAAATCCCCCCATCACTTTTACTGTCCCAGAGTGTGGTAGAGTCGATGGCGATCAAGGGTGCTTGCGAGAGTTCCCGGCGGCTCGCAAAGTGCTTGCAAGGATTCCAACTGAAATCGGAGAAAACAAAGCCAAGCAGACGCATATTGGTAGCCTTCCTGATTTGTGTACTGACCGAGAGCCGTCGGGGGATTGAAGTATGTTCAAATCATCCAGGATCCGGAAAGCTCAGTTATTGCCCGAATGCATGGTCTCCGTATATTGGCATTTTACCCAAATTTGACGAACTTCATACTCCCATTCTTTGGCCTGCCGATTCCCCGGCACGCCAAATGTTGGAGGCGACGGAGCTTCGAGATGCCGTAGAGCAGAAACTGGAAAGTTTGAACCAAGAGTACAATGAAATGAAGGCATATCTGAGTGAATTATCGCCGGATGTATCAATGCAGGACTGGATGTGGGCCGATGCGATCTTTTGGAGTCGTGTTCTATCATTTCATTCAGCGATTCAACACAGCGCACCGAACGATGAAACCGAGGGTGATGATCATCATTTGATACCGCTGGTTGACTTTTGCAACCATTCTTTCGAACCTACCATTCACTGGAATTACTGCCGTGGTGTTTCAGCTTTCCCTATTAAGCTGGAACTCTTGAATCCCGGTAGCATCGTGAACCCCCTTACAGAGTTATTTATTAGCTACGGCAGCAAGTCAAACTCTGAATTGCTTTTCATTCATGGGTTCGTGATCGACAAGAATCCGAACAATGTGATTACAATACCCACTCCTTTTGTGGAATTTGGGTTCACTGATGCGGAAGATAACATAACGCCAGAAGCCATGAATGGGATTGCTGGGAAGCGACGTTTATTGAAACTACTCCAAGTTGCCCCAAGAGTAAAAATAAAACCGACAATGGCACCGACACCGTCAGCTGAAGGCAGTAAAAATGATGTTACCAATGCCTTGATGGACGATGATAGTCTGATCTCAATGTGTATCGCTGTTATGACTGAGGATGATGGGTTTTCAGTTGCGTCTGAGCAGTTCACATTACACAACGACGCTTTGCCTGAGGGGAGGAAGGAATTCTTAAACTACATCAAGTCTACACGGGAGTTCCCAATCATTCAGCTGCGTATCTTTACGATTCTTTTGGATATTCTCGGTTCCAGGCTGGCACATAATATGAGCATACTGGAGAGTGGTCCACATATTGATTCAGCAAGCTCCCAGCAAGATCAAGTTGCGATGCGAATCGCCCAGGACTATCTTTCTGGAGAGTGTCAGATCTTGGCTCCAACTTGCCAACGATTAGAAGAACTGCAAGGGGCGTGGGTACAACTGGATTCCGTCCAACGCTATCTGCAATCTATGCAAGAAATCGCTAGTGATGCATAAGTCATTATATACATGTACTTGATTATGAATACTTTCGAGCGTATCACCCTGGGGCCTCCGTTGCTTTGGTATCGGTATTTCGGCGATCTGCGCCCAAACCACATGCCCGAAATGTGGAGTTTTGTTGGGCAGTCGGCCTGGAACCGTGCCATATCGATGTTATCTCACTCTCAAATTCTGAAACCATCCTTGCACCAAGTTGTGCGGGGTTTACACCAGTTGCGACTGACGGGCAAGTCAGCACCCCCCAGTAAATACCCCACGGAAGCGACTGCGCAAAAAAAAGCGGAGAGAATCGTCTGGGCCCTGGGGAGGTGGTCAAAATCGAAACTACTCAGTCTTCCCAGGGAATAATCCAAAACCAGGCCTCCGGATCCTGTCTTTAGATTTGGATTCAAAACCGCGGCTTTCTACCTGTCTGAAACCAGATGTCTTGGTTGGCTTTCCTCAATTAGAGTCGCTTGGAGTCTTGGCGAGTTCAGATGCCATGAAGGCCTGGAGATGATCACAGTGCAGAAGTGCAATAACGGCGTTCTGAGGATTATAAAAGGGGGCGGGTCAACGGGCATCTCTTCTGTCACCGGCCTTCCCGCAACCAGCAGCAAACCTTCCAGCAAGCACCTCCAACGCCTCTCATTTACGACTACCCTTCTAAACTCGTTACCTTTGCAACTATGAAGGCCGTTCTTGCCATTGCTGCTGCTGCCCCCTTTCTTGCTGGCGTATTTGCAGCCCCCGTTGAAGTGGTATGTATCTCCGTTTACTTCATGTGGCTGCCAACGAATCTAACTTGATGAACGGTGTCGCAGGAAACTGCTGGGTTCAAGGGTGGATGGGGCAAGGGCATTGGTGAATTCGATATCCCTGGATACTTTTTGAACAATGCTGCTGGCAACAACAACAACTACAACCAGTTCGCGAATGCCAACAACGAGAACAACTACAATGCCGTCAACGCGAACAGCAACAACGTGAACGCCAACACCAATGAGAATGTTGCTTACCTTCAGAATTCGAACAGCAACTACAACCAGAACAATAACAACTACAATGCTGTCAATGGTATGCCTTTCCCATTCGTGATTGCGATGCGAACCATTATTAACATTATTCACAGCTAACAACGCCAACAACGTTGCAACCGGAGTCAACAACAACCAGAACGACTTTTTTAACAACAACCAAGCGTACGGTCTTGGCGTTGAAGCCGCCGCTATCGAAGATCAGGAAGTCACGGCCGCGGGACCCGGTATCGGGGGTGCGGACTTTGGCGGGTACTCTGGGTTCAGTGGCACTAACACCATTAACGGCGTGGGTACTGGATACGGCGGCGGTTTTGGCTATGCAGCGGTACCCACCGAAGTTGAAGCGGCTGGTTTCAAGGGCGGAATCGGTATCGGTATTCCAGGTTACTTCGTCAACAATGCTGCTGCCAACAACAATAACAACAACCAGTTTGCGAACGCCAACAACCTGAACAACTACAATGCCGTCAACGCCAACAACAACAATGTCAATGCACACACGAATGAAAACACTGCTTACACCCAGAACGCTAACAGCAACTTCAACCAGAACAACAACAACTACAACGCTGTGAATGGTATGTCAGAGTTTTGTTCATCACCGTGTTGCATTCTAAATAGTCTTTAGCAAACAATGCCAACAACCTGAACTCTGCAACGAACGCGAACCAGAATGATTTCTACGCGAACAACGTCGCCACCGGCTGGTAGTTGATAGATTACTATTTTTTAACAACCTAGTATAGCTGCATAATCTTTCTTTCTATCTACCTAATTCATACATTTTACTTATTCGAAAAGATATGAATGGATCTCCTGCCACCATCCTTTTTTTCTTGATTCGGGGTGCTTCCCGGCATTTCTAAAGTTACCGTTAATTACGAGAGAGCAACCGACTCTGGTATATGTTATCACCAAATAAATCAAATTTCACTTTATTTGCTGGCCCTCAAATGAACGCGTAGCCTGAGAAGTGGACTTCGCGCGTCTCTTGCAGATGACGAACATGTAAGAACTGCCATTTGCAAAACCCAGAATGGCCCAGGACCAGAGATTTCCAATGCATTATTTCCATGATTTTGGAAATATATGGACATATCAACGTGAATACACGATATAGAAAATGCAGTCCGTCCACATAACCAGCTAGGTGGTTTTCCTGAAAATGCATTGTCGAATAGCCATATCGTTCTTCCCCACCTCCATATTGGGAATGCGGACCGAAGTTATTGGCATGCCAAGCTTGTGGATTGGCCATACTGAAGGCGCAGTTGCCGTTGGTACCCTGGGGTCGGGCTGCGCAGTTCTACCAGCGTCACGATGTGTGGAGACCGGAGTCGAAGGAGGGTTTCTTCGGCCAGATCTTCATTCTGCTCCAAATATACAATTAAGAACAAGGTCTTGCTTTTTGGATTTTGGATTCTGATGAATAACCCAGAAACCCAACTTTTTTCGGTAAGTTGTTGACACTCCGCTGTTTTGGTTCCTCCATTAAAGTCAATCAATGTCTTAGCGAGTTTAAATGCCATGGATGCCTGGAGATGGAACATCACTATATGGGCAGTGAAGTTATCCTGAGGATTATAAAAGGGAGCGGTTCATTGTGCATCTCTTCTTTCACCAGTCGCTCGCCCTACATCTCTCTACCTTCCCAGCAACCAGCAGCAAATCTTCCCGCAAGCACCTCCAGCACCTTCTCTTTTTCAACCCCTGTTCAACTCGTCATCTTTGTAACCATGAAGGCCGTTCTTGCTATTGCCGCTGCTGCTCCCTTTCTTGCTGGAGTATTTTCTGCCCCGATTGAAGTGGTATGGATTGATTTGTGTGTTTTTCAACGAATCTAATCGATAACCGTGTCCCATCAGGTTGGATGGGGCAAGGGCAAAGGCATTGGCGAATTTGAGATCCCTGGATACTTTGTGAACAATGCTGCTGGCAACAACAACAACTACAACCAGTTCGAGAATGCCAACAATGAGAACAACTACAATGCCGTCAATGCCAACAACAACAATGTCAACGCAAACACGAATGAGAATACTGCCTACACCCAGAACGCCAACAGCAACTTCAACCAGAACGACAACAACTACAATGCTGTTAATGGTACGTTTTCCTACATCAATCTGGTTTGCGAGGAGAACCATCAATAACACTATAGTTCACAGCTAACAACGCCAACAACGTCGCCACGGGAGTCAACAACAACCAGAACGACTTTTTCACTAACAACCAGGCATTCGGTCTTGGTGTTGAAGCCGCCGGTGTCGAAGATCAGGAAGTCACGGCCGCGGGACCCGGTATTGGTTTGGGTGCTGGATTCGCGGGACCAGCTATCGGGGGTATTGGTGCTGGACTCGCCGGTGCTGAATTTGGTGGAATAGGCGCGGGTTTCGGGGGTGCCGAGTTTGGGGGCGTAGGCGCTGACTTTGCTGGTGCCGATTTTGGGGGTATTGGCACAGACTTTGCTGGCGCCGAATTTGGGGGTATCGGGACGGACTTTGCTGGTGCCGAACTTGGTGGAGTAGGCGCGGGTTTTGGTGGGTACGGCGGTGCCTTTGGCTTTGGAGCAGAACCTGCTGAAGTCGAAGCGGCCGGCTTCAAGGGCGGAATTGGTATTCCCGGGTACTTCGTGAACGATGCAGCTAACAACAACAACAACTACAACCAGTTCACTGATGCCAACAACCTGAACAATTACAATGCCGTCAACGCCAACAACAACAATGTCAATGCAAACACGAATGAAAACACTGCCTACACCCAGAACGCCAACAGCAATTTCAACCAGAACGACAACAACTTTAACGCCGTGAATGGTAGGCTGCCTTCTCATTCATCACTGTATTCCGTTCTAATACTCGTATGTCTAAAGCAAACAATGTCAACAACTTGAACTCTGCAACCAACGCGAACCAGAACGACTTCTACGCGAACAACGTTGCGACCGGCTGGTAGTTGATAGATTTACTGTTTTGCAACAGCCTAGTTTACTGTAGATTCATCATCTTTCTTTCCATCTAATCATACATCTTACTTATTCGAAAATTAATGAATATATCCGATTTCACCATATTTTTTCTCAATTCATAATCCTTGCAATAGCTACGGCAATTCTCTCAATACTAATTTGCTGACACTTTGCAGAACATTAGTGAATTAAAACGTTAATAGTGGCATCAGAGGATATCCTTTTAACTCTATCGTCAAACGCGAGAGAGCAACTGCAGCGTTAGTGAATCTAAAAATATGGATGTGAACTTTTGATGTTGCTTGTACATTTGGATTTACCGTATTTCAGCGGTAAAGGCGCTGTAGTCAGATAAATATGTCTAGTTACAGGAAACTACTACACGGGAAAGCTCTGGTCCTGAGGTATTCTGACTTCTGCGCTTGCCTGTTCTCACACGTTCTTCATTCGCAAGACCGAGGACGAGTGAAATTCACACGCTAGGCAAAGCTACGCGTCCATCTTGGCGACAGCATTGAAAAGTTCACACAACTCCCAGAAACATACTTGTTGTTTATCACCCTATACGTTAAAGAGATGACATATCCGGATAGCCGGTCGGGTGATGCTCCTGAAAATGCATAGTTGAATAGCCATATCATTCGTCTACACCTCCAACTTTTGTCCACGGAACAGCAAGCCCCAGCGAAGGCTTGCTAAGCTTGTGGAGAGATGCGAGACTGAAGTCGGAGTTGCTGTTGGCACCCTGGGGTTGGACTGCGTAGTTTTTTTTTACCAGGGTAAAAATGTGTGGAGACCAGAGTCAAATCGAGGCTTTCATCGGTCCGTCTGTCAGGATCTTCTCCAATTATGCTATTAAGAACAAGCTCATGCTTTTTAGGTTTTGGATTCAGACGAATAACGAAACCAACTTTCCATAAGTTGATAATGCTCCGCTCTTTTGGTTGTTCTTCCTCCATTAAAGTTATTCAATGTCTTAGCGGGTACAGAGGTCATGGAGATCTGGAGATATCACAACCAGAGGTGCAGTGAGGGTGTGCTGAGGATTATAAAAGGGAGCGGTCTATCCGACATCTCTTCTTTCATCAGTCATTCGCCGTACATCCCTCTGCCTTCCCAGTACCCAGCAGTAACTCTTCCAGCAAGCACCTCTAACGCCTCTCTTTCTCAACTCCCCTCCTAAAGTCGCAACTTTGCAACCATGAAGGCCGTTCTTGCCATTGCCGCTGCTGCTCCATTCATTGCTGGCGCTTTTGCAGCCCCCATTGAAGTGGTACGTATTCCCGTGTGATTCGTGTTTTTGCCAACGAATCTAACCGGTAAACGGTATTGCAGGAATCTGCTGGATTCAAGGGTGGATTCGGCAAGGGCATTGGCGAATTTGAGATCCCTGGATACTTTTTGAACAATGTCGCTAGCAACAACAACAACTACAACCAATTCGCAAATGCCAACAATGAGAACAACTACAATGCCGTCAATGCTAACAACAACAACGTCAACGCAAACACGAATGAAAATGTTGCCTATACCCAGAACGCCAACAGCAACTTTAACCAGAACGATAACAACTTCAACGCTGTCAATGGTACGTTTTCCTATCCAGGTCTTGTTTGCGAGGAGAATCATTAATAACACGACAATTCAAAGCTAACAACGCCAACAACGTCGCAACGGGAGTCAACAACAACCAGAACGACTTTTTCGCCAACAACCAGGGATTCGGTCTTGGCGTTGAAGCCGCCGGTGTCGAAGATGAGGAAGTCACGGCCGCGGGACCCGCTATTGGTTTGGGTGCTGGTTTCGCGGGACCCGCTATCGGGTTGGGTGCGGGATTCGCCGGTGCCGACTTTGGTGGAATAGGCGCGGGTTTCGGGGGTGCCGAGTTTGGGGGCATTGGTGCTGACTTTGCCGGTGCCGAGTTTGGGGGTATTGGAACTGAATTTGCTGGCGCCGAATTTGGGGGTATCGGGGCTGACTTTGCTGGTGCCGAATTTGGGGGTATTGGCACTGATTTTGCCGGCGCTGAGTTTGGGGGTATTGG
Source organism: Phlyctochytrium arcticum (assembly GCA_025602905.1). NCBI lineage: Eukaryota > Fungi > Chytridiomycota > Chytridiomycetes > Chytridiales > Chytridiaceae > Phlyctochytrium > Phlyctochytrium arcticum. Next base: position 70,209 of record JAHLKI010000024.1, on the reverse strand, counting down.
CACAGACTTTGCTGGTGCCGAATTTGGTGGAGTAGGCGCGGGTTTTGGTGGGTACGGCGGTGCCTTTGGCTTTGGAGCAGAACCTGCTGAAGTCGAAACGACCGGCTTTAAGGGCGGATTCGGTAAAGGCATTGGCGAGTTCGGCATCCCCGGATATTTCGTAAACGATGCTGCTGCCAACAACAACTACAACCAGTTCACTGATGTGAACAACGAGAACAACTACAATGCCGTCAACGCCAACAACAACAATGTTAACGCAAACACGAATGAGAATGTTGCATACACTCAGAACGCCAACAGCAATTTCAACCAGAACGACAACAACTTCAACGCTGTGAATGGTACGCTAGCTTCTTATTTTTCACTGTATTCTATTCTAATACTCGTATGTCTTGTCTTTAGCAAACAATGTCAACAACTTGAACTCTGCGACGAACGCGAACCAGAACGACTTCTATACGAACAACGTCGCCACCGGCTGGTAGTTGATAGATTTATTGCAACCGCCTAGTATAGCCTCATAATCTTTCTTTCTATATACCTAATCATACATCTTACATATTCGAAAAAATTATGAATATATCCGATTCCACTATATGTTTCTCTCACCTCATGGTGCTTGCCATGGCGATGGCAGTGCTTTCAATGATAATCTGCGAAGGCTTTGCAGAACATTAGCGAAATAAAACGTTAATAGTGGCAAGTTTGAGAGGATAGTCCTTTAAATCTATCATCAAACACGAGAGAGTAGCTGTGTAAATCAAGCCCCTGCGACACCAAATGAATGAATGTGGACTTTTTCTGTTGCTTGCACTTCCGGATGTGTCATCTTTGTAACGTACATGGTGATAAAAAAGAAGTCCTTTGGTGAGAGTTGTATGGGCTTCACAATTTGTCCCTAAGACGGACGCGTAGCTTTGCCTGGGGTGTGAATCTCGCGCATCCTCGGGCTTGCGAATGAAGGACGTGTGAAAATAGCCAAGCGCGCAAGCCGGGAGGACCCAGGGAGGACCACTCAGGACAAAGATCACAGCTTTCCATAGCCGGCCGAGTGATGCCCCTGAAAATGCATAGTTGGAGCAGCCATATGGTTCGCCTATACCTCCATCTTTTTAAATGCAGAACAGCAAGCCCGGCCAGGGCGCTTGTCATGCTGAAACTTTGTGGAGAGGCGATACTGCGGGTTAATTCGCGGTTGGTACCCTGGGGCCAGTCGCAGTTTTTTTTACCTGGGTAAAGATGTGTGGAGACAAGGGTCGATTGGAGAGTCTCTCGGCCAGCGTTTCAGGATCTTCTCCAATGCAATTAAGAATAAGCTCATGCTTTTTAGATTTTGGATTCAAATGACTTAGAAACCAACTTTCCGTGAGTTCCTAATACTCCGCTATTTTGGTTGGTGTTCCTCCATTAAAGTCACAATGTCTTAGCGAGTACAGATGTCATGGAGGTCTGGAGATCATTCCACTATAGAAGTGCAGGGAGGATGTCCTGAGTATTATAAAAGGGGACAGTTCATCGTGCATCTCATCTTTCACCAGACACTCGCCCTACATCCTCCGCCTTCCCAGCAACCAGCAGCAAATCTTCCAACAAGCACCTCTCTTTTTGAAATTCCCTCCTGAACTCGTCATCTTCGCAACCATGAAGGCCGTTCTTGCCATTGCCGCTGCTGCTCCTTTTCTTGCTGGCGCTTTTGCAGCCCCCATTACAGAAGTGGTATGTATTCGGGTTTAGTTTGCAACGAATCTAATCTGGTGAACGCGTTGCAGGAATCTGCTGGATTCAAGGGTGGATTCGGCAAGGGCATTGGTGAATTCGAGATCCCTGGATACTTTTTGAACAATGTCGCTGGCAACAACAACAACTACAACCAGTTCGCGAATGCCAACAACGAGAACAACTACAATGCGGTCAATGCCAACAGCAACAATGTCAATGCAAACACGAATGAGAACGTAGCGTACACCCAGAACTCTGACAGCAATTTTAACCAGAACAACAACAACTTTAACGCTGTGAATGGTATATTTCCTTTTTTCCAGTTTGCGATGAGAGTCTAATATTATTCACAGCTAACAATGCCAACAACGTTGCGACGGGAGTCAACAACAACCAGAACGACTTTTACACCAACAACCAGGCATTTGGTCTAGGGGTTGAAGCCGCCGCTGTCGAAGATCAGGAAGTCACGGCCGCGGGACCCGGTTTTGGTTTGGGTGCTGGACTGGCTGGTGCCGACTTCGGGGGTATTGGTGCTGGACTCGCCGGTGTCGACTATGGTGGAATAGGCGCCGGTTTCGGGGGTGTGGTCTTTGAAGGCATTGGTGCTGATTTTGCCGGTGCCGAATTTGGGGGTATTGGCACTGACTTTGCCGGTGCCGAATTTGGTGGAATAGGCGAGGATTTCGGAGGTATTGGTGGATTCGCAAATGCGGACTTTGGTGGATACTCTGAATTCAGTGGCACTAACACCTTCAACGGTGTGGGTACTGGATACGGCGGCGGCTTCGGCTACGGAGCAGAACCTGCTGAAGTTGAAGCGGCTGGCTTCAAAGGCGGATTCGGCATCGGCGAGTTCGGCATCCCCGGGTACTTCGTGAACGATGCAGCTAACAACAACAACAACTACAACCAGTTCACTAATGCCAACAACGAGAACAACTACAATGCCGTCAACGCCAACAGCAACAATGTCAACGCCAACACGAATGAGAACGTTGCGTACACGCAGAACGCGAACAGCAATTTCAACCAGAACAACAACAACTTCAACGCTGTAAATGGTATGTCAGATTTTTATTTATCACTGTATGCTGTACAGCGCGTTCTGATTCGTCTTTAGCAAACAATGAGAACAACGTGAACACTGAAGCTAACGCGAACAATAACAACTTCTATGCGAACAACATCGCTACTGGCTGGTAGTTGCTACATATCCTTCTGATTAGTAAAACTTAGAATAGCATAGTATTATAGCAGCTTAAACTCTTTCTCTCTACCTAATATTACAAAGTTCTCCATCGAAATATTTCTTGCGTCATACTTCATTAGTTGGTAACGATCAGTCAGAAAGCGGTCCTTACCGGTCTTGGCACAGGAATCAGACTATTAGCTTCCTATTCTCCACAAATTTGGCATTATTTTGGTGTGCAACATTCGAAGTGTTCACACCGATCCATTCATCTTGAATCGGGTGCGACAACCCATCACGCAAACGAGAAGAGTCCTTTCTGTAGTTGCCAACACACGTTCCGGGATGCTCGACATAACCGATTCTACGGTATTTGCGCGGACAGAAACAACATGGGGTGTCGTACATCTTTGTCCGGAATAGTTTCACTCATACTTCTGCGGATCTGAGCTTCTCCACAGAATTTAGTCAGGCACGAGCAAGGATTTAAGCCCGTTCCGGGTTCAAGCGAGATTTTTCGTGTGGAGGTGTGTTTTACGAATGTCATCCGTCGCAGGCATCGTGCCGAGACCCTGGGATGAACTGCGCAGCTGGATCGCAAAGTCCAGATACAAATTGTGGAGAGACATGAAAACTTCAAAATGGTAAGGATGTGCCGTCATTTGGTTTTGGGCAACTCTTGAGAAGTCTAGAATCAGACTGGAACAGCCGGGATCTGCATGTTCTTTATTAACCTTGCCCGGAACAACTTCTCCAAACATGTGTCTACTTTGGTCCGGGAACTCGCCAAGGAACACTTGGCCACTCGTTCTATAAAAGGACGACCCCGAACGTATAGTCTTTTCATTCACCATCCGCTCTGCTTACTGCCTACTACCAGCACTCAGCATTACAAGCAACCACTGTCAGCAAATTCCCACACTCAACAATCTCAACATGAAGGCTGCATTCATCATCGCTCTCGGTGCTCCTCTCCTCGCTGGTGTTTTGGCTGCTCCCATTGAAGTGGTAAGTTGTCATCTCAGCGTGCCATTCAGATTTGGCCCTGTGCACCTACAGGAACGTACTTAAAGGAATCCGCTGGTTTCAAGGGCGGAATCGGTAAAGGCATCGGCAAGGGTGTCGACATTCCCGGATACTTCACCAACAACGTTGCGAGCAACAACAACAACAATAACCAGTTCACCAATGCCAACAACCTGAACAACTACAATGCTGTTAACGCCAACAGCAACAATGTCAATGCCAACACAAACAACAACGTCGCTTACACTAAGAACGCCAACAGCAACTATAACCAGAACCAGAATGACTACAACGCTGTTAATGGTGCGTGCAACATGAGCCATTCACTATTTTTCTTATATAACCTTCTTTTACCATTCCTCTTACGATTCAGCCAACAACGCAAACAATGTGGCGAACGGTGTGAACGCGAACAACAACAACTTTGTTAACAACAACCAGGCTTTCGGCCTCGGAGTTGAAGCAGCTGCAGTCGATGAGCAAGAGGTTGATGCCGCAGGTATTGGAAAGGGAATCAAGGGTGGATGGGGTGGAAAGGGTGTCGGCAAAGGTATCGGCAACGGTGGATGGGGTGGAAAGGGCAAGGTCGTTGAAGGAAAGGGCGGATGGGGCGGCAAAGGCAAGGAAGGATTCGTTGGCGGCAAGGGCAAGGGAGGATTTGTCGGCGGCAAGGGTATTGGCAAGGGTGGATGGGGTGGAAAGGGCATTGGAAAAGGAGGATGGGGCAAGAAGGACGTAGAAGCTGCTGAGGTTGAGACAGCTGGCCTCAAGGGTGGCTTCGGCAAGGGAAAAGGAATTGATATCCCCGGATACTTTACCAACAACGCTGCTGCCAACAACAATAACAACAACAACTTCAACAATGTCAACGCCCAAAACGACTACAACGCCGTCAATGCCAACAACAACAATGTCAACGCAAACACGAATGAAAACACTGCCTACACCCAGAACTCCAACAGCAACTTCAACCAGAACGATAACAGCTTGAACTCGGTTAACGGTATGCACTGCGCAGTTCCATTTTATTCCTCATATTAACTCATTCACCCACTTCTTTGCAGCGAACAACGCCAACAACTATGCGAACGCAAACAACGCAAACAACAACAACTTCTACTCCAACAACGTTGCGGGCGGCTTGTAGATACTTTTGTCATAGCGATTGGTGTGGCAGACTAGCCATATATTCTATCTCTTACATAATACATATATCGTTCACATTACTTCTGATTCCAAAATGGTGCATGCAATACTTGATTGTTAAAAATTTGGAGTCTCTCTGTTTTTTCATATCGTGTGAATATTTAGTTTTTGCTAACATTTTTGAAGTATTCATCCTTCTCTGTGTGAAAAATGTCTTCTGAATTCCGACTCTTGAACTATATGAAAACGTCAAAGCGACTTCGACCCTTGCATATCTGCCGTCTAATAAGCAAAGTAAGCAATAACTAGCCGCACCGCAGTCCGCACTCCATTCGAAAACTGCGCAGCATTTAGTTTCATACTGCTTATGGAATGAATGACCAAAGTAGAAGAGTATTGTCTTAATGATACATACTTTACCAGATCGGTCACCAATCATGAGCATAAGTTATCTGGCCTTCATGGCCGTCCAGCGGTGAAAGGTCTCGAGCTGTCCTTCATTTTGACATGTGGAGAGCCCATTCTCCTCCATAGCATTGTCCCTTCACTGTCCTTTCAACCGGTAATCAACATGAGACCTTCAACGTGGTAAGGATTTGCCGTGATTGAGGTTCGGGTAACGCTTTCGCAGTCCAGAGTTGCACTGAAACACCCGGGACCTACTTTTTCTCACCCTGCCTGGAACAACCTCTCCAAAAATGTGTCTATGCGACGGTCCGGGATCTCACCAAGGAACACTTGGCCACTCGTTCTATAAAAGGACGACCCCGAACGTACATCCTTTCCATTCACCAATCGCTCACCCTTCCTGCCTACTGCCTCCTACCAGCACTCAGCACTCAGCACCACAATCCAACACCTTCAGTAAATTCCCACGCTCAAAGATCTCAACATGAAGGCCGCATTCATCATTGCTCTTGGTGCTCCCCTCCTCGCCGGTGTTCTGGCTTCTCCCATTGAAGTAGTAAGTTTTCATCTCAGGTTGCCATTGAGTTTTGGGCTTGCGTCCTTACCAGAATCTGCCGGTTAAAAGGGAGGAAAGGGTATCGGCAAAGGTATCGGCAAGGCTGTCGATATTCCCGGATACTTCACCAACAACGTTGCGAGCAACAACAACAACGTTAACCAGTTCAACAATGCCAACAACCTGAACAACTACAATGCGGTTAACGCCAACAACAACAATGTCAACGCCAACACGAACAACAACGTTGCTTACAAGAAAGACGCCAACAGCAACTTCAACCAGAACCAGAATGACTACAACGCTGTCAACGGTACTGGCAACTTCTTTTTTTCCAGTATACATCGAATCTAATGTTTCCTCTTGATTCAGCCAACAACGCAAACAATGTGGCGAACAATGTGAACGCGAACAACAACAACTTCGTTAACGACAATAAAGCATACGGTCTGGGAGTTGAGGCAGCTGCAGTCGATGAGCAAGAGGTTGATGCCGCAGGTATTGGAAAGGGTATTGGCAAGGGTGGATGGGGTGGAAAAGGTATCGGTAAAGGTATCGGCAAAGGTGGATGGGGTGGAAAGGGCAAGGTCGTTGAAGGAAAGGGCGGATGGGGCGGCAAAGGCAAGGGAGGATTCGTTGGCGGCAAGGGCAAGGGAGGATTTGTCGGCGGCAAGGGTATTGGCAAGGGTGAATGGGGTGGAAAGGGTATTGGAAAGGGTGGCTGGGGCAAGAAGGACGTAGAAGCTGCTGAGGTTGAGACAGCTGGCCTCAAGGGTGGCTTCGGCAAGGGAAAAGGAATTGATATTCCCGGATACTTTACCAACAACGCTGCTGCCAACAACAATAACAACAACAACTTCAACAATGTCAACGCCCAGAATGACTACAATGCCATCAACTCCAACAACAACAATGTCAACGCCAACACAAACGACAATACCGCCTACACCCAGAACTCCAACAGCAACTTCAACCAGAACGACAACAACTTGAACTCGGTTAACGGTATGCGCTGCGCAATTCCACTTTATTCCTGACACAAACTCATTCACTCCGCTATAGCGAACAATGTCAACAACGTCGCGAATGCTAACAACGCAAACAAGAACGACTTTGCCTCAAACAACGTCAAGGGCGGTTGGTAAAATTCCTTTTATCGTAGCAACTTGTATGGCATACTAGCCAAATACTCTACCTCTTACATAATACATATATCGTTCATATTATCCAAATTACTTCTCATTTTCAAATGGCGTATGCGACAATGACGGTATAAAATTTGAAATTCTCGATTCTTTTCTAATATAACTCGTTCCCCGAGTGAAAAGTTACTCTTTGCAAACGTTCTTGAAGTATTCCCTCCTTCTCTGTCTGCAAAACCTCCTCTGGATTCTGTAACTTCAACTTCAAGCAAAGCATTAGATCGACTCCAAACCATGTGCATAAATAATTTACCTCAGGGATTGGCCACCAATCACGCGCATCTGGCAATTGGCCTTCACGGCCGGCCAGCGGTGGAAGGTCTCGAACAGTTCCGCATTTTGGCATGTCAAGAGCCCATTCTCCTTCATAGCATTGCCGTTTCAACCGGTAGATAAAGCGGCCAGCGCCTTCCTTCATGTCATTGAAAAATGTTCCTTCGTAGCGGTCGCCGCTAGCTGCATTTCCAAATCTGATCAGAAACTGCGCAGAACAATAGCACTCTGCCTGAGATACTTGCCTAACACCAATACACCATGTCCATGTCGCATGCCTGCATGCCACTCTCCCTCATACACACTCTGATCTTTTGCATAATTCATTCTACCCCATCCTTCTCGAACGTCGTCTTCCCAATTGCCATCGTACACCGAGCCATCGTCGTAGAAACAGGTGCCATGACCATGTCGCAAGTCGTCCAACCAGCGCCCGGCATATACCTTACGCATTGGTCTTGGATTCAGGCTCCCGCTCGATGGTTTGGAGGATGCTGATGCTTTGAGACTACCAAGTGACGGCAGAACGGGCTGCTTAGATGAAGTCTTTCGTTGCTCGATTGGCTTTGGTAGGGAATATGTGCCCAAACCATTGCGGAGATCTTTCACCCATTCTCCTTCGTAAACGGCCCCAGTTTGCGCATATGTATAGATCCCTTTACCTGTGAGAAGACATTTTTGATATCAACATCACGAACAATAAGAGCAAGAAGTGACGTTGACTGACCATGTTTGAGCCCATCTTTCCATTCCCCTAGATACTGATCCTTGTTGATCATATAGACACTGGCTCTCGGTCCATTTCGCAGAGCCGCGATTTCTTTTTGCTTCCATTTTGGAGTATTTACAATATCCGCATGCCTTGCGATCGTCAAGGTACGATTTGTAGTTATACGCTGGGGTTGTGGTGATTCTGGGGTGGATGCCATTTTATTTTGCAAAATTGTAGATGACCAGAAAGCATCGAATAGGCTAAAAGGTCAGAAAAATAAGCTTCACTTGAATGGGTTTGCGAGTGAGGGTCCCAGAGTCATGAGTCGCTGACGGAGAATTTGAATAAGCAAGGTTCACCCAGATTATTCGGCGCTGCTGCGAAGACTGTACAAATTCATCCGCCTTTCCAAGTTACGAACCACTAGATAGTTATTTCGTCATGCCCGGGACACTTCATCGGAATTCGCTTGTGGGTTCCAGCCATACCGAACTCGCCAGGCGCGAGAGGAAGAAGCTAGTCATCGTAGGCGATGGCGCAAGTGGAAAGACATCGCTCTTGATGGTTCAGTCTGGGCAGCAGTTTCCGGAAGACTACACTCCAACAATTTTTGAGAACTTTTTAACACAAATTCGCATCAAAAACAATGTTTACGAGCTGACGCTTTGGGACACTGCTGGGCAGGAAGACTATGACCGCCTCCGGCCACTAAGTTATCCCAACACGGACATTATTCTAGTGTGTTTCTCTCTCATCAACCGTGATTCATACAACAACGTCCTCGACCGGGTAAGAATACAAGACTGCTTGCATTTGAGCCTTGGCATCAAAATGCTGATCCAATCCTTACCAACTTTTTTTAGTGGTACCCCGAAGTGAGACATTTCCTAGCGGAAGTACCCAAAATACTTGTTGGCAACCAAATGGACCTGAGAGATGAATCGACAGCCGTTGAACGGGCCGAGTTCTCACGGCGTTTTGGATGGCCGGAAGATCAGACCCCAATAACGACTGGTGAGGGAGTGCGACTTGCAAAGGAAATTGCCGCTGTCCGATACTTTGAGACTTCGGCCAAAACCAAGGCTGGAATGGCCGAGTTATTTGCTTGCGCCGGAAAATACGCATACAAGCAGCCAGGTCACAAAAGCATGCGCGATTGCCACTATTTATGAAAATACCCGGTGCTTTACCGCTCTGACCTCCCCCAACTGTGATTTACCACTCTTTACCAAGCTCGGCGACAATGCATCCCCATGTAAACACCAATCCCTTTAGTTACATATTTTTTTGTTTTAGCAGCACAGAAACCCCCATTACTTTTCATTCATAAAGAAGAATCGCCATCCCCGCGGAGTTTTCGGAGCCTGTGGCGGCCAAGCCACAACGTGATGCTTCTCGTGGAACGGTTGCGCAGCGCCGTCGCGCGACTAAGCCACGCAACCGCAAGCTTGGCCGTCTCGTAATTTTTGATGTTGCAAAGAAGATTTTTCTCGACATTCCAGATAAACCAGAGCTATTATAACAGTGTCAACTTGAACATTTCAGCACTCTGGGGATAGTACTTTGACAATAGCAGCAAATTCCGGGACTTACAGCGCAGCTCGCACCGACATGGCGCCTCGATCAGGATTGCTCAAACGACCTCTTTTGCTATTGGCGGGTGTCGCTTATCTATGTGACGGAGCGCAAGCGCAGGGGACAGTTGAAGTTGGTAAGTACTTTGCCGGCGACAGCAGGTTTCATTGATGTAGCTAACGACATTTTGTTTTGACAGGAGGAGTTGGCGTGCTACCTGTCTATGTGGTCGTGATCATTGCCTTCATCGTGGCAGCTATGGTCGGCGGGATGAGTTATCTACTATGGCGGAGGCATCATGGCGATGGGGGCGGCGAGATAGAGTCCGCGCGAAGTCCAGCCAGGTTTCAAGAGGCAGGGAACTGGCGAAAGCGGTTTAGCCAAGTCATTAAGGATGGCCCTGACGACCAATTCAAGGAAGGGACGATACTGCATTCACTGCAAGAATCCCGATTGGAGCGACAGCCGAGTACCAGGACTCCTCGGAAGCCAGGAGAGACCCTGTTGGACTTTTCGGAACCTGCGAGTCCAGTACCCGCTGAGCGTAAACCATCCACTCGCCGAAGTATCACTGTGAAGCGTGAATTGTCCAGGAAAGTCTCATCCCGTTCCAAACCTCATGTCACAAAAGAAAGAGAGGTCTCGGATGATGAGCTTCGTTCTATACGCCCAACGGCTGGGGGTGGTGATCTGGGCTTGGGTTTGGGATCCGGGTTCTCTAATCTACAACTGGGTTCTGTAGTCAAAATTGAGGATACCAAAGACTTGGCCGCAGAAATTGAAGAAGGTCTGCTTTTCCCAACGATGCGCAGTGGACGCTCCTCTACCAGTTACTCTCAAGGTGCAGATGAGCGTGTTCGATCTTTGGCTCGATCTGGGACACGGAGCAGTCGACGCTCTCATCCTCGTGGGGACGACCAGCCTCCCGCGTCCTCATCAAGTCGAAGAAACAGTCTCCTCTTAGCTCCACCTGCAGCTGACTCTATGGACATCCTGATCCCACCTCCTCCTCATGACAGCTATCTGTCCCCATCCCGGCAACATTCCTTGTCCCGAAGTGCCTCTCGCCACAAATCCACTCGATCTTCCAAGTCGGGAAGGGAACATTCGGTTCATCGCGCATCTTCAACGCGCAGAAAGGAAGTGGCCAGATCCGATTCTGATAGCGATGGTGATGTACCACTGGGAAGGTCTGCATCCAGTCGGTATCGAAAACCCCAGGAAGCGTCCTCTTCACGAGCCGACATCCACCGGTCTGCAAGTAGCAACAGCAGGTCTGCCAATCGCCACGGTAACTCCCGTCCTAGCGGCTCTGCAAGTCGAAAAGCCAGCACTAGGTCACCGCTCAACAAAAGCCCTGATGCGGATTATGATGAAGACTTGACACCATTGGCTTCTGTCGCCCTCCAAGCTCTCCAGCAAAATCTCGGAACGACTTCATCGGAACGGAAGCCCTCAAAATCAAGGCATCATCGGTCGCGAGAAAGCGACGAAGAAAACGTTCCTCTCGGCACCCTTCATCAAATATAGAGTTGGGCACAAGTTGATGTTGGCGTATCTCTATTACATACAAGAAAAGGAAAGTATTCGGCGTATATCAACATAGTTTATTGTATATAGGTATCTTGCTTAGATATAGGACAGAAGGCAGGTCTGATAATGTTTATAGGATTTTTAGGTTCTTTCTTTATTTTGTGTAACTTACATATGGTACTGCAATTTTGGGGTGATTGAAATCTGCAACACTATAATTACAAAGTATCTCACTTGACACACTAGCAGTACCTAGGACCAACTTCTTTACTGAGGATTGATGGGAACGGCTTCACCGTTTCTGTGCTAGGAGGGGTTTGCGGCCCTAATGTATGATTTGCACCTTGATCAGCCCGGCAAGGTTGGGATCGCCTGCAGCATCGTAAGCTGCAACGGCGTCGTCAAACGCAAAAGTATGGGTAATCAACGGTTTGACATCAATCCGTTTCGATGCTACCAGCTGCGCAAGAGCTCAGTTGTCGTCGTCGTGCACAAAGAAACGGCACAAACCTCAATGGCTGTAGGAAAGACTGAAGCGTATCGAAACACGCCTACGATATCTACTTCTCGCATCGCCAGAGCGGTTAGTGGGACGCTGACTGTAGGCGGACCACAGCCAACCAACACTATTCGGCCGCCCGATTTGGTTATCTATCGAGAGATTAATGCGTGCGCAGCACACGATCGGCTTAGGATTACCTCCATTGCGGTAGCGATAGAGGCTTCTGCCCCGCTACACTCAAAAACAACATCCGGTCGCATGTTTTCTTTGCGATTGAGCGTATCAGCCACCGAGGGGTTGCCCTGCGCAACATGTAGGATGGAGTCCGCAGCTTTCACTTTCAAGGCTATCTCAAGTCGTGACTTTGAAAGGTCTAAACCGGAGCAGGTCAGACAAGTGGCAGATTGTCTACATATAGGATACGCACCAACCAAAGTAACTTGCGTTGCACCAGCAGCTTTAGCTACCATTCCACAAAGGAGGCCAATTGGACCCGCTCCAAATATCGTGACTCGCTCTGCCAATTGTAACTTTGCCCTCCTGATGGCATGAACGGCAACTGCTAGGGGCTCAATCAGTGCACCCTCCTCCAACGAAACGCTCGCTGGCAGTTTGTGACATAGACGGGAGGGGTATACGACAAAGTTGGCCAATGTGCCGTCGTAGGGTGGAGTGGCTGCAAATCTCATGTTTAGGCAGAGGTTGTATCGGCCTTCCAGATCGTAAGAGCAGGCCCCGCAGGAAATGCCGGGTTCCACGGCAACGGCATCACCTTTCAGTGCCAGTGATTAGCTATGATACTACCAATTTCATCCACACTCAAACTCACCAACTGACAGGCCCTGAACGGAATCTCCGAGCTGGGTTACAATTCCACTGCTTTCATGCCCCAACACCATTGGCCCTTTAACCACAAAGTCTCCAATCCGACCATGTTTCTGCAATGCAACAAATGTCAAGGACGCGAACAACCAACATATATCTATCAGAAACGAACCACATAATGCACATCACTTCCACACAACCCAGTCCTTTTGATTTGTATCTGAACCTCTGCGTTTGTTTGAATAAGTAAGAGTTTTGGGGTGAGGGAGTAAGGGTATACCACCTCCAGGTCCTGGAGTGGGAATGGGACGGTCTTCAAAAATCAGGGCTTCTTTGGTGGGCGCTCCGGGTTTGACCAAAACCACGCTCTTATTGTTTTCCTTGTTGTCCATGTCAATGTTTTGTAGATGCTAAGGCAAGATTTCGTCCCGGTTTTCATAACGTCACGGCGGGGAACCCCCCCTTCCGACCGATCAGCAGCACAAAAACGCTCATATTATGGTGAAAATCAATTCATTGAGTTTTGTCGCTACGCTCTCCATGCACACAGGCAGCACCCATCCAGACACCCGTACTTGAGCCAATCATACAAGCAAGACATGTCTTTCTTGGTGGTAAATCGCAGCGGAGATTCAAGAATTTCAAGTGCTAGCGGTAAGTGATTTAATAGCCACATGTGGCTTGTCATGGCAACGATTCAACTTTCACGGCTTTCTCCGCAGACTCCGAACGAATCTCAAATTAACAAGAAGAACTGAAGCAAGTTTGTCAAGCATACTATCAGCGATGCCTCCCCGTCCTAGCTTAAGAATACCGACCCGGTCTCGGCCAGCAACAAAATCCGCCTCTTTTTCCACTTCAAACGCCTCAAAAGCCACGCCCCGCACTCCCACCACCAACCCGTCACAACCTTCCTCTGCCGGCTTTGCTTCATTCACCAACGCTTCTTCCAGTTCATTACCCAAAATGGCGGCAGCTCAGCCTGCCCCGTCATTATCAAGTGGATTCTCAGCAGGGATAGGGTGTGTTGTAGATTCGGTGAGGATAAGCACATCAAGCGGAGGGGCTCGGCTCATTTGGGACGGGAAAGCGGCCACATATCATAGAATTGACTATGGGCGGGAGCAAGTGCAGGGCTGGAAAGAGATGGATTAGCTGCTTGAGCAGACTTGATCCAAGTTCCCCATTTTCTCAACACTCTACATCCAAGTGCTGACCATTTATATTTCGATTTTCTCTCAAATAGGTGCCCTCCAACCTCGCCCGAAGCACCGCGCGGTTATCAGTCCTGCAGCGAATCTCTTTCCTCGGAGGGGGCGGCGCGTCGATCGATGACTTATGAAGAAGCCGTAGGTCGACTGGGACTATTGACCGGATTTGGCTCGATTGACGATGATGGCGGATAAAGGGACACACCACACTTTCATAGATACTGATTATCTCGTCCAAAAACATACCTGGAACTTCACTTGCTGCATATTTCTATTCTACCGTACTGGGTAGGAAGAGAGATCCAATCCAATGTTTCATTGTAAATTTATTTCACAATCACTACTTTTTTTTATTTCCAAACACGTACAGTTGTTGTCTGACTTTATCATTGACGTAACAGTTCATCAAATGTCACTATACGTAAGGGAGGGCAAGGGAGATCAAGTCCTATATGGCGCCAGGGCACATATATCCATTGTCTATCTACAGAAGGCAGAGCCGCACCTATGGCTACTAGTTTAATTCATCTATGGTTTCTCAATCAGCTACTCGCACCACCCACGGCACCCGTTTCAGCTCCGTCCACCAAAGCTTCCGCTGTTGCTTGCACTTCACGCCTTGTCAAACCAGTGTCTCCCAACTTCAATTCACCATAAGGACGCCTTGAAGCCGGGTGTAAGGACGAGAGATCTTTCGGGATGGTCGTTCCGGCAGTCGGGAACGGGAAAGATGATGAGCGGCTTGTCATGATGGCCGGACTGATGGGAGGGCTTCCGGGTAAATTCGTCAATCCAGACACTGCCAGACGTCCTTTCGGTCCCACGCGCCGGTTCCCTTTTCGTCGTTTCGACATGACTGTCCGTACTGTCGCGATCATGTTACCCAACCCCAATATGAAGAATAAGGCCGACAGTACGAGTGCTTGCCACTCGGCCTTTTCTGACAACTGTTTTTCCCACAAGGTCAATAGGAGGTAGCCATTGTAGAGCTGCCATATTTGACTTGTCACGATAAAGGGGAGCAGAAAGAAGAATTCACGCTCGAGGGACTGGGTGAAGAATCCTTCTCCAGAGACGGTATCCATCGGACGAGCGCGATCCAGCGCGACGAGCACATAGAGACGGTTGCGTTGATACCGATACTGAAAGTACTGAAGAATGCCGACGTAAAGAAAGAATTGAAATAGTATCGGGCGCACGGCACGATAGATTGCGGTCGTTGGCCATATCTACAGAAACCCCACACCATCAGTTAAACGCTCAGAGATCAAAATCAACCATTCATACATACCAGCATAACCCCGCTGGTGAGAATACTAAAGTAATGATGACCAAACCACCAGGAGCGGATTCGACTGCCGTTCACCAGCAGAATGTGTTCGCGCAACACACACGTGCAGTAGTAGTATAACATGGTAAACCCGTACAGAGCATCCAGAACGCGTCCATCATAGAGAAATAGTCCAATAACTGCAAATCCAATGGAGATGAGGGTAAAACGGAGCTTGAACAATTCGTACTCGTGTTTAAAGTGAAGTCGCATAGCCAGAGGCTTCAGAGACAGTGGAGCGGTATTACCCAGCGCTAACCGTAGCAGAAAGCTGTAAGAGGGGTTCACCAGATGAGTGACTTGTTTTTCAAGCAACTTTCTCCTGCGTGCAAGGTACTTACTGAGCAGGCTTTGGAAATTGGTTCTCGATATGTTGCAATTTGCGGCGGATTTCATCTACCCGGTCGGCAAACACTTGATCTCTGCTCGCAGCAGCCGTCACACCCTTATCATGCAAGAATGATTTAACCTTTTTGCGCTGTTTGGCCAAATCCTTGAGAGCAGCAGCTTCCTCTGAATTGAGTTGATGCGCGAGTTCATTGTAATATGCTGCCTTTGTCTATTTGGGAGAGAAAGGTAAACATTATGCCGGAATCTTGAGTAGCAAAGAGAACGAGTACCTCCAAGGCCTTTAGTTCCGTAAGAAGCTCGGCTGCCTTAACAGCATTTTCAGGTACTGGTTCTGCGACCTCGATGTTTCCGCCGGCCATTGTACCGAGATCCAAAGGAGAAGGAGGAGTTTTGGGAAATGCAATTGACAGCTCTTCTACTGACAGCAAACAGAACTTGTTGGGCGTTACACGGTACTATTCTTTCAGACAACGAGGAGACAATAAGGTGCACTTTGCCACAGAAGGCCTAGGTTAAACACAGCGTATGGAAGTTGCCAGCCTGTGCATCATCTCGGGGGGTTGATGCTGGGGGAGTAGAGACGCGCGCTGGCTCATTTATTTGCCAGGCCCTGTCCTACATTTGGAATTTTTGGCCTGGAAACAGTGGGAGATGGAAAGAACTATTCAAATCAGATTATATATTAGGCAATCAATGACGGGGTATCAACCTGGATGGGGGGACATGCCCGCAACCAATGGTTAGAGCAAAAAAACACAAATATACAACGATTACAGTCTCCTTCAGCGTCCAAATACAGGAGATCCAACACCTCCAAGGCACGGAACAAGATATGTTTCTTCAACCATGTTTCGAGCCATACGGGCCAGCAGTGTAGGACTTGACGTGGAGAGGTTGCAGGGGATGTCCGAGATTCAGGGGTCCATGATCAATGGGTCTAAGCTGGTCTCCTGGCGCAAAATCGATCAATGCCGATGGGTCTTTGTAGTCTGGGGTTGCTTGTTCCCGCCCAACAATCATAGAAATGACCTCCACGTCTTCCACCATATCGAATGGCTTTGAAAAGCTCACAATGCATTGCGAACTGTCAGCATTGGTTTGGACATTGACGTTGGCATCTGCGGCGGAGCTGAGTATGAGAAAGGGGAGTTGTATACTGTCTTCCGGTGGTGGAATGTCTGTGCTTGACCCACTGTTGGCACTGTCGCTCTCGCCGACCTCCGCCCGCTGCAGATTGCGCCGCAAGAGCGCTTTGATGAGGCGTTGCTACAGGAGAAATTTAGGACATGATTGAAATTGCTTACAGATCCTTCCGTACCTTGTGCATGCGCTCATTAATGAGCCGGCGTTCTGACTCGCATAAGCTTTTAAGCTCAGCATTATGCCTCTGCAAAAGGGGTTTGAGGACCAGTCTCCTGTAGTGGTATAAACGCGGAAACCAACCTGCAGGGATTCCATCTCCCTCTGCAGCGATCCTTCGGTGGGCAATCCTGTCCACCGAATCTCTTTCCGATCCTTCTCGATAATGTCCATCGCCATCAGCACATTCAAGGCGTCATATACACGGCGGCGAATGTTTTTGTGATCAAACTTTTGCTGCACGACATATTTAGCTACTTGATTGTTTTTAGGGAATTCACCAGATTGCATACCGTAGTAACATCCTTGGCCTGCGCGGTAAACTCCTCGACAAGCTCGTCAGCCACCTTTCCTTGGCCATAAGTACAGATTAAAGGGCAGATCCACAAGAAGGTGTCTCATACCTCGTTGTACGTCGTTGTGCCCTTCAACTGCACCTTATCAGCCACGCAGCGACTGAAATGTCGCAAGCCTTTGACGTTCTTGTTCACCTCAGCATGGGGGGTCTCAGATGAAGCCGGGGCATTCGATGTTGCCGGTGCACCGCCTTCAGCTTCTGCGGCCACAGCCGGGCCAGCATTAGTATTACTTTGTGTAGGGGTATCACGATATGTGGTATATGTAGACTGGCATGTGAATGGTGTGGAATAAATATGTTGCTGGTGCGTGGTATATGGTGACAGCTCGTAGTAATCAGGTCGCTGCTGATGAGACGCGTGCTGGTCTGAATGCTGAGTGTGTGTGCTGGTCTGATGGTGCTGGGTATGTTGTTGCTGCTGCTGCTGATGTTGCTGGTCCTGAATGTGAGCTATTGAACGGGAGGGTCCAGCCTGTGGGGGCGGATATCGGTGCCTGGAATAATGAACATTTCCTTGTGGGTTGACGAGGAAAGGCGACGGAGGGATAGCTAAGAGCGGTGATTGTTGATGTGGGTGCTGCTGCTGTTGTTGCTGCTGCTGCTGATGAGCCGATTGGGTATATGGGCGATACATGTCGCTGTCAACAAAGAGTCAGTACCCATTGACAGGTCAAGAGCGATTTTTGCCCGTTTTGATCTTTACCTGCTGCCGCTCCCGCGGGGATCTTCAAGATGCCTACTTGATCTACTGGGATCGAGACCCCCTCCATCTCCCGAGCGTCCGAGCCCGCTACTGCTGCTGCTGCTCGGGCCTCCAACTCCGCTACCAAACGCTTCTCGGGCCGGCCGTTTCCGAGCCTTGCCCATCATTGGCACCTCGAGTGTGCCATCTCCGCCGCCGGCCATGGTGGGGGTATAGGGGCCAGGGTGGCCGAGCCAGTCTCTCGCGTCGGTGGGAATCCGCCGCCTATTGCCAAGCGTCTCCTCCGGAGGTAATCTTCCAATAGCTGCTGGTACTGTTTGTCGGGGTTTGGCAACCGTTGGGGGGGTATATTTGGGTATCTTTTTGGCTGGCAGGCAACGGCCAGCGTTGTGGATTCGAGAACTCAGGCAGATGTGCCGCGAGCATGGCTGTGCCGCCGCCTGGTTGCGATGGCGCAGAGTTGTCATGCCACAGCGACGACTTTCACAATATAGCAGGCATTAGCAGATTTAGCCCTATAGCACAAGTGTGAGGATCTCCTACCGACGGGAAAATCTGGAGTCAACGGGTTCTGCCTAGCCATATGCTCCTAACGTGGGGACGGCGCGGGGTGCGGCCGGCCGCGCGGGTCTTGTCCTCAAAGGCCATCTCGAGCTGCCAGCCACGCTCATTCATCACCACTCGAAACGTCCTCCCACTCCTTCCACAAACCCCAAGATGTACACACTCCAAAGCCAGAGCCAGTACAACAATCTTTTCCTCGTCACCCTTCAGTACCGAAACCGTTGCATCAACCCCTGACGTACCTGCTCAATCCAGCTCTCAAGCAGCACGTACTGTAGAGTCTGCTCTTGATGAGGTCAAGAGTCTGCAGGAAATGGAGGGCGAAACAGACTCCCGTTGGTTGAAGCGTGTCGGTCGAAACAGTAATCTTGAAGGGAAATTCAAGGTTGTAGGTCAGTATGCTTGGATTTCGGATGACAGCAGCAGCACGGATCCTGATCATCCGCTGTCCTAGTTATTGGAGAGCGTCATACACCTACGAATGCCCTAGTGACAGCGCTCGTCGAGAATCCCCTCCTGGATCCTTTCTCCAATGAAGCTGAAGCCGATGTAAATAGGCCACGACTAATCAGGTTTGTTTGTATTCATTTCGTATTCTCATCACTGTTTTTAATTGTCCTCATCCAGCTATGGAACTGAATCCATTTCTCGCTCCTCAGGCTCACCAGCTGATCCGACGGGGCCGGTCGAAGTCAAAAGCCCTGCCGAATGGCTATTGCGACATGGAGTGGAAATCTACAGCCTCCCTGGTGGGTGTAAACTCGCTGGCATGGCAAGTGAGAATCATACCTGACCAAAACGATATGCATAGATATCGATACTACCAACTTGGACAAAGTGGATGACTACATTCATCGTGCAGATCTCATCATACTGGTTACGGATATACATCGACGTCTGACGAGTGCCAAGGAAAGTGCCTTGCTCAAAGACCTTTTTGGACAAGGAATGAAGAATGTGGTGGTTGTCGTGGAGGGTCTGGTGGCAACTAGCGACAAACAAGTAGAGGTCCTGGACGAAATTCGTGAGCGCATCCGGCAGGTCGGAGGACCGACTGCAGCACCCAGTGTCGTTCCAGTGTCTGTCCACCGCGCCCGAGCCGCACAGAAATTGCTGCGTGACAAGCAGTCACCCGCGAGCTTTGCCGCGGAATGGTCCTCGTCTGGACTGCAGAATCTCAAAACATCCATTCTTTCTCGCCTGGATACCGCCAATGTTAGGGAACGACACAAAGTGCAGGCAGCTGCCTTTACTGGGTCATTAGCACTTGCCCGTATCGCTGATGCGCAAGAGGCTGCCAAATCTTCGTTGCTCCGCGCTCGAGATGACATTCAGACTCTACGTCAGCGAGTGAAGGAATCAGAGCAGCGATTAACCGATGACTTTCAAAAGAAGGATCTCGATGCCGTACAAAGCAGTGTCTCACAATTGTCAGAGGCCGTGAATCAATACTTTGACAAGGTGAAGTTCTGGAAACTGTTTTGGCGGAGCGATTTCGTCTCGAGCGATTTGCGCCAAAAAATGCGAGAGCATTCCCTGGGCAAGGCCGATTACCAGATGGTGTACAGTATCGGAAAGCTGAACGAAGGCCTCTTTAATATTTTCGAGCGCGTTCGCGAGCAAATTACCCCTCTTGCTGATCCATCTCAATCCCAATTGAATGACGCATCTATGCTTGCCAGCTCACTTCGTCACGATGTTGCGCGGGTGCAGCAAGTTTTAGCTCAACATACCCCGCCCGCCCCTGGTACAGAAGTGCATCCCTTCTTTTTGCGCAACGAGATTGCAAAATTTGACGAGACGCGGCAATGCGATGAGCTTCAGCAGCAGGCCAACAAACTGGTCAGGCGACAGCTGGTATACCAAGTGGTTGTGTACCCTACTGGACTTTTGGCGTTTCATTTGGGTGTGCCGGCCGCTATTGTGTTTCCGTTTGCCTTACTGGCTAGTGCTGGAGGACTGGGATTCATGAGGCTCCGATGGGGAGTAGCGCGATCACGCTTTTGGGGACAAGTGGATGCAGGATACAAGAGTTTGCGAAGCAAGTTGTTGGTAAGACCCCTTTTTCCTTTCATCCCCCTGCAAAGCTCATTCCTGACCTTTTCGCTATAGTTTGCATACACCGAAGAACTCAAGCGAGTTGGAACGACGCCCGTCACGGCTATAATACAGATGCTTGAAGATACCATTGATGCTCGTCTGAAGGATCTGGCACGCAATGAAAAGGAGCGACAACGGCTGCAAGCTATTCTTCGACAGCTCCAACAGTGATTTTTCTCCACCAACATTGTATTTGATATCCCCCCTTTTGTAGTTTCAATTTTCACGATTTGCAACTGTTGCTCAAATTTGAAAAGAATTCTATTGATGTTGATATGGGGATGAGATGAGTATTAGGTGGCAGAGTGTGTATACATATATGTGAGTGCAAGATGCGATGTCCCAGGGGACATTTCCTAAAGTTTAGCCGAGCCGGCAACCTCCCCAACGACAAACTTGGGCCCGTACTTTTCCAGCACCTTTGCATCATGGAACTGATCAAACTGTTTTGTAGCGTCCTTGCCGCAATTCTGCTCGCCTGATGGTTAAATTCCGTTTGCATAAATACAATCCCTCTCTCTCTTTCTTACCTTCAACAAGACCTTTTTTCCCCCAGGGTGCGAATCCAAGAATTGAGTGACATCGTAGACTTTGCCGTGAACAATGACCCAGGCGTCGCTGTCTTGCTTGTGGGAAGCGACCTGCTCTTGAGTAAATGTCTTTGTCTCAGGCATTTTTCGTTCTTTTACTGTAGTAGATTGCAGTTGGGATTGCTGTAACTGGGAAGGTTGTTGCGGAGATTGTCGGGACTTTTGTTTGTCATGAGCATGAGGGGAATTCTAAATCCACGCAGCACGTGACACCAGTGGTTTTAGCAAAATGCTGGAATTCACCTCATAGAGTTGAACAATGAACTCTGTTGAACTCGGTTGAAATTGAAAACACACTCACAATCAAACCTCAAACTTCTACGAACAAAGAACAATGAGCCAACCACCAGTATTCAGCCAGCCTACGGCCCACATCGAGTCTCTCTCGCAAATCATGTCGTTCCGGAGAAACGGCGGCCGGGCAGCACCCGGGCAATGTCAAAAATGTTTAGGTGCGTTTGAGGGATCTCCCCTTTAAAAATGCGAATGTATTAACCACTCCTTCTATAGGTCACGGACACTGGACCTATGAATGTAAAGCAACATCCACACCGTACGTCTCCCGTCCAACCCGGACCCAACAATTAGGCAAAAACCTTCTTCCCAGCTCCCAAGTCAGTCGCGAGCCAAGGGTTACGGCCGATGTGATGCGGGGCGAGTCACGGAAAGGACTGGCGGATCGAATCCTCAAAGAGAAACGGAAACAGCGGGGAGAGGATGATGATGAGGAGACTAGTGGGAGTAGTAGTAGTAGTGGGAGCAGCGACAGCGATTCGGATAGCTCGTCGTCGTCGTCTTCGTCGTCGGGATCGTCATCGTCAAGTTCTTCAGGGTCAAGTTCGGGATCGTCGAGTGAAAGTGACAGCGATACGAGTATGGGACGTACGGCAGCTCGAATCAGGCGGCAGTCCCGGAACGACCACAAACGTTTGCGGCGATAGAACAAAAAGCGGAATGTTTTATCAAAAATGTGTATTTGTACATAAACATTATTTTACTTCCTCCTCGTCGATTTTCAGCTTTTTGACACTCAGAGGTGCATCAGTCTCCTTGACGGGTGTCCCGGGTAATCCCCGTTTCTTTTCTTTAGATTGATCGCTTTTCCTGATTCGCTCCCTTATACTGTCACAACGCGGCAGCTCCAACACGGGTTTATACCGGCCTTTAGATTTCCCGCCCACATTGCTGGTATCTATCCACTCATGTTGCTGGATGAGTCCTTGCTCTTGATCCGTCAATCCCTTAATTAACCGCGCAACTTGGGTCGCTTTCAGCGCATGGTCTTTCCAGAGATGTCGGAGTGTTTTTAGGACGGCGGTGGTTTCAGAGTGTCCGGCTTGCCATTGGAATGTCCCGGGAGCGTACCCGCACTCGACCAACACCAAGGCAAGTTCGCCGGCCATATCGTATGCCGGCCGCCCACGTTCCGGTTCCGATTTGCCCAACTCCATGAGTATTGTGGGAAGATTGCCGGGTTCCTTCCCTGCCCCAATGAGAAACAGGATAGCCATCATGCATCGGACCTGATGCCACAAGAACCCATGGCCCGTGACTGTAAACACGTAAAACGTATCAGGCGATGCAGTGCCCTTGGAATCCAACCCATCCCCGCCATCGGCCCATTGCACATCATCCTCCCGCCCCAATGGCCGTATATCCGCATCCAAGACATGTCGTTCATAAGATTTAATGTTTTTGGCCGGATCGACTTTACAAAAGTTGCGGAAATCGTGGGTGCCCGTGTACTGGTGGGCCGCTTCGCGCATGGCACGAATGTTGAGGTTGTCGGCGGGGAAAAAGTACTTGTAGCGACGGGAGGTGCAGTCGAACCGCGCATCAAATTCGGGGCCGACGGGGGACCAGTCCAGAATACGGATATCAGGGGGTAACATCCTATTCAATGTTCCCATGTAGTTCATTTCGCCATCGGTCGAGTCCACCCGTGGAAGGATGGGGCCGGGATGGGCATCATCTTTCCAAGTAGCAGCCGCTTTGGCCGATTCCGCATCCACGCATCCCACTACTGTCCCCAATTTACCCACCGGCAAAGCACTCCTTACCCACACCCCAATCACCTGCTCAAACCCACTCACGCCTTTATCCGTCCGCCCGCATCTCGAAAAACACGCCGTTTTTCGATCCGGGATGAGTTTGGCGGTCGTTAGGGCATGCAGGAGGTGGGATTCGATGGTGGGCACGGTATCGGCTTCTTGAGATGCCAGACCGTGGTAGTCCCAGCCGAGGTAGGCGACCTTGAGAGCGATTGGCCGAAAGGCATGTTTGGAAAAATCAAAGGGCCGGGATATCCGAGCCTTTTGTTTATTTTGAGAATGTTTTATGGGCTGCGATGATGGTGGTGGTTGATGGTGGGGGTGCGATGTGGAGGCAGTGGACTGGGGTATCTTTGGGCCTGCTTTGGCGGCCTCCAACTTTTGAATGTGAGCAACAAGCTCGTCTTTGGACCAAGTATGGTAATCCGTAGTCATGATGGAGCTAGATCTTTTGAATTCATAGACTGCTATTCCTCCGTACAATGTCCTTTTCAAAGATGTATAATGCGAACTTCCTTTTCGAATTGCTGCCGTCCACCGCAACAACATTCCACATTTCTTGAGAGGTTTTGCTCAAAACCTATACCTGGTCCCCTAGTTGAAATGGCGCAGGGATTGCGCCACGATGGTCGGAGTTTGGTCGTCACTACTGCGCCACACATCGCCGTATTATTTTGGTTTCGATGTCTTTCGATGTCTTTCGATGTCTTTCGATGTCTTTCGATGTCTTTGGATGTCTTTGCCCAAGAGTTGTTGGGATGGGTAGACACCTTAGACACCATAGCCCTCGGGCTTTTATCCTCTGTCACTACTAAATTTTCCTTCCCTTCTCATCCATCCATCCATCCGACAATGAAAGCCTATACAGTCCTCGTCTACGTCAACGACCGAAAGGAGGTGGAAATCGAAGTGATTCGGGTGCTGCAAGACAAGGACAAGGCACTGGAGTTTGCGCACGATATGGTTGATAAGGCCAAGGCCTCATGAGGCCCGCATCAAGTACGGGGACATGGCCGATGAGGAGGAAGAGGGGGAAGCAGACGATGAGTCTTATGTTGCAGTTCACGGAGAGAAGCTTATCGAGCTTCGGATGGCTACGTACAAGGACTTTTTCAGTCCCACTTTGGCTGTTGTCGAGGTTGAGCTGGAGTAGAGTGAAGGTTTCATTATCAATAACGCACACTTCCTCTGAAATGGAGTTTTTTCGCCGATCGCTCGCTGATGACCTGCCCAGGAGCCTGACAACTGTGCGGAGAAAGACTGAAATGGAGGATGTATGTGTGTGTATTCGTAGCGGGGGAAAGTATATAAGAAATGTGTATCGTAATCTATCTATAAGGGATGGGGGAAATATATGTGACAAGTGCCTATATCAAATAAGCGACGGGATAGAAAGATTATAGAATGGGGTGGGGAGGTATATATGAGATCGAGGATCCAAAAATGTGTGTACAGTAAAAGAAAAAGTGGGTGGGAGCCAGAGTTGATCAACAGAATGGCCCAAAGATGATATCAAAGTAGTTGTTGATGTGCGCCAGGACGCCGAACGGGGTAGCAAAGGTCAAAAAAATGTTGACACCGAGGCTTTCCCCGTTGGTGCAGACGGCGGATTCTTCGCCGGGGCGTTCATCGCAGGTGTGGGGGGTCTTGCCGCGGTTAGGAATGTAGAGTTCGGGGCGGGAGTGTTTGTAGCCCCATTCACGGAGGGGAATGGCGGGGATGAGGTCGCCCTTGGTGGTGATGCGGTAGACGGTGAAGCTGAGGGAGTCGAGCCATGTAGCAAAGGCCGTGTTTCCGACGCGAGGTTGTCCATAAGCATAGACGGTGGTCCGGCTTCCGACGTCGTCGCCGAGGCGGTCAACGAGGTCAATGGCGGCCAGGACAGCAACTCCGGCACCCAAACTGTGTCCGACAATGTCGACCTTGTAACCCTTGTATTTGGCCTCCTTGACAATGATGGCAAACTCTTCCAAGATCTTTTCGCGGGCGGCCAGGTAGGTTTCCTGGAATCCGTGGTGCACGCGGACGTCGGCGGGGACCTTGAGTCGCTGAGTGCCGATTTGGAGCTGGTTGTGGTAGAGTTTGAGGTCGTTGATAAAGTTGGAGGGTGTGAGACTGCCACGGAAGGAGAGGATGATTGTCTTTCGCGCGTCGTTTCGTGCAATGAATCCGACAGACTCTTTGGCGTGGAAAAAGTGAATCATCTCGGTGCCTTGGGTGAGGGAAGTGGTGCAACGCTCGCGACAATTCCAGTTTGTGTTGACAAACCATTTGAGACAATCTGGTGGAGGCATCTATTGTTTAGAACGCGAGTTTTCATCAGGTTGTGTTTAAATGAAGACATACATGCAGCGGCAGCATAAGCTTGGTTGCGCTTGAGGTCTTGCAAAAGGGCATTGGGGACCAAAGAGATGTCCCGACCACTGAGGCTGGTGTGGGATTCAGAGACGAGGAGGGGAGAGGCGATTTCCTTGTCTTCGGGAGTAGCAGTTTCCTCGGCCAAATCGACAATGACTTGCTTCATGACTGGCGATGAAAGGTCATCTACCGCCGCTGCACTAAAGTTGGTGCTGTGGGTGACCTGGGGGGTGCTTGTTCAGAAAACAGGGCATCAGACATTTGACCTTGCAAAAGCTTACCTCGGTCAAGTAGTTGAGGCGGATCTGAAGCATCTGCTCCTCAGACAGTCCATCACTCTCGGCTTGCAGCGGGGCGGCCAGCGCCATAGGCTGCATGAACATGGCCAGCGACAAGACAGAGACAAGGACCTTTCCAAACATGGTTGCTGATGAGGAGGGGTGAAAGGGTCGGGGTGGTGGATATGAGGGATTGGGACCAGTTGGTGGGGGTGAGGTTGCGGGGAGGGATCACCGACTCCCTTGCTTTATATACTCGAGTCGGGGCGAACCTAGCCAAGGTCATCCGGGGGGCGGGCGGCGGCCATCGTTCGCCGTGGTCCGTCGTTTGGATGGTCGAAGTGTTCTTTCGTCGTCTCCCGTATGAGTAATTTGAGAAACTCCAAATGATCTCTTGCAACCCCGAATATTCACAGGAAAGCTTTGTGACATTCTTTTTTTCTTGGTACACACAACGCTGAGCGCTCCCGCTCTCCTACTTTTCGTACTCACTGGTACTTTTACTTTGAGTAAGATGCTGACGTTGGTGTGTGCGAGGTCCGCGAGGTTTGGTGACGATAGCGAGACGCGTGGGGGGGCCCAAGGTCGGACTTTTTTGTTGACCATGTTTGGGCGACGGGCGTACTCGCGCTACATCAAAAGATCTTGACCATCTGTTGGAAATCGCTGGAAACCGCTGGCCCAAGCAATGCATGCAAGCAGCCAGCAGGCCAAGTGACTGCCTGGTCGCGCTTAATCCCTGGCTCTATCACAAACAAGTATCTTCAGGAAAAGAAATTAAAAGGTTGTTATATGTCGTCCCTGAAACGTGCATTAGGCACGTGTATAATTGCCATTTATTCTTTTCCCATCTTTCCTCAACCAGATCCTCATCAGCAAACAACAAACAACCTTTCCTGCGTACCCAACAACAACAACCCAAGGCATTGTTAAAAATCGTGGCACCGAGTCTGTACATCTCCCGGATGCCGCCATCAAATAAACCCATCGTCTGGGCTGGCAGGGCTGCCGTATGTAAAAAAAACGGCGCTAATGCGGCTACTGCTTGAGTGAATGGCAGTGCATGCAGTAAAAAACATCCCAATCGACTTCATGCCGTTGTCAAGTTTTGATAGTATTGTCGTTTTTTTTTTGCAAGTCCGCCCGCACATATACGCAGGGTCAAACTCGGATTTCTCAAGTATGAAACTGGGTAAAAAAAAACAATCCTTTCCGCCAGATAAATAAAAAAGTTGACCCCCCACGGCCAACTTGGGCCAAGCAACTTTACTCGCGTGAGCCAAAGTTTAGCGAACGTGAGCGATTGCTCTGAGATAAAAGATGTCTCAGGCGAGCAGGCTGCCAGGCTGCTCCCCGCGTGGGGTGTCACTTGTCCGACGCTCGCCCGTCCATACACACACCAAAAGAAACTCCGCCTGGACCACTCTCAAGTTCGAATTCAGGAGCTTTGGCAAAACGATTGCCACCAGCGCACGGCTCCGAGGAAAACGACGAGTGCTATTCAAAACAAGCGTGGAATAATACTAAGGGGCAAGAAAGTGCGGGATGCGGACGTCTCTTGGCTGGGCATCCCGCCTTTTTCCCATATCATATCGGATGAGGAGGGCACCTCCACCTCCACTGACAAAAATCCTGATCAGGGAAGGACACGAACCTTGCTGTTCCCCGTCTTCGAGTGACCTACCCGGTAATGGATGCCAAGCTGTCAACTCGTCCTGGAATCTGGATGCAAAGGAAGAGAGGGTGCCTTCCATCTCCGACCTCGTGCGTTATTAAAAACCCACCAACCCAACTTAACCCCCCAACTCTCGTGTCGCGGGTTGGTTCCGCGGGTTGCTTTGGTGGAACTGGGTGCTGGGACTTCAGAATGTTCGAAAACCCATCCGAAACTGCGGATGCGGTGATGAATGCCTACGCCAATGCCTCCAATGCCTTCACCATTGGTCCTTGGCGGCGAAAATTTGAAAGCGAAATCCAAACCCCCTCTGGACGTACCGGCCGGTACTTGGAGGAGGGAGGTAAGCACTCATAAGTAGCTTTACCGCCGGAACTGGCAACCAAGGTCCATCGGAATCGTC
The DNA here is from genome assembly GCA_025602905.1 of Phlyctochytrium arcticum. Classification (NCBI taxonomy): domain Eukaryota; kingdom Fungi; phylum Chytridiomycota; class Chytridiomycetes; order Chytridiales; family Chytridiaceae; genus Phlyctochytrium; species Phlyctochytrium arcticum. The sequence goes on along the minus strand of JAHLKI010000024.1, from coordinate 42,206 downwards.
GCTGTCGAGATAGACCATCGAGCTGCGAAAGAACAGGAAGTAAAGTTTGGTGGGGAATCTGGCATCCGCAATGCTCCCCATGCCAAATATGTAAACGTGAGCTCGATCAGTACAGCGGAATGTAAGAGCAAATCTGTGCAGTAAGAGAATACGTCGAGTTGATCGACTTTTGACATGGTGAGCATCTGTCAATGACGACGGCCCGGCCAGCCGCCGCCAGAGGGACCGGCCAAAACGTCCTACGACTGCGCCACGCAAGATGTCAGCAAAGATCCGCCGGAAGATCCGCAAGCATCACTGACAGGATCAAAAAGAATCTAGGCGAAACTCTGGGCGAAACTGGCCATATCACTACGGAAAGATGACAAAGGGAAAACAGAAGAAAAGGACTCCCAAAAAGAAACGCCATGACGAACCGTACGCTGCGACTGACTTGCTGGACCGCCAGCTGGCACAATGCAACTTGCAAATAAAGGTAACAAAGTACAGAACGTTTGCATGTACACACACCAGAAATTCACCATGCGCATTATAAAGGATATGACGGGGGACGGAAACTGTCTGTTTAGGTCTGTTTCAAGGTTCTTGACTGTGGATCAGCTGGCTAACTCGGATCCGACAAGTACAGAGCGTTATCAGATCAATACTCGGGTTCACCCCAATCGCACCAAACAGTCCGCAATACAGTCTGTGACACTCTTTTGCGTTACCAGGATGATTTTGCCGCCTTTGTGAGTCGAGATGAAGCGGGGTCGTTCGAACAATATGTGGAGCGGATGCGGCGAGATGGCGTCCATGGGGGCAATATGGAGATTGTCGCATTTGCGCGAGCCAAACGGGTCGACGTCAAGGTTCATCAAGTGGGTGAGCCTGTATGGATTATCAGCGGGTTACCACCCGATGAACAGCAGCAGCAGGTCATGGAGGATGGATCAAGACCGCCGGCGTTGCAGATTGTTTACCATTCTTGGGAACATTATTCTTCTTGCTCTGAATTGGTTGATGGGCCATTGAGTCAGTCAGTCGACCCTGCTACTGATGTACTCCCCGCAAACAAGCCTGCCAGTGACCCTCTTGCCCTGACTGAGCTGGAAAAGGCCGTGATGGAGAATGCAAACATGACAGACTTGAAAAAAGTCAGGAGACTGCTGAAACGGTTCAAGGGCGATCCTGGCAAGGCGGTGGACTTCATCCTTTCTGAACGAGAAAGAAAAACGGCCAAGGGCGGATCGTCGTCGTCGCCATCGGCTCCCAAGGCCGGTTTCATTGAGCAAACAATCCCATTAAATGATTCGACGCTGCCCCCGAATGATTCAGTCAACGTGTCCAGTCCAAATGCACCAGCGGCACTGACCCCCTCTGACAAGGCGTGTGAAGTGGATCCGGCAACTGAAAAGCCCGTCTCTAAATCGCAGTCCCGAAAAGACAAGCAAGTGGCGGCGCGGAAAGAGCGGAAAGCTCGTGCGCTGGATCGAAAGGCCGGACAGCAACAGCCAGACAATGTACCTGTCGACAATGTTGGTCTAGCACTCAAAGCTATCCAAATATAAATCCCCAAAAAAGTTCAAAAAAAACGAAAACCGAGCGGGGGTTCAGCTTACTTAAGCCGCGACACCGCGTCCGGACAACCCGGGTTTGGCCAGCGTGGGAAAATCGCGTTAATTGCCCCCCTGGCGGGGCCCGCCGCGAGCTAGGGTTTGTCAAAAACCATCCAATTTCACGTCGCCGTCAAAACTTGCAACTTTTTCGTCGTCGTCGGCGTCTTTACAGGAAAGCGCAGATACAGAGTACTTGGAGGATCTGAATAAGAAGAAGAAGTAGCTGGACTCCATGTCTGACCTGTCAGTCGCCGCAGCCGCCGCCGCCGAATCGTATCCAGAGTGTGTGTCGTTCCCGCTCCCCCTCCCAACTCCGACGACGACGACAAAAGCAACAGCAGCAAGACCACCAAGACCACCACCCACCAGCGACCTGCCACGGACCTCCTTGAAGTCAACCGAATCCTACGCGTCTGTACCGATCGTCGCCGCCGCGCCAACCACAACAACAACAAGAACGGATACCGATCGAGCAGTTCCAGTATCTGGACCCACCTACGCCAAAATCAAAGGAACCTGGTTGTCCCATAATCTAACCAGCTCATTCAGTGACTTCAAAGACTCCTTGGCCAAATCCGGATGGTATAAGAACGACAATATCCTTGCCCAAAACACGATTCGCAGCAGCAGCAGTTTTCACGACGACGACGACGACAATGGGGATATCCGTGACGTGGATATCCGTGGCCTTCCTCCAAACACTACAACGAATATTATGCCCGACGTCGATGATGCCCGCGGGCTTCCCGTTACCCAAAATCTGAGATTGGGGTTGAGTCCTATTTATCGTCCCACAACGTCACCTTGGACATCCGCCATCCCCACTCCAGAAGCCTCGAGAGCAGCCACCGTCCGCCGACAGAATATCGTCTCGCCTCCGAGTACATTAAAGGAAGCCATCGAGACGACCGCCCAAAATTTAAAACGGGAACGACAGGCAGCCCTTTCCCGAAAATATGCCATGGCCCGCGAGCTCCGGCAAGAACAAAAATCACGAGCAAAACAAGAATCCCTCGTGCCCTCTTTTTACCTAGCCGAAAATAACGTCTCTCTTGATGATTTGCCCGATTTTGGGACCGGGAAGCCGAACATCACTGACAATTTCTTCGTTCAGACGTGAGTTTTGATAAACCCCGTTTCTTGATTCAATTTCCTCATATGACATTTTTTAGGCCTATGGCGGAACATCATGGGTATCTTGATGACTTGCCGGATTTGGGGGTGGGGATACCCGAGATGGATGATGATTTTTTTGGATTGTGAGTTTGGGTCATCGCGCGCATTTCCGTGTCTTGAAATTAATCCCTTTATATGGCATTTTAGGCCTACGCAAAAGGCGGCTTCAGCAGCTGAATCAAACCTTGCTACCTCCCTTGCAACGCTAGAAATTACGGGTAGCACGGAAACAGTGGTGGAAAAGCATTCTGAATCACCTTCCGGCGCCAACAACATCGAACCTACCATTATACCCACCACCCCTGTCGGTACTAGTAGCCTCACTCGGGGACAACAGACTGACTCGGTCGTCGAACCTACCAAATCACCGTCTGTAGACTTTGCAACGCCAGACAAAAATGCCAAAGACACATCGGGACCGCTCATTTCTTTAACCGAGAGTAAAGCCGCGACCTTGACCCCCGCCCCTCCCAAGAAAAAATTGGACGACCTAGAAATAATTGATGCTGCCCTCACTGGGGGGACCAGTGTTCTTGCCGTACTGGAAGCTGCCTATGACCCGGCCATTGGGTCTTGTCCGCCCTATGTTTCGGACAGCGAATTTTCTCGAAAATCGGGGCCGTCTAGTGATGAAGAAGGTATGGGTTTTTCTTGTATCTGTTCCCAGCAAAGTTCTAACATATACGAAAGAGGTGGAAGACTTTGCTCAATCAACGGCTACCGCCACCAACAACTTCACAAGACAATTCAAAGACTTTGCTCAATCGATTGCCACCCCCACCACTACCTATAGGGACTCGGAGACAAATCACACCCGGCAATCCGCCAATCTCTCACGACGCGAGCATTCTTTGCAATCTCGCATTTCAACGGAACGCTCCACAGTTTCGCCCAGCGAGATGCGAGAATTTTCAAGAAGGCTGCCAGCCGACCATAGCCTCCACCACACACTCACCCAGCTCGCCACCCTGGATATCCGTTTCAAGTGCCGTAACCGGTTCCAAACCCTGGAGGATTGTAAAATCTTTCATTTGGCAGGAAATTCCGACCTGTTCTCTGAAGTTAAGGAGGACATGGGGGAAGGTGACCCGTTGTCCTTTGATCTCCGCGTTCCGAAAAAGTCTCTGCTTGGGACCCCCTTGTGGGGTGAAATTACTCGGACGGCGAAAGCTCCCGGACGTGGGGGCCGGAGATTATCTTGTGATTGCGTGCAATTGGACAAACCGTGTTCACTCCCTGGGCATGGCTATGTTGCCCTCCTCGTTCTACCCGGTGATTCGGACCAAGATTATGGGAATGGCAGGACCGGAAACGGGACCAACCCCACCCCTGCCAGTGACAGCGACGACAGTATGAGCCAGCCATCCCTCACCCCATCCCTCCTCCCCTCCGAATCCCTGCTTGGCTCGCACTCATCCCAATTCATCTGCCAAGGCCAATGGGCGCTTAACGAAGACGAGAACCGACTCGTCAACAGCTGGCTTATCCTCGGCAACGCCAATCCAGCCATGGAAACTCTGGTTGGAGACGTCTTGCGCCGGGATTTGCGGATGACATCTACTACTATGGATCAGACTAATGAATTTGGTATGCGTGCATTGGGAAAGGAAGGCATGGTGGTTATCATGGCCATGGGGGAAGAATCAGATGACTAGAGTGGTTTGCCTGAGGTTCAGTCTGGATTTGACACCATGGATGTAGGGCTCTATCGCTGTCATTTCATTCTGACCCACAAACATGAGTGAACATGTATTTTTGGTATCGCAAAACGTTGCGCAACGTGCTTGAGGTTTATATACGTTCTTCTAATATTATACTTGAATTTCTCCCCAAAGTCCTTTTACTCCTACTGTATGTCTGATGACCTCCGTCAGGTTGCGCAGTAATGCCGCTGACCTAAATTTTGACCGATCAGAATTGTCGGATTGGCACCAGATCGACAAGGAATTATACCGTACTGGGAGCACTATGTAAACCCATAATCTCGCCCTAGAGCAAAGAGCCCTTTATCTACTCACTGCACCCACAATCCTGTGATTCCTGTGCCTACCAACCTCGATTCGGCGATTTCATTATACCCCACCCCGCACCTGCAATCAACCACGACCAAACGACTTCACAAACCGAGTATTCATCTAATGACGAGCCCAGAAGACTCTATACAATTGTTGGAAGGCTTTGTAGAGGAAGATCTGTCTAGTATCGTTGAACGTTCTAGCCGTGAAAGCAGAAGCCGATCACGATCTACAGTTTGTTTGGAGGAGCAAAAGCAAGCAAAGTCACAGTCCGATATCCCTTCATCCACCCGCCGTCGTCGTCGTCGGAGTAAAGGAAAAGAACCGGTCCGTGATCGAAGCAGAAGCTGCTCACCAGGTCGGCGCACTTTAGAGCCTCAATCCGAAAATCATGAATCGGACAGTCCGACTCAAGATGTCGGCCGCAACTGCTCGATTTGCCTGCACACCAAGCGGGATCAAATGTACCTTCATCCATGCTATCGTAAGTATTTAAATTGGCATCTTTTTTGCTCAGAATCAATAAATAAATGACTTTATAGATTCGTTCTGTTTTGATTGTATCTGCCAGTGGGCCGAGTTTCGTCAAGAATGTCCCGAATGCCGATCACCTATCCAGTTTGGTGTGATTCCTGCTGATGGGGCTGATGGATATGAAAAGGTTGGTGGTTTTGCTTCTCGGGAGTAGATTGGATACCCTGATGCTGATTTTTGGTTTGCGATGACAGTTTGAGTTTGTGACTGCCAGTGACAAACCATACCGTTTTCGGTTAGTTCCATCTTCGGAACTGTTTCCGATTGTGAGGAATCAACTCACTTGCGATGATATCCAGGCGTCCAACTCAGCAGGACCGAACGCGATATCGGGATTTTTATAGCAGCTCTTCTCTCCCCCGCAACAGCGATGGACGGAGGCAGTATGAAGAAGAGCAGGAACCGCGTCAAACGGCGGCTGAAGCGTTCAGGAGGTTAGGCCATCATCTTCGTTGCCGGTGTTCTGTACCTACTAACAGAACGTGTAGATATATTTATGCCCACAACCTTCGAGTAAGAGCTCATCCCTTGGTCAAAAAAGACGTCAATCCAAGCGCATTTATCCGCAACCAAGCGCTACTTGACAAATTGGTCCCTTGGATCAAACGTGATTTGAGAGTGATACTAAAAATGGATGATGTGGACATGATTTCCGATGTTGTGGTGGCCGTCATGAAACGGTAAGTCAAGGAAAATACACTTTTAACCAGTGGATCACTAATTTATTCCGCCGTTTTTTAGTCACCGGCTGGACTCAGATGCAGCAAAAGACGAACTCGTGGACTATATTGGAAGTACCACGTCACATTTCCTCCAAGAGCTTCTCGGATTTGCTAAGAGTTCTTGGACGATGGATACGTACGATAACCAGGTCGTATACATCCCTTTCGAATCTGTGCAGGCGTCCACTGAGACTTCCTTGCCGATTTATCATGGGGATGACCAGTCCGGGGAGGGTGTCCGTTTCACGGATAGTGATACGTGGAGAGACAAGTCTTCTTCTCAACGGCCATCAGTTGACTACAGGTCTGCGAGCCCTCCCGACTTGAAATGTCGGCAGACCGAGGAGACATTATATTCCCAGGGACATGGTCCCGAGGATTTAGAAGAATGTAGTCAGTCTCCTATCTTGGATGTAAATCAACCTGTAGAATGTAGTTCTCGGTCGCAATCAGACATTTTTTATGCCCAAATTGACCATTGTCCTGTGATTGTGTATAACCGTGAGATTTGTGAATGGGCCAGATTGCTGGAGCTTGCATGGCGTTGGAGCCTCTCAAGATTACTTTTCTGGTTTGCAAGCGTTGGGGTGTACCCGCATTCAATGCCCTTCTCAACACATTATACAAAAGGTCGGGATATTCCTTTTTCGAGGTACAGACGAACGATCCTGAGCCGATCATCGTCGTTTCTTACGCCGTAGATTTGCTCCCATGCGTCTTCTTCATGACAGCCTTTTAGTCTTCTACTTATGTAGCTGAGCAAAAGTTACCGAGACTATAACAAATCATCGACAACAGCGATTTGCTCGGCCAAAACCTCCATTCAAGCCCCTGGTCTGTTAGACTTGAATAAACCACACGGTCGGAGCGATGGGGGTGATTCGCCTAGCCGCCGATTGGCAGTGGGGCAGTAAAATGTTTGTGTGGTATCATAAGTTGCATTTCGCGCGAAATAAACGTTTCAATTTCGTTGCCCAACTTTGAAACCCCCTTCGACGCGATTCATGAAATCTGGACCGGATTTACATCCCGACCCCTTTCCAAGCCCAAAAGAGGGGATCCGAAATCCCTTTTGGGATAACTCTCGTCCCAATTCGTATCAAATGACCATCTTATATGGGGTAGCCCTGTCGAAATCACATATTTCGCAACTTTTGTCAGTGGAAACCAAGATACCACGCGCGACGAGCCGCTCAGTCACAACTTTAGGCTTGTTTTGGGTGTTTTTGATGCCAAATCGGGAAGAGCTTTGAACGGATGCGGATTGAGGGGTGGGTCTGCGGAAGCGGGTATTATGCCAGCAAATTGCCCCCATCCCGCGCCGGGTCTGGATTGTTAGATCAGACACTGGATCAGACGGCCGGCTTACACAACATCCTGCAAGTCCGAGTAAGCCGCCTTTATAGAGCTGTCCCAGATAGCCACACAAGAGAAAGTCAGCGATAAATGCCATCGGGAACGCACTTATTACAGGATACTGAGCTTTGTTCGACCTGCCAACCTCTATCTCACTACAGGACGGGTCCGTTTCCATTGAGGAGGTCCTTCGAGAACTTCAATCCAAGGAGTGCATGTTGCTTATTGGGAGGAGGTGCGATCGAGCGAAATATGGAACTCATATACCCCACGCTAACAATCTCTGCAATGTCATTCAGCGAAAATATCAAGGCTAGATTTGTGTACGCACTGGGCGGCGAGGTGCGGCATGGAATTCAACAATGAAAAGTGCGGGGTCGTGGAGAAGGAAGTTGGGGACCAACTTCGAAGACTACCGATACCTGAAACGAAGCGGTTGCTTTGTTCAACGAAACTCTTCTTGACCGATTTATGGGGAAGAGCATGTCTTCCTCAGCGAGGACAAACTTGCCGATGACCACCAACAAAATTTCCAACGAGGTTCCTCCTCACAGACTTCGCCTGAAAGTCGGTTTTCCCATTGTCCTGTTAAGGAACCTCAACGCGGCCAAGAGACTTTGCAATGGCACGCGTCTCATTATTCGCCGACTTGGACAAAGAATTGGACGACAGGGAAGAGGCAGCTACACGAGAGCATGAGCGCACTTGGCTCGTATCACTTGTATTCGCATGGTTTGCCTCTGTCGAACCCTCTCTTTCCCTGCCGTCAGTTTCGAACGCATTCCGGAATATGTCGGTGGATGTCGTCTTGCCGCGGTGTCTGGAGAAGCCGATCGGTGGCTTTTCCAGCCTATCTCACGCAGAGGCTCAGAATTTTAAACTCTTGTTCGACCTCTTGCGACCTCTGTTTCACTAGCCCATCCCCATTAAGAAAAGTCCTTCGGGAACTCCAAAGTACACACGGATTGTAGATCGTCTGAGAACTGAAGCCGGTGTTGCCTCCTGGGGAAGCATGTTTCCTACCTCCAAAACCATGAGTTTGGACTTCTTTGAGACTTATCTCGAGGCGCATAATGCCATAGTGCCAAAAATCCAATCCAAGGAGTACGATACGAGGCATCTTGCCTATCTGGAGGAGGTCTTCCGGCGTCGTTCTGACCCGCTGTCTGCGATCGTGGCCCAGTCAAAGTTCCCGTCCTCCCCTGAGTTCAAAAAATATGGAGGTCATATATCCCCCGCCAACTATCTCCTGGGGATCCATAATGTGATCCAGCGAACATATCAAGGCTGTCGGGATCAGCACATGTCTATGTTACCGGCTGACATCATCGCCAGTGACTTCAGTCACAACATTCCCAAGCGAGTTGCGAAGGTGGATCTACGCCCGATGAATTGATTAGCAAGAATCAATTGGATGGTTACCTGCAGCAATTCTGGCATCAGGTCAAGCAAGAGTGCGGCAAAGAGTTCAAGGATACCACGGTGAAGACCGGGGTTTGGCGCCATTGCCAGATATACCGCCGTCCATACAATCAGCAACCAGTACGGGGAGATTCGCGCCCACACGCTGAGGTTTAACAAGTCTTTGTGAGAACTTACCCAACCTATTGCCGGCATGTTAGATTCACTGTCGAAGTATGGGCATGGGCAACCAGAACTGCTCTTCGTAGATGATGTCCCAGGTGAGTTCGTTTCTCAAACCTTCAACTGCTTATTCCGCAAAAATTAACATGCTCATACTAGGCGAAAGGGGCTACTTTGAAAAAGCCATCCCATCCCTCAAACAAAACGTCAAGGCTATCGTGGTGGATGAGTATGCCCACTTGGAGAACTTTCAAAGACCAAAAACAGTGCGATTGTTGACGATTGACAACGCAACTGATTGTGAAATATCCATCAACGCGCATATTCTGGACCAATTTTCTGGGAAGCATAAAAAGAAACAAGTTGCCGTAGGATTCGACTGCGAATGGCGGTATGACCCACGAACCCACGATAAGGGCAAAGTCGCCACGGTGCAGATTGCGACCTCAACGGTAGTCCTTATCATTCAGCCAAGCTGTATGGGATCGGTACCGATTATTCTGCAAACGCTGCTGAACCACAAGCGCATCCTCAAGATCGGCAAGAACGTAGGGCATGACATCGCGAAATTGGCTCGCGGTTATGGATTGACCGGTGCATTCCCTGGCAAGATAGAGTTGGGAGCTTCTGTCTCTGTCACTAGAGTAATTACCGCCACCCCCACTGGCACCAGGACCACAGGGACCCCAAACACCACAATAACAATTGCTACAAATGTAAGGGTATAGGAAACATGTCCTGGGCCTGCCCTGGCAGATGGCATTGCAACGTTCGCAACGGGACTGTTGACCACAAAACTGACGGCCATGACCTCCATATGCGCATCGATGCTCAAAAGGCCGCTCGTCAGCAACATTAGGCAAACGTGGCAACCAGGGCTGGGAATGGCAAGCACTGGTGATTGTGTGGATGTAGGAAATGTACCAAGAAGTCTACAAACAAATGATTCTGCACGTATCTTGGTGTTTGTTATTTGGCCCATTCCGACTCATGCGCAACCAGTTCTATGGTGGTCAAGAAGAAATATTTTGTGACATGTATGTATTTGAAACGCCCGATGACAGTTCTTTGTGCTAACAAATGCAAAGTATAAGCAGTTGGTATTGGCTCAGTTCTCCTCCACAATCCCAAACACTCCATTACCAGCTACGATTCGGATGATGAATTGGATTTTTTTTGGATGTGCTGCCGAAAACCAATGGATTGCACAGGACATAGCGCGTGTCATCAAAAAAAGAACCAGATAACCTTTGTTGGAACCGTCACGGACAACACAATTTCATGCGAAAATGCACTGGCGATTCCATCGGATGAGTTTCCCGTGCTGTTCTTCCACAGTCTACCGCTACCACCGTGTTCCCCGGCCCACCCACATCTATCTCCCTCTCGTGTTTACCTCAAGGATGTATGTCCCATGGGTTGCATCTGTAGGTCAAAGACATCTTTGCCGCTACTCACGCAGCGCATCTTAAAGATCGGCACGCAGGAGTGTAGGAAAGATAGCGCCGATGCACTGCTTTACCTCGCTTTCGCATGTCTTCCGACCTCCTGCTTCTCTTCCAGCCTTCTAACATAACCCCCACTACCACCAATATTGTTTTTGTGGCTTCTCCTCTTTTGTGGGATCATATCTTTGGCGATCTGTTTGGCGATAGACCTTCGTATCATTTATTTTTGATACTGTTTGAGTTTAACCCAAGAATTACATTTGAGTGACAAGATTTATCTCTATTGATTCCCGGCTGGCAGGTGCCCGCAGCTCTTTCTGGCGGGGCGTGGGTTCACTTCCACCATTGTCAGGTGCTACTGTATGATTTTTTGCCGCACGTAAAGTATCCTCTTGATGATTTTGCTTTCTTTGGTCCCATGATTCTCGGCAATAACAAAAAGCCCTTTGAGCTATTATGCTGGCAATACCGTCGGAATTTTGAAAAGCAAGCAAAGTAAATAAAATAAAATCCCGTTTCCACAGTCCAGATTACAGTCCCCTGGCTCTGGGTAACAGGTTCCGATTGACCCTTGACTATCCTCATTTAAGTTTAGGATGTGCCTTGCCGCCAATCGACATCTTAAAATTTATGAAGAGAAAAATCGTCCTTCATGGAAGGTTACAAAAAATAGAAAGAAGGGTGCATCCTTTAAAGAACATTACAAAATGCATCAGTGCCGGGGTCTTTGTTCGAAATCGGCTCCATGGGGATATAGGGTGGCATCTCCCGCAAAATCGGTAAGTTGCGATTCATTCTTCAAGGTGGGTTCAAGGATCTCGTACAAGAATTTACTAGGCATGGTTCATTGGAGAAAATCAACAGTTTGGGAGGCGGAAAGGTCCCCTTCCATGCGCTATCAATGTAAATGACGTTATAAAGTACTGCGCAAAACTCCCGCCGTTAACTTATAAATGAGTTCGCACTTGAGGTTGATGCTCCTGTTGTTCTTGTAAATTTACTTTGAAGCATCGTTGTTGCAATTACCTTTTTGATTTGGATCTCTCTCCGAGTTCTTGTGCGGGCTCGAACTAACTGGCCTACTGTATTGCGGAAGACTACAATTGAGTGTTTGAGGACTATAGCATTTTTAGTCCTTCATCGAGACGAATACCAGATTCGATTGGTGCTATCGCGTGGATGGCAGATGCAACGACAACATTACTGTTGTCACCCACTCCCGTTCCCGGACCCGCGTCAACCATCAACTCTGTTAACGATGGCCAGGTCCTAACTGGTCTAATTTCCGACCTCAAATTTATGTCTTACCTGTACAATTCGCTTCTTTGCCTGTATGGTATGCGCTACTTTCGACGAAACCAGTTCTTGATGTGCGCAACCGCGTCAAGTCTTTGTGGAGTCGTGGGAACATTTCTGGTGGCGCTTCATAACGACTTGCGAGGAAGAGGCCAATTGTCGCTTGGGCGTTACGTAGCTATTCTGGTACCAATCGAGTTAACGTGGGGTTCATCCGAATTTCTGGCCGCCATTACCACCTACTTTAAACTGAAAATGCTGCGAACCAATCGAACAGCCCGGCGCAGAAACCGTACACTGCTAATTACTATAACATTGGCGTACGCGGGTGTGCGCTTTCCAATTTTGCTCGTACGGCTCTTCCAAAAGAGTATTTGGAACCAACAGGTGTACTATGCCTATATGGTCTACTATTTGATCCTGGTCGCCATCGACACCGTGCTGACCACTGTGTTGATTAAAGACACTATGCAAGTTCAGCGAGACCTTCACGGAGACAATCCATCAGCAATACCGGTCCAATCGCCCGGTAGTTCAATCACTCATCTTACACCGGGAGGCCAGTCTCCGCCATCCACCCCACCTTCCTCGCGGCCCTTCACCAATCCATTCTCCGGCCATCATCGCCATCATCGGCCCAATGATCATCCTCGCCATCACCACTACCGTGACGAACATGCTCATCCCCGCCAGCAACCATCGCAAAGTTCCAATAGCAATCCCCGGAAGCTTCAAGGATTTCTTGACTACACTGTTTTTGGATCTGTTTCGCGTGTCATCTACATGAATATCGTCATGTTATGCATTGCTTTGACGTACGTACGTGCTTCCGACGCATCGGTTGCAGTACAAAATTTTTGCTTTGCTCTCAAGTACAATTTCGGGGGTTATTTTCCTGATTGACCTCTTGTTGACCAAAAATTCACTCGGGGCTTCACAGGGCGTGGGCATGCCCGACTCAATGCAACAGGTGGGAAGGCCGAAACCGACAGGAGCTGAACATAGGGCGCGAGAGGGAAGTTGGCCCAGTACGGGGATGACAAGATACGGGATAGGCTCTCATCCCATGCATCAGGACTCTCAAAGGATGGCAAACGATGAATCCAGTGGCAGTGATTCAATTCTAGTAGATCCGGACCGCACAGCTGCCATCTTACCAAATTTGGGGTCAAACGAGGAACTAGATGCCCGGACCGATCTTGAGCTGGGCTTGGATGAAGGTGTCAGGCCCACCGAATCAGGAGAAATATCAGATGGGACGATTTTTCAGACGTTGTGAACTTCCTAGGACTCAGTGTAAAGAGGATAAATTTTAGATAGCCGATTAGCTGTCGTTGGAGTGGCGAAACGAAAATATATCTGCTGTTCAATTTCGTCCAATTTTTTTTTAAATATTTTTGCGGAAAGTGAACATTGGCGTTGTAAGGTATCCTCCACCTTCAGTACAGATCAATCAACTGCCCACCATGGCGATGACAAAAAATTTGAACACTGATCGCTCAAGCTCCGCATGTAACCAAGATGATCATCAGGTCCCAAAGTTTTCACAGATCAAACATGAAAAACATCTCAAAAATATTAGAATCTCTTAGAGATCCATGAATTCTGAGTTGCTGATAAAATGCATCAATTGTTTAATTACATTTGGTGACGATGCCTACCTTTTGTCGTGAATGGTGGTAAATATATAGCTAACAGTATCTTCACAGTCTTATACCAAGGAAGTATTTACGGGATAAATGAGCTATCCGCAAGATTGAAAGCGAAGGCGAGGGATGATACGTGCACCGCGATAGCCTTGCTGCGGGAACTGACTGATCCAGTACTGATTCCAGTACTGATCCAGTACTTTAGGTCCGGATAGATGGTTTCGCAGATGCTGTACAGAAGATTATAGAATAGTCGGAAATTCTCTCGCCGTTCATCGGAAAAATCTGCTTTAAATCACTGATGCAAAATCTCAGAGACATAACTGGCACTCGGCAATGCTTTTCTTAGATCTTGAAGGAAAATAATTAATGGTCAATCTATTGGTAGGATAAATTAAGTCATGCGCAAATGATCCCCACGTATGTGTAACTATTGTCTCCACCTCATCTGTTTCTTCGACGATCTCTAGTTTAAACGTTGTTCTGGATGGGCGTGCCCAAGATGCTGCTAGCTAAGAGCCATGTTTGGCCCAGATTTCTTTTGGATAGCGCTTTGAAATGACTTGAAATGTAGCTGCTGCAAAGTTAAGCGCAAACATGTGGCTAAAAATAGAATTTGGCCCTCATCAGACTCTAACCCAGATCCTGACCCTGAAAAATCAGTCGGTCTAATGGCAATTGTTGCTAATCTAGGACCGGTATGAAAGCTGCTGCATCTGCAAGTTGCGTCTTATTTAATTGGTAGATTTTTTCCTGAGTGATAAAACGGTGGATTACCCTTAAAGTAACTCGACGACAGGTTCCGCAATCAATCAGTTTAGGATCTTCTTTAGCGACAAAAAGTACATATCCTTCGTGGTTCATTTACGCTCCGACCAAGCGAAGTCTGGGAACTATCTTTCAGCTTGCTGTCGCCGCGGTCAACCGCTTTCTTTCCTTGATTGATCATCATGGCGGATACCGTGGCTCGGCACATCTCCCTCGTCAATAACATCATAGATCAGTTAGCCCGGGAGACACAGACTCTGGTGGCTACCTTTCAAAAGCATTCAGCTAGTCGATCAGCCGAAAGCATTTCAAACCTCTCATCGCAATGGCAAACGATTCAAGCTTTGACTACATCCTTGAATGTGTCTCTAGATCCGGCTACAGGTCGCGCTAAAGTTGCCGAAGAGTTTCGTCAACACACCGAAGCTTTGCGACAAGTGGTGGTGCAAGTGGTGGATGGTCAAGGAGATTTGAAACTGCACGAATACAATTTCCCGTTTTGCATTTTGAGGCTACTGACCGCTATTAAGCACGTTGTGAAGTTGCATATTGAGCACGTTTTGGAATCGCAACGGGAAGGAGACGCATCACCTGTTGCAGGGCCAGTAGGAGGAACGGATTCCGAAGGCAAAATTGACGCGTCGAAAGATCGGGAGGGGCCTGGAGCCCAGCAGCCTCCGAGAGGATTTGAACGCCAAGCGCCTAGTATCCCAACTGTGGAAACAAGTTCTTTGAATGAAGAGCGACCCCATCAGCAGGCGCTCTCTGTAACCGCCTCGTTGAATGAGAGCGACATTTCGACAGTAACAACGGCCCATATTGCATCTCCAACCTTTGCTGCTGCGCAAAACGACGCTTCCCCTGCTTTCCGTAACGAGACTGTCGAACTCAGGGATAAAAAACAATCAGAAAGCGAGCAAGGACCTGAAGAAAAGCCCACTCCAAAAAGTCCCAATGTCGAGCATGCAAAAGGAAATCTCAGCAATGAGAACGAAGGTAAAAAGAGCACGCGGGCATCTGTTCGCAACAGCACAGAAAAAATTAAGGGAATTTTCCGTATGGAGTCTTTCCCAGTTGCTGGAGAGACTTTGGAAGTGGTGGCGCCCGTTGATGTCCCCGTCGCTTCTCAAGAGCGTCGCGAATCCGCCGCACAGGCGTTGGAAGCAGTAGCTGCGCGCTTGGATTACATTTTGGATTCCGAAACCAAAGTAGTGACGGGTAACAAATCGCCACCCATTCCGTCTCTCACGCGAAAGCCTTTACGAAGTTTGTCAAGCTCGCGCGTATCCTCGGTGGAGGATCTAAAAGATGTGGTAGAGCCAAGGGTACAGGACACGGAAAAGGTTGCTTCTCATCCCGCTGCAGCGATTGGACCACATCTGGAGCGACCTTCTTTGACGACGTCTGAGGCAAGTGCGGAAAACACTCAAGGGCAAAACAGTCCCAAAATGGCAGCAGCTTCGCTCAAGGATAGCGATTCGGAAAGACCTTCACTTGCAAAGTCATCAATCACGTCACGCGAGACTTCAGCTCCATTCAAGGATGACATGGGTGTACCAAGAAATGAATATGTGCAAGAGCAGGAGTCGATGGTGGCGCCGAACTTGGAACTGGAGACTATGGCAACTTGTGATTCAAGTGTGTCCGAAACCGACTCACAAAATGTTCCGACGCCTCTGCCTCTTGCAAAAGCTGGTAAATTTAGCGAAGAGAAAGCATCAATTCCCCAGCTATCCACGGCAAGACCAGTCGCAATCACAAGTCCACGACTAGACGCTGACAATCCGACCGGACGCGTGACGCAGCGGATGGCTCCTACTGTGAACACCAAGTTTGGCATAGGAACGGCAACTTCAGAGGCCCGTGCGAAAATTATTTCGCAGCAACAGTCTCAACCGCAGGTACAATCCCAAGCGCCCCTGCAGGTGCATCGACAACATGCGCAAACAGCGAGTGCGCAGCCGTCCCCGCTAACCGCAAAGTTTGGCAACCTACGACCCGCATTTCGAGATGCATCGCCGGGCCCTTCCCCGGTTACTGCTACACCCGAGCCGTCCGATCCTGCTGCAGCTGCCAAAGCGAAAAAGGCCAAAAATCGTGCGTCACTACTTTATGTCCCTTCAGTGCGAAGGGCCGCAGAATTCTTTGAAAGCAAAATCAACGAGGAGACTGAATCGGCCAATCAATTGAAGGCACGGCCTATGAGTCGCTCCTCCGCTCGTTCCGGATCAAGGCAATCCCCTGCATCCGGAGGTTTTTCGGAAAGGCAGGAAGATCAGCTGTCGTCACCCGCTTTCTCGGCCTTCCTCGCGGAGGATCCTAGCGAGAACGACGAGTCATCTTCGATGGGTAACTACGACTCTGATACAGGTCCGACACCCCAGGCGCAATCCACCCAGCATGCAGATTCCACCCACCAATTCACAATCGCGGAGCAGGACGAAGATTCAAGTAGTGCACCCGTCTCGCGAAAGGCTTCGATGAAGAGTTCAAATGATCAATCCGGCCAGGGTAGCTCCTCCCTCGATTTCAGAAAAGGGTCGGTAAAGGCGGGAGAATCGTCCCAAGAGGGCAGTCCCTCCAGCTTCTTGAGAAAAAGTTCCGTCCAGGAGGGGAGCCCTTCCAGCTTCTTGAGGAAGGGCTCAGTTACTGGGAAGGATCAAGTTAGTCAAGTAGGAAGTCCACCCAGTTTCTTGAGAAAAAGTTCCACTGCTGGAAAAGACCAGTCAGCGGTAGAGCAAAGCCCCTCTAGCCTGCGCAGAGTTTTGCCAGCTCGAGAAGATGAGCAACAACCTATTTCAAGGAAACAGTCTCTACGAGAAACAAGCACAACGAACGACGGAACTGCAAATAACTCGCGAAATCCCTCGACTACTTCGAAAGACGCGTCCTGGCAGGGAGGCAGCCCGTCCATTGGACGCAAAATTTCACTCGCGCAAGAAAGGGAGTCCCTGTCTTCCCGAAAGTCTTCGTTGAAAGAAGTTGTGCCCTCTCGAGTGAACGATTCACATGCCCCACAAAACAGCCAAGATCAATTTGAAACAGCTTATACGCCGTCTCAAAATATCCAAGAAACGATCGTAAGCAATCAGCCCGGTTCGTCCACATTACTTCCACCTCTAGGGGATACGAGCGTTGACCAAGACGCGCCACAGGGTTATGGCAATACCGACGATGGACTCGAAGAGTCGGAAACAAAGGAAGAAGAACCAGCAGAAATGATTGGGAAGGACGATTCTGATATGGATAGTGATTCTGCAGTTGAGACTGGGCGCGGAGATATTCAGTTGCCTGCTGTGACAAATGATGCTTATTATGACGCCAGCCTCATAGACAGCGAGCAGGAAGATGCTCCGACTCAAAGCGATCATCAAAACGGGGAGAAGGATCGGCAGGAGAGTTTGAGTCCGGAAAACACTGAGTCACAATGGGGCCCAGTGACCGAACGCAAGGAGAGTCTACAAACAACAGTCCCTGCAGTACCTGACGAACCTGACGCATCTGTTAGTTTTGCGCAACCATTGAGCGATGTTACCGAGGATATCCACAATGCCCCCTCCTCCTCCCAAAGTGCAAGCACAAGCGCAGCCAAACCTGAAGAGATGGCTGATGCACTTGCGCAAACCAGTCCAGATTACGTAGCAGAGGAACCGCGCGAACATGCGGAGGCCGAGGCGGAGGGTAGAGGCCGAAAGTCAGGTGGCTCTAGGCCGTCCGTCGGCGAGCTCACTGAAGGGTCGTACGATAATCAGCATGCAGAGCCGCTTGGCACAGTACACCGAGAGCCAGATTCTACTCGGATCGCCGCAAGAGACCCGCGTCTCCTTGGCCTAACGAAAGATACGCAATTCGGCATGAGCACCGCTACTCTGGAAGGCGATGACAAGGCAGAAATATCCCTCCCAGAGCACATAAATGAGTCAGATGAAGAAGGAGATGAATCCACAGAGGAATCCACGCGCCGTGTAGAAGAAATGCTAGATTCCTTACGAGCTTTGAGTCACAGAGCATCCATTGGCTCGAAGGATGCTAAAAATGTGGCCAAGAGCCGCGGTAGACCTTTGAGCTCAAACGAATTAGTGGATGCGCAGCAAGGTTCGAATGGTCAGTCGCGTGTTCTTTCCGAACTTTTGGAAGGTTACAGGATTTCGACCACGTCCATCCAGGGGGACAGTGCTCCTCCGACGGTCGATGCCGGAATCCAGTCAACAACGGACAGGACAAACCAATCTGGAAGTCGAAAGTCGTCCTTGTTGGGTCAGTCTGAACAAAGTTCGCACGTCGAGGATAACGCAAGCCGCGCTGTGAAAAATGTCGAAGAAAGCCATTTGGAGAAACCATCCGCGTCCCAGACATCAGAGGCACATTTAGCTCCTACTGATGTGGGTCGGCAAGTACACGATTCTATTGAAGCAGAGAGATCTGTTCAAGGTAGTCGTCGTCCGAGCCGACAAAGTGTGCAGAAGCATTCACAAGTCATCGATACCGCCTTGAAAGCTTTGGAGCGTCTCTCCATGTCACTAGCCGTTCCATTAGGACTTGGGGATCTCGAGTTCCCAGCCGAGTCAAACGATTATGGGAGCACTGACCAACTTGACGATCAGGCTGCCACGACCGCGAAGCAGCCATCGACATCACATAATGATGCCGCTGAGGAAGTTTTGCCAACGCAAGTTGTCGGGCCAGATACAATTGAAGCAGGCAAATCCGAGCAGCCGCAGGCATCAATTGGAGGTTCTCCAATACCAAATGCTGTTCTCATGCCCATGAACAATCAATTTCCCGTGCAAACACTCAATCTTGCCACTCCTTACCGCTTGGGACGTGGGAATCCTCGCGAGAACTTCAAGAGTTTTGCATCACAAGTGGTGTCGCGCAATCACTGCGATATTTTCGCAAAGGACGGAAAGATCTTTATCCAAGATTGCGGAAGCAATTCTGGCACGTTCCTCAATGGAGTTCGAATGAGTGATGCTGGGGTCAAGAGCAGCTCCGTTGAGCTTAAAAGTGGGGACTATGTGCAGTTGGGAAAGGATTACGAAGGTGCTGCTGTAAACAACCTTCCAGAAGGTATGGTACTACATTGTTTCCGGAAGTCAAAAATCTTACACTATTATCAGCTCGTCGTCGGTGCATAAAGATGCAAATTGTGATACTGTCGCTTGATGGACAACCCATACCGTCGGAGCAAGTGGGATCAAAGTAGGTTTTCAGAATATGTCAGTGCATTTCAAAGGAATGCTAACCAGCACTTCTTATTCAAGGCTCACCAAGTCTCATGGCGACATGGGATCAGGTACTGTGAAAATATCTGAGAGTCTGGCGGCCGCGGCCTCTAGGTAAACTACGCAGGCTCCTATATACAGTGGGAATATGTCTAAACAATGGCCATAGGAACCAGCGCAGCCCATCAAGCACAACGCACCCGAACGAAACCAGTCAGATTGGTGGACGAGACAGCTCTTCTGTGGCCCCAGCTAATCAACCCGTACGGGAAGTCACATTGGAGCGGCCCGGACGGTCCGATGTTGCTCGAAACAGCATGTTAGATGACAGTTCCCTCAAAGTCATTCGAGATCCTACCATCCCAAGAATCAAATACCACCTTACGATATCCGGCACGAAAGAGAAAGTGCGCAAAGTACAATTGATGAGCGATGATTCAAAAGATTTAATGATCATTGGGCTGAAGTTCTGGGATACTAAACGGTAAAACTTCTGAAGTTAACCTCACATTCACATTTTTAATAAACGTTTGTCGCTATTTTGCAGAGTCATCACCATACAGGATCTCCGACCTATATGGGGGGCGCAGAATCCCTCTGTGGAAATTTTCCCAGACCCAGCTTCCAAGCCCTCTGATCCCGTTGCGACCACGCCATTCATCGTTACAACGGCTACAGGTGCAGGGATGGGAACGTTAAAGTGGGCCAGCAAGTTCAAGTTGACTCTCGACCCTGCCCAGGAGTCCAATCCTTCTGCCGCAAGCACTCCGCTTATGCAGGGGCGTGCGCGAGAAGCCGTCAAGACGCCGCCAGCTGAACCATCACCAACCCCACCATCCTTTTCGTTAAGCGGGGACCTTTTGCAGCAAAAATACATCTTAGTTTCTCGAAATCCCCAGTCTCGTGAGCAGCGCTCCATCGGGGAAGCTTGGGGGAAAAATCTGGTTCGAAAAAGTGTGAGGGAGAATCGATGGGCTGTGAGTTTTGAATTGGAAGATGGACCTTTCGGACAACTTTGCATTGCTGGAATAATCTTTGCATGCGTCTCAAGTAATGTAATAGCATAATTCAAGTTTCCGTAATCGTTATAGTATTACTATTAGATCTTGAAACACCTATATCACGGTTTTCGCTGGACCTCTTAACTGATTGACCCCTTAAAAAGTTAATTGTGTGAGAAATAAATGAATAGAGTGCAAGACTTGGTGGAAACTACGCGGAAACTATACATACCAACTCTTAATTTACTTTGTATGTGCCCACAAATGAATTCAAATTAAAATAAAGTGCAAGATAGAAAGCATGGAATGGGTATAAGTACACAGAGTGGTGGCCGGGATGTCCCCGGGGATGTCCAAGGTAGAACTAAACAAACAATATTCGAACGGTTCACAAATCCGACATCGGACAAACTGACTATATTTGCAGTATTCAAGGCGTTTCTCTCTAACTAAAATTTGCATTGTTTGGGACCTCTACGCAGATTTTGAGACGGATTCAAATGCTAATGCAATTGCTTGAAGCAGATCAACTCTTCATAAAAAAAATGACATCTAT
The DNA here is from genome assembly GCA_025602905.1 of Phlyctochytrium arcticum. NCBI lineage: Eukaryota > Fungi > Chytridiomycota > Chytridiomycetes > Chytridiales > Chytridiaceae > Phlyctochytrium > Phlyctochytrium arcticum. Next base: position 21,278 of record JAHLKI010000024.1, on the reverse strand, counting down.
GCGAAAACTATTTTATTTGCGCTATTCTAATATTGAGTGTCCAAAAACGCTTCTTCGTCTAGAAGTATGTTGGGCGCGTAAGGGTTAAATAAGCAAGCCCAGTTATTTGTTCTTCTTTCCTTCCTTTTTCTTCCCACTGTTCTTGTCCCCTTTCTTATCCCACTCGGCCTTCTTGTCCCCCTCAGTAGCAGGGGAAGTAGTCTTGCCTTCAGCCTGATCTTTGGCGGCCTGCTCGGCGGCTTTCTGTCGGAGTTCTGCTCGCTCAATCTCCTTCATTTCCTCAACTTTGCAGAACGCAAACGTAACCCCAATCATTCCCACGACAAACATGGCCATGTATTTTGGTTCCGTTGCTCCAAAGGCAGTTGCGAATCCGAGGAAATGGCTAAGGCCCTCCCGTAAGCCACGAAGATTGGGTGTCAGGTGGGGACCTTGGTTCCAGGCCCTAGATCAAAGCTGTCAGGATAATTCACACATGAGTTTGCCAGATACAACCTACCGTGTTGTGCGTTCTTCATCCATTTTAGTGTTGCCACGATGGATCTGGTAGAGTCCAAGGCCGTACGAGAGGGCGATCCAGGTAAAGACGACGGTACCGAACCCGACAAGTAGGGCATTTTGAGCTGTTTCTCCACCAAAGAAACGAAGGTACATCCACAGAGCATACACTAGCATGCCGTGCCATGTGTAAGACTTCAATGCGTCTTCGTCGTAACCGTGAACTCCTGGTCGCATGACATTTCTAGAAAGAACAAATGAAGGTCAAAACTTGTACGTACAGGGTGAAGGCACCCAATCTACTTACCCAGCCATGCATGCTCCTACGATGTGATACCAAAGCATCTTGAGGTTCTATTCCAAGGGTAAAGGGTGTGTTTAAATGAGGTCAACTTGCTGGAACTTGTTTGCTAATGCAAAGAAAGAAGATAAAACTGCTAAAACGGCTGCGAACTTGCAGCGGCCGCAAACCGGCCGCTGTCATATCCGGAGCCATGACAACCCAAATGAAGTTGGCGAGCGGACCAAGGATCGCGGTTGAACCCTGGGTTGAACCGCGATCACTGAAAACCAACCGGCCAACAAACCTCATTAGATCAAGCATGCGGGGCAACCAGATCTTCCGGCTAACTCTCCTGTTGCTGGCCTTTTTGGCATTGGCGCATACCGCCTGCGCGTCCTCCTCTGAGGACGGCGATGACGACTTTGACGAAGATGACGACGTAGACTATGCACCACCAGTCAGCACTCGAAAGTTGGGCAGGAATCAGATACCGTTGGATACTGCGGGCAGTGTCAAGGCATCCACAGCTGGGAATTTTTGGGATGACAACAAAATTTCCGATTTTACGGTAAAGATCGATGTTTTTGTCGTGGACTAGGTCCCAAACTGATATTCCGAGGGTTATTAGTTGGAGATTTTCCTGGTTGCCGGCACAATCGCTTACTTGGTTTCGCACTACGTCGGGAAGGGAAAAACCAATGATATCGCTCGCAACTGGTGTGTACTTTGTATCATCTGCTTATCGCGTAATAAGCTGAATGTTTTTGGGGGCAGGATTGCCTTGACGCTTCCAACTTGGGAACACAATTTTGCATCGGTGGGCAATGCACCGGGACACAAGCTGACCCGTGATGGTCCGAGAGATTACGTGTTCTTCGCAAGTGGCCGACGACATGTCAAGAGCGTTTACGGACAGCTACACGTGGGTGGTGTTAGCAAGGCAATTGTTATGACAATGATACTGATCTCCCATCACAGCTGGCGGCCCGATATGACATATACCAATGGCTTCTCGACATTGTGCAACCAGAAAAGGCTAAAGATACTCTGGTAACTATGATCAGGACGTTCCTTGCAGACCTAGTTTTTTCATACGAGAGTTATACAGACATTAATCGCTACGCTCAATGAGGAGGAGTCTGATCCCGTTGTATTCTCCATTTTACACAAGAAGATCGCGGCTGATGTCAAGAAGCAGCGATGGGATCTGGCAAGTACCTTGCCGTTTCTATCCCAATGTTTGTGAGGTCCTTGGCTAATAGACTTTCAACAGGATGAATTTACGGCCGCCAGAGATGGGAGCTTCCCCGGCGCACCTTTCCCCGGTGACTATCAACTCCGCTGTGATTCCAAGGAGTTTGTCACGGGCCTCTGGGAGGAGGAGAGAATTCGACGTGCTTTGTACACCTCTATTGGCTTGGACCGGAATGGAAACGGCACGCCATTACATACACTAATTGAGCAGATTATTCTGACGGATCTGCCCACCGTCAAACCGGAAAGGTTAGTGGTCTAGAGTCTTGTCACTACGATGTGTACTGACTCAATAATCACAGTCTCGAGGATATAAGTCAAGCTGGAAAGACAATCACCATGACACTACAATTACCAAATCTCGCAAATCTCGACGACCGCGAGAGCGAGGCAATTGTTGCAAGTGTGGACCTGCTCTTAGCCATTGTCGACTACGTTGGGCAATGTGGACGCCTGAGCCAAGACACTCTTGCGAAAAGTCTGAAAATGCGACAAGCTGCTGAGGTCACCTTACGCCGTATTGAAGAACAAAAGCGGAAAGAGGTAGAGTTTCTCTTGTAAATATCCGCAAGTACATATTTTCTAACTGTTGTTTGCGCAGGAGCTGGCCCAGAAAAAGTTTCAGCAGAAAAAGGATCAAAGCCAGCTCGTGGCCAAGTTGAGCCCAGAAGAACAACGTAAACATGAGGAACGAGAGCGCAAGAAGCAGCTCAAGAGAGACCAGAGCAAAAAGATGAAGAAGGGCAAAGTCATGATGAGCTGAGAACGTGGTAGATTGGGGAAAAGTCTTTGTTATGTACAATTAATAAGCTGCTGCCGCTGCCGACACCTCCGACATATCTAATCAGAAATTTAGTCAGCATACTTGCTTGTATCATTAACGTCACAATGTTGTTACCGTCATCATCATCTTCGTCGTCATTTAAGTGACCGGTGCTCAACTGATCGAAAGATCCCAGCGTTTCTGCGAAGAAATCCTGGGATCCTCTGTTAGTAAGAGATAAAGCTGGTCTGGGTCAATTGACATACCGAAATACGTCGATGTGTTCTGCGCCCCTGAAGCCTGCTTCGGGGAAGACCTTTGCCGATTGTGCTGGCCACAGGACTGCCCAGATTTTGAGCGGGTTTCATGGGCCTTCCGGGAGGTGGGATCCCAGATACAGCTACGGCTGCGCGATCATGGTCAATGACAATGCTGATATTGCCGGTAATCTGCCCGAATTCAATTAGTACAAAATCACACATTGGAGTTTCAAATTTTGGCCAAGAAACGCACCTTGGCGTCCAGTTGAACGTCTATTTGATTCCGGAAATGACGCACATCATGCAAGTCTGCTCGGCACTGTTGATGTTTGGACCAGTTGAACAAGAATGTTGTAGCATCGCCATCTTGTTGATATCTCAAAAAATCTTCCAATCGTTCAATTTCACCAAGTTGGCGCTCCAAATCCAGCTCATCGCCGAGCAAGATTGTCAACTGGAAAGTTTTCTTAAGTCTTTCGACCCCGAGAACTGACGAAAGAGATGCAAACCAACCTTTTTTTGTACAATGTGTCTCAAATCGTTCATGGCTCGCTTGTACATTTCCTCGATCTGAGTTTCAATTTGAGTACCCATCTTCTCTACTGCTTTTGCTCTGGAATTGACGGCAGCAATCTGATTGATAATCTCCGTCCGCCGTTCTTGCAAAATCGGGTCATGCTGGTGAATGATTTAGGAGGGGCAACGTCCGAACTCGACGCGTTTTGGCTTTACCGTTTGTGCTTCCTGAAGTACAGACGTGTATGCTTCGGACACGCTAACCAATTGATGTTTGGAGGCTTCCCCGCTAGCATGATTTCCGACCATTTTGCAAGAAACACAAACGGGAATATGGCATTGTGAGCAAAAGAACTCAATCAACTTTTCTGGGTGATGACGGCAATGTCCAAACACATTTGATCCCTGAAAACAATGTGAGCGGTCTCAAGTCGAGAGGAACTTCCTGCTTCAGGCTGTGAGTACCTTTCCAATTGGTGTTCGGACGTGCCGACTTGCCAATTTGGATACATGCAATTGAGCGTCACACTTGTTGCATAGATTGGCAGCGTCAGCCGTACAAAACACAGTTGCGCTTTGTTCCTCGCAATTATCACAATTTGCTCGCTAAATACAGCATGATGAGGTCAGTGTCATGAAACACCTCAAACTTTAAGAGCAATGACACCCGTACCTCTCGTGATTTACGCTCCTTCGAGGGATCATATTCATAATGGATCAAGTAGATAGGAAGTATCTGAAAAATTGCCGTTAGTATCGTACCCATGCGTAATAAGTCAGATAATCACAAACCTGTGCGGTGTCCTTGATATAGTATTCATGCCGGTATGTATTGGCGGAATCTTTGGTATCTCTTTTCGCCGATTGATCTGTTCGAGTCGAAGTAGGATTAAGCACAACGCGTAACCAGGTCCCTTTACATGTACTGGTACCTTTCAGATATAAACTGTCATACCCGCCAGGAATACTCATGGACTCGGCATGACTTTCATTGGCAGCAAACGCTCGGCCAACCCCAACACGACACAAGAGTGCTTTTCGTAGCGTCCGGCTCTCGTTTTTCCGATCTATGCGCATTGTCATTAGATGACATCAGAAAACGTAAAATCCCTTCATCATACCTGACGAAGAACTTGGGCATGAGAATGCTCCAACACTAAACTTCATTCCATGTTGGCCCGGCGGAAATTGGAAACCTCTGCGAATAACGTCTTCCTCGGTATTGACTCCAGCGAGGAGGCTCGCGTCCATCCATGATGACAATACAAGAATGTCCTATATAATCGGTCGATGGTTGTTAGTGGATAACGGCAAGCAGGAGATAAATAGGAATTAACCAACTCACCCTGCAACGCTTTTCAAATTGGACATTAAGGTGCGGGTTGGATAGTGAGTGGGCCGCGACAATTCGAGCGGTGCTTGCTTGAAGTGCCAGCTGGAGCTCGTATTCCAACGCGCCAAATTCTGGTGTACTGGGTCCAATTTGGGTTTTTCCTCCCAGCTTTTCCGACATATTTTGACAGTGTGTTCTCTTTGTATTGGCCAGTGATAATTTAGATTATGGAGAAAAACAGCATCGGAAAATTGGCAGATCCACGCATTATGGCTCAGATGGCCCTTGGAGGGCCAAGCTTCGTATATTTACAATGCAATTTACAGAGCAGAAACTCATACGGTGTGAAGAAACGAATCTCAGGCAAAAGGATTATTGGGCAGTTTCCACGCTCTCAACAACCGTTGGGGCGGTCGGCAAACTCGGTAGAAGTTTCTGCGGCAGGCGCATCTTCCGTTGGACGGGCATCTGACGCCGTGGGGTTGGTCGAGAAATCAACAAATTCGGCCTGAGCTTCTATGGCAGGCGCATCTTTTGGATGGGCATCTGAAGTGCTTTGAACTGGGTGGTCTTCCGCAGCATTGTCCGCTGCTGCTTGGTCCTCATCCATCTTCATTTCTGCCTCAAAGCGTTCCACTTCTTCGTCGAGCGCCATCTCTACATCATCGTCCTCGGCCTTATCAGCGGGAGGCTGCTCGGTGGCTTCCTGGGTGGCATCCTTTGCTGCAGTGGAGCTCTCGCCGCCCTCCTTCTGGAGATTATCGGCCTCTGGTTCACCTTTTGCATCTCCCTTCACACTCGTCTTTTCCTTCTCTTTTTCTTCAGTGGTGCCCGGGGCCAGACCATCAGGGTTGATGACATTCTTCAAGTTTAGCAAATCGCAAAAGTATGTCGTTTGGGGGTTCAGATAAGGACGTGCTGGACAAACAAGTCAATCAAGGCCTTCCGATATGTGAGAAACACCATTTGTTAACTTACCAGGCTTTTTTTGTTTTTTGTTTTTTGAGCCGGCAACGTATGGTGGGGCGGTCATGCAGAAATCGTTCGGTATAGACAAGCCACCAGGCTTTCCAGAAACATTTGTTCGCACCCACTGCCGCTCTTCAGCTACTTGCCTAAATAAAGCAATCAGATACGATGTTGGGCAGTGAAATTGCGGCAGGTCCATACTTTTTTATGACGTCGTCCTTGGGAACTTGCTTCTGATCAGAGGAGAGAGTAAAGAGATGGTATGTGGCCCGAACAATCGCTAGCCACTCTTCATCATACGTGAACTCTAGTGGTCCATTCACTTCTGGCAAATCCAAAATCTAATATTCGGAAGTAAATCCAAATAATTCGTTGAATCACAATGTGATGAGTTGCATACCTGTAAGAAGTCCTGATTTGGCAGACATTTGTCAAGTGCTAGAAACTTGGTAAATGGGATACCAGCCCGTTTTCCAGAATCCACTTGTGGAGGGATGGGTCGAACAATTTCCTTCTTTTTTGCAGGAGCAGCCTTTTCCCCTGCCTTTTCCTCTGCTTGGGTCTCCTGGGCAGCTTCAGACGCTTGTTCAGGCTGCTCCTGATCTGGTTGATCCTCGTCCATCTTGGAGGGTTCAGTGTCGACCACAAAAGATGCTGTAGAGTCTTCGACCGCTTTTTCGCTGGTGATGACCTTCTCAGCTACTTCGGCCGGTTTCTCTGCACTCTCAGCGGCGGGCGCTTCAACCGTCTCGGCTTCGGGTTTTGCTTCTGGAGCCTGAACAACTTCTTTGGCAGCCTCTGGTTCCTCCTTCACCGCCGCCACTGGCGTCTCGCTAGTGACGTCTTCCGGCTTGACTACAGGGTCGGCAGTTTTGTCTTTAGCTTCAGGATCTGCACTTTTGTCTTCAGCTTCAGTGACATGAGCATCTTGGGTTTTTGGCTCGTCCTCCGTCTTTACAACGTTCATTTTATCGTCTTCGTCGTCACTTGCAATATTGATTTCATCGGGGTTTTCAATTGCCTTTGTTTCAGTTTTCGATTCGTTGCCATTGCTTCGTTGCGCACTAGCGTCAGAATCGTGGTAAAAGATGGCGGCAAATTTGACATGTAAGTGAGCGGAGAACCAATATCGAGGTTTTATAAGGCGGAGAAGGAACTCGGTTGGGTAACTACCCAGTGTATTGGTGTTGACCTAAACATCGATTGTGAATAGTTGCCAAGTGCGATGATCCAAATATCTATACATACCTCTCCAGCCAAAAAGGGTTTTGCTTGCAGTAGCGCGCGGGTATTTCCGTGAAAGGCTATTCCTCGCGGCCAGTCATGAGAAAGCATGATGTCCATTGGCTCCGTGATCTGTAAAAGAAATTGATTTATTACAAGTACAACAGGTTTTTTGTGCCAAAGGTAGCGTACCTGGGCCATTCGAAACACATTGAACTTTCGAAGATGATAAATACTCCTTGAATGGGCCTCACTAAACGGTTGCCTTTCGTAATAGCCTACCCATCTGATTAGTCAGGGTTGCCTGTTAATGGAGCCTGAACCATCCATTCACCTCTATCATAATCGTGTTTCTTGTATATCCCAGACATTCCGCCTATCCGCAATCCCCCAAATTTGACCACACCCGCAAAACCAAGGAAGTAAATGTTTGGTGCTACCCATCCTCCATGGAACCTGAGCCGAAAGAGAGTGAGCCACCTATCATTGCAACAGATATATGAAAAGCACTTACAGCTCCCAGAGATAGTTTGAAGCTTCATGGTTTCCTCCAATAAAGATTGTCGGTATCGGGGCTTTCTTTGCCCCAGTGTAATACTCGTAAAACGTCCCTATGGTTCGATACTTTTCGGGACATGCGAGAGCTCCCAGATCAGCATGATTTCTAATGGACTGCAAAGAAGGATTTGGCTTAGCATCAACTCGTTTCTTTGTGGATTCCAGACACAAAATTTACCTGAAAGTCTCCGCAAACTAGCAATAGGTCAACTTTGATTCCTTGCCGATTCTCAACATTCTTGATCGAAGCATATATCTTGTCCAGCTCTCCATGGCAGCACCCCTCGACGGCAATATGCATGTTGTTTGAAGTTGCGATATTATATGGTTCGTGATTTACTTTTTGTAGAAGCAAACGGTTTTCGTCAATTGAATTCAAGCTTCAGCTTCAACAATTTCACAGCCACTTGCTCTCAACTTTGAACTTTGACACCCGCCGCGATCTTTCAACATTTCTCGACTGGCAAAGGTGCAAAAATCATATATGGCAGGTCTGAATAGACATTCGGCGGCACCATACCCAAGTCGAGTATTTTGGCCACGGGAAAATCTTGCTCTCCTCAAGTAGTTGCCGGAATTTTGATTGGGCGTGCGAAATGACAGTTGTGCCCTTCTCCCTTGAAATCATATTTATTGACAGAATGCCAAATGCCTCAAACACATCCGGGAAGCTGCCACAGCCAGACTTGCTAATATTTTTGGTCTTGACCCGGCAACATTTCGATCGCTAAGACGGTGAGTAAGACTGTGGGAATAGTTCCAGAGCGAGTTCAGAGACGTCTATCAAGGGCCGGAAACGTTCACCTTCAATCCCCTCTACACATTTCCTTCTCGTCTAGCAATGGTCTGTTCCGCTGCATGAACTCGGTAGGTTGACACTCCAGTGGCTCATTCTCCAAATGCTGCCACATCGTTGGGTGCTGCGCACGCCCAAGATAGCAAGTGCACCATGTAAACGTCCAGGCAAGATCAGGCAAGAGTCAATAGTGTAAAGAAAAACATGGTTTTATTGTATTGCAGGCAATCGCACTCAAGAATATACATGTATTGTATTTGTACAAAGCAACACAAACCGTCAAGCGCGCAATGAATTTTTACCTATTGCTCCGTCTTGATCCGTCCAAAATTGAAGGTATCCAATCTTCTTGCGTCGGGCTCCAATCTGCAATCTACGCTCATCCAGTTCCAAGGTTCGATCTTCTTTCCTCTAATGCTCAGCTTGCAAGTCACCTCCGTTGTCCAAAGCGCAGCTTCTACACATCCCAAGGTCCGCGTTCCGTCTTCCTTCTTCCAAGGCGCAGCTGCTGTCTTCTTTCTTCAGGTCTCTGTGGTTCCGCCTTCTATCGGTGATGCCGGATAAGCGGTGTCGTCAGTGCTGGAGTGAGAGAGAAGGAAAGTCGATGAGGGCTGGGGAAAGGGAGGGGGCAAGGTGAAGGGGGAAGGAAAAAAGGAGGAGGGTGAATTATGATGAAGCTGAAAAATGAAGGGGAGGGCGGAACGCGGTCGTCCTTTTATAGGGTTTTGGGCCTCCGGCGGACTTAGTGGCGGGGGAATTCAGAACGACCCGAGACCCCCTTCAAAATGTCGATATTGGCGTGATTGTCCATGCTTCTGCGCAGGGACCTAGGCGGGCCGGGCCTAGCCGCGTCGGAGTTGCTGGACGTTTCTCGTCAGCACGCTGAGCGACGCGTCGACCGTTGAAAATGAGAAGATCTGACCCAAACATACTAGAAACAACGGTCGAGGAATATATCTTTTTTTTCTCAGTGCGTTTTTCTTGGAGGGTCTCTACGATGATTCTCTGAAGAGTTTGAGTGAGTTTGATGATTGAAGCGTTGTCCGCCGGAGAAAGCTGCGCGTTCATTAGATGCTCGGATTTATGCTGACGCGAAATGTCCCTGAAGTTGTTGGGAACAGCGAAAAGTTGGGCCAACAAAGACAAGGTCGAGGGCGGCAACGACTTCGGCAACGACAAAGTTGAAAAACCAGTCTTTTTCTCTAGCTGGCTGTCGAGAGAATAATGTGTTCCGTATTCGATATGTTTATGGACGGGTAGGCTAACGCGACGACGACGACGACAGCAACGGCGACGACGACGGCTGGCGTTAGGAACACTGACGAAAACGGCAAGGGCGAATGACGGATGAGTCTTTTTCTTGAGCTAGCTGTTGAGAGAATGGCATGTTCTGTATTCGGAAACTTTGAGAATAGGCTCGATACCACGACGACGACTAGAGCAGACGACCACTAAGAAAAGCGGCCGCAACAAAGGCAAGAACAAACCCCATCAGCCACGAAAGACCAGTTGTTGCATTAAGCCTGTTGCATTCAGCGTGTTCTTCGCGGAGCTGAAGAGCAAGCTGAGGTCAAAGGAGTGAACTGGCAACTCACGGTCTCGAAAACACTATCCCTCCCAGATTGCTATTGCCGAGCGTCAAGCTTTACGCCAGTCGAAACTCCCAAGAGCACCTCCGTGGCCATTTCCCTGTACGCCATTCGAAGCCATGTCCTTGATATTCAAAGACTGTCGTTGTGGTTTCTGGTTTCGAGCGCTTGCCAGTTCGCGGGAACAACCCCACATTTCATCTCACCCAAAAAAAACCGAATCAGGGTCCTTACCTGGTCCGACTGTCCAAATACCGAGTCGTGGATCAATGCATGCAAAGCTGCCAAGGAAGATGAATCTGGACGTAGCAGGTGAATCTGGTGAATCTCCTTTTATCGGCCCAAGATACGTGGGAGAAATGGCTTATTTCCATCCTCTGCATGCATGTCAGGCCATATGGGGTAAAGGATCTCCGGCATCGAATAACGAAGATACAGAGCTTCCGCACCTAGATCTTTCATGGCAGTCATGGCAGGAGTGTCAAGGCGCTATGTGTAGAGTGGTGACTTACAAGGCCGATCGCTGCCAAGTTAATTTCCAGGTTAAAACCCGTCACACCGGTCGCAACTGACATGCCAAACTAACCCTTTAGATGGATCGCATGGAGAGTATCCAAATCTATCCATTTCACCCATGTGCGCCGCCGGCGACTATCCTGTGGATTGGTTTGGTATACCCGGCCCAGCGTAGGATAGTCCGATTAGCAGCATCAACCATATAGATTCCGCTCAGCTCAAGCAAATGCACTAATGAGATATTCATGTTGGCTACTGCGCAACCTTTCCGGCATGATCCAGAACTTGTAAAATCTATTGTGATATTGGCATTCCCAACCTCTTACAGAGGAGTGTTCATCCATCAATCGTAAAATGTAGCGTAAACTGGACGAGATATGTACTCATGACTGTGAAACAAAAGAGATTGGCGACATGTTTTACTTTAGGGTCTAGCTCGTCCATACAACTAGAACGTATTAGCAGGAGCAAATTTTGTCTTTTATTCGGGATAATAATAACACACCAGAAAAATTACAGTTGATTCACCACACGAACATATCTGCAAATCATTACAATTTCAAGATAGTATTACGCTGCCAGGTCATGATGCATCCACAGCCACGTCCGCCTGCCGATCTAGCATTTTGTGGAGGGCGGTACCCAGATCGCCTAACCGGAACGGTTTGGGTAAGAACAAGTCCATGCCGGCCTCGGCGCATTCTTGGCGGGACTCGACGCTGACGTTGGCGGTTAAGGCTACAATGGGGATGCGGGTACGGCGTGGGAGTGGGGTGTTGGTCGCTTTGAAGGTTGATGGGGGTGGGATGTAGTCTGAGTTGATGGATGATGGATCGGAGACTGCGCGTGGGGGGAGGGAGACTGAGAGCGGGGGTTCAGGGTCTGGATCAGAGTTTGAAGATGATGGTAGGCCGTTGGTGGGAGATTGAGAGGGTGATGGATCTGGCGGGTTCCGGACAAACACAGAGCCTTGTGCTTCCAATTCTCTGATGCGCACAGTCGCCTCGCTGCCTGACATGATGGGCATCTGACTATCCATAAGCACCAAATCAAACTCCCCAGGGCGCTGGACTAACGTTTCAACGGCTTCCAGGCCATTCACAGCCAGATGGGCCGTGTATCCCAGTTTTTGGAGCAGACGCAGTCCGAGGTGTTGGTTTATGGGATTATCTTCCACCAACAGAATCATGCCTTTTGTGGCTGACGACAGGACGAGAGCGGCGCGGGGCGGGCGGAGGAGAGGTTCAGAGTGGGGGTGATGTTGAACGGAGGGTGCGATGGTATTGATCATGGGTTTGTTTGGTTTAGGGGATGATGCGGCAATTGAAGATGGGATCGGATTCGGAACGCATTCTCCGTGGGAATGCGATGGAGTTGAGGAATTTTGCTGATTGGACGGATGGGATATGGGTGATGAATTGTGCCCTGAAAAAGTTGGACTCGAATCACCTGGCGCCTCGTCTCCTCCATGCAACGTATCAACCGAGTCCTGCCGTTCCTGAGATGACGACCGGACTGGGACCGTGCCTCTGATCGCCGGTGATTGCTGCAGCATACTTTCAGGAAGCAATGGTCCTCCGTCCAGTATAGGTGCCCACGCATGCGCGCTCGGGCCCGCTTTGGTGACTGATTCGATGCCCAGACGTTGTGAGAGTGCTGCCGTGCTGGTCCATATATCTCCCTGCAACATGGAGGAAACCGATGGCGCATCCTTGAGTTGTTGCCGATCAGACCAGATATGACTTGATTTGGGCACGACTCCTTTGCTGCTGCCTCCACCTTTGCTGCTCCGTTGAAACGCATCACGCATCCAGGGTTCGATGACATGCAAAATCAAAGGCCGCTTGATCCAAACAATGTCCGGCAAACCATCCAACCCGCCGAAATCCGTATCACTTTCGTTATAGGGCACAAACAGGGTTTGCCGCCGCTTGGCTGAGTGAGCAAAAGTGCGTAAGGCGGGCACGTTGCGCAATAACTCCATGTCGGCCCAAACCAGGTCCGTGTCGGCGTCAATTGACGGTCTTGAGATGGCTGATTTGAAATCGCTGAATTTGTTGACAATCGTGTACCCACGGTGTACGAGTTCAGAATACAAAAGGTCAAACGTTTTGCGGTTGCAACAATACAGTGCGAGGTTGATGACTTGCTCGGCGGGACGAGTGTCTGGAACAAATGTCTGAAATGGAAACGATCCCGGAGCAGCCGACACAGATGCTGGTACGGAGGATGCGTTCGACGAGGGGGCATTTCCACCAGTTGTGGTCATTGGCGCTGTTGGTGGCATCCGGTTTCCGCCACCCAGAACCGGAACTCGCACAGTAAACACTGTACCTTTCTGTTCCCTCGACTTGAACTCGATTGTGCCATCCATAATCTCTACCAATTGTCGGCAGATGGCCAATCCAAGCCCTGTCCCTGTATACTCGCGAGTATGGGACGTGTCGGCCTGCCGAAAGGGTTCGAAAATGGCGTGCTGGAAGTGGGTAGGGATACCGACACCGGTGTCCTTTACCTTGATGACAAATGTATAGCCGGGCGTTGGCTGCGCTGAAGGATTTGCTGCGGTGGCAGATTTTGATGCTACTGATGATGCTGGTGCGTTGATAGACGGGGTGAGTGCGGGAGTTGGGTAACTTGACGCGGGTATAGAAGTGGATGACACTGACGACGCTGATGATGATGATGCAATGCGATTGGATGATTGCTGCTGCTGGTGATGATTGAGAGGTTCTATTGAAAGAACAAGTGCGACGTAGCCGCTACTGGAGAATTTGAGTGCATTACTGACCAAGTTCATTAAAACTCGGGTGAAATAAATCTCGTCGATATAAACAGTGGGTGGAACCGATTCCGAAACAATCAGGACCAAGTCGACCGACCCTGCCTTCGCAATGGGAGCACAGCTCTTGACCACGCTACCGGCAATTCTGCGCACATCCAGGTCAACTAGTCGTGGGCGGGTTGCATTGTTCTCGCGTTCAAGTTTGGTAAAATCGAGAACGTTGGTGGTAATGAGTTGAATGGTATGACAGCCATTCTTGATTGCTTCCAGAAAGCCTTGCTGCTCTTCTGTCAAAGATGTCTGCTCGAGAAGTTCCGTGTACCCGCTGATCGCGTGAAGAGGCGTTCTAATCTCGTGAGATGCAATGGATATAAATCGGGTGCGCGCCTCATTTGATCGCTCAGCGGCTTCCTTTTGCGCCATTAGCTTCCACATGCGTTGCCTTGTGGTAATCATTTCAGCCAATCGATTCCGTGATTGCGTCACTGTATTGGCCAGCAAGATATAGCTAACAAAGCAAGTTCCGATGGAAACGCCACTCACGAGGAAGGACAGGGAAAGCGGGAAGCCGCCGTGATCATATGGGGGCTGCAGATGTGAGTAGAATGTGGCCGAGTATATCCCAGTGTAGTGCATACTGGCAGCACCGGCAGCTGAAACAATGCTGAAACCAAGCTGCTGCTTTGAGTCCACTTGACCGGGCACTAGTAAGAACGGATTAATGGATATTCGGCAGCAGTTGTTGGTGAAAACTTACTGAAAATGAATGCAACAACGCAGATGGCCCACGCTTCAAAGAAGGAAAATACAATCAAAGCCGGATTCCATACAACGACCGCGTCCATTTCCATCGCGTACATTCCAACGTAGTGCATGGTGAAGAGAGAGGACGCCAGAAAAAATGCCTTGATCAGTATGTTCCAAGACAGGGTGAGATATAATGTCCAAAACAAGCGCCCGGCGAGATATGTTGTTCCTGACTGGCCTAGCCAGATAGGTTCAGTCTCGCAGTTAATGATATCTTGAAAGGTATGATTGGAAAGTTCTTCATCCGTATCGCCGCATTCATGACTGTGGTCTGGATCATCGACTTCTTCATCGACATCCCCATTTTGGTAAGAGTCACTCGAGACTCTACTTGCTACTGATTGATAGGGCACGTTAGAGGCCTCGAGTGAACCAGGCGTGCGCGGGGGATTTGTTTGCGCTGGTGGACGACGGTACCAGCACATGAACTGATCGAATATAGCGTCATAGGCAATGACCAAAAAGGTCATGGAAACTGTCACAACCAAACTGATGACTGTCAATAGGATGTTGGTCGTAACAGGAATGCCCAAGTCCATAGCCAGGATGCCTACGAAATGCAAACACCATATTCCACACTGAGTAGAAGGGAGAAAGATTAGCATCAGATCTGCTATAGCCATATGCGTCCATGACTTACCCCGCCGAGGGTCAGTGAGCCCAAACCCAGCCATGCCAGCTTCCGAGGGAGCGACCGGCATGATGCTGCCTGAATTAACACTTGAGTTGTGGTATATGCGCCCTATGCAGAAGAAAACAAGGTTAGATATATCACTGTAAACAAACCATCTCTTTCCTCGGAACATACCAATACTGCCACGACATATGAAAGCAGCACCAAAGGCCAGCTCCAGCGCCGGACCAAGAGGTGATAGCCACTCTGCTGATCCAGAGGACTTCCATTGCTACTTCCAAAAGGATCACTCCAAGTAAGATTTGTCGCCGACAAGTTTGAGATTTGGAATGGAATGTAGAGGTTGTTTCCGGAGCCGGTAGCGGCTTTAGCGACAACGTTAGCAGCGCCTATGCCGGTCGCAGAAGCAGCTACCGTTGGAGTTGCTAGAAGGGATGGGGGAATGCTCGCAGCTGCCAAAGTTGCTTTCGTCGTCGTTGCTGCCAGACTCGTTGCGGATGCTAAAATGGCGAATATCAGGAAGCGCCTCGCCCAACGCATTGCTCGGCAATGGCGACGAGTTATCCCAGCAGGTTTCCGGCAGGTTTCCAGCAGGGTTTCCAGGTCTGGAATGGCCTAAAGAGATTGTGGATCTGTGCTGCTGCAAAAAACGAAGTGTTGAGCGAGAACGTTGTTCTATTATTCCGTTGCAGCTGGTAAATTCCAATCCAATTCTTGGTGCCTTTGGCTTCCGGCCGTCCCCAATTTTTCCTCCTTTTTCCCCCCCGTTGGATCCTTGTACTGAGAGTATGTTCCAGACCGTTCAAGCTGCTCGACCGACCCTCCGCCGGCCAGCTGGTGTTTCTTTCGCCTTTACCCCGGCCCGCCAAGATATCCCACAGCGCCCGACCACCAACCCCGTCGCTGGACGACTTTGCGAAACCTGAAATGCGCAGGACTTGAAAGTCCCTGCTGAGATTCTATTTCAAAATTCTCAACCTTCAAGCCCAGCGCGCGCTCAGCGGCAAAGAATGGAGCCATGGTCTCGACGGCGGCCCTTGGCTCCGGATGCTGGTTGTTCTGAGATTTCTGGACTAGGACTTTTTTGGGGGACGGAGGAGCCTGGGGACCGCTGGAGACCGTCGGCGAAAGGGCCTGGCCTTTGCGCTTTTGCTTATACTCAAGTTAACTCACCCACTGCGGGACGCCAACCTCCGAAAGACCTCCGAGAGCCTGATGGCCCTTAAACAACGACCATCAACAACAACAAAGGACCAATGAATTTTCACACTCACCCTTGGAACCCGAGAGTCATGAGTTGCTTCAAGCCTTACCAGGGCCGACTTTGACTTCGCTGAGCCTTCATCAGTTGATCAATGCGGCGGTCCAAACAAAAGACTGGGGCCGGCTTTTTGAGCGGCTTTGAATTGCCGTAGAACATTAATCCATGAGGCGGGTGAGCGATCTACGAGTGTGCGAGGCCAAACAGAACTTTTATATATGCATTCATCTGGGCCGCTGGGGCCGATCTGGCAGCACAATCTGCGATTCTGTGTATGCATGTTGAGGACCCCATTCACTTGGCTTGGAGGAATCAGGGCCTGAAAATCGTCCCCGGCCGGCAACATCACACTTTTGGGATGGGAATACTCAGCAATTCTGAACCGCGGATGCGGGTCCTTCTCGGTCCTTCTCATCACCAGACCTTCACGATTTCGGAATCTCTCTCACCAGTCGTTCGCATGATACCTCAGAATGCTCATATGATCACGCGGATGGTTGATCGAAACATGTTTTGATCACTTCGAGTAGTGTGTATGCAGGAACTAAACACTCGTTCTATATATATGCATCGGAGGAGTGTATCTTCTTTTCACACTGTGGCTGACGGTTCCGGAAGGGATTCAGGTTCTGGACTGAGCAACAGCAAACAGAACAGAAGAAGATTCTTGAACCGGATAAACTTGCGCTCGCCAAGGCAAACCTTCTCCATGACTTTTTACAATTCATTTGAGCGATTGAGTTTTACAATTTTGATATCTGTTTTGATATGGATCAAGCCGGGATCAATTCAATTTGACGCAAGAAGAAAGAAAGTTGATTGGCTCGCTCGCTTATGGTCTCAGGTACGGTACAATTTCGGATTCTTCTCAAGTTCTTTGCCGCGCATCCTCCAGCTCAAACAAGTAACCTGCCACGCAAGCCCTGTTCATGTTAAACACTCATATCTCTGCAGTGTCTGCACCGGGCGCTCCATTAACAACTATGGGAGATTGATTCAGGACATGACTAGCACTTGACTCTGTGGGTGGACTGTTGAACTACTGATTAGCTGGTATTAGGGTATTAGCACGACTATTACTTCGAGTAACCTACGAGTATTGGAAACTATGATACTCGTGATATACCGCAAAGCCATCCCATGCAGCCATACCCGGAGCAAAGACACTCAAAAACGAAACCAACAGCAGGTCAACCGCCATACTCGAGTACTTCTAGCTCACCATCAAAGGCATCAAGTCCCTGCATCAAGCCCACCTCGCAGGCTTTCGCGATTCGGTTTACTCGTAGGTTCTCCCAATTCGGAATATAAGGTGCTACTCGAGTAAACACTGAGTCTTGATGTTGTCGCGGGCTTCAATGATCAATCAACTTGACCGTTTCCTGATAGTGATTAGTCATTGGCATCGCTTACGGCCCGTCAGGGGTACCTGGCACATCCCGTTGTTTTTTGTGTGTCAAAACACGATGAATGCTTTCGCCAAATGTTACCGCCCTTTCCCCAACCAAAGCTTCGGACCGACATGGTGCTCCAAACGTCTAATCGTGTCTGTCTCCTGTGATGAACCTTTGGTGTGCCAGATGCCCCGAGAAGCCGGATTGCCGAGGGCGTTATGGATCTAAATGTCCTTACCGTAATCATGTTAGGCCAAGCGTCGACCTGCCCGGAGTCCGCCGACGAACAGGGTATACCAGATGCCCTGACAAGCCTGAAATTGCCGAGGACGTGGCCACCCATGTCTGTCTCTGTGGTAAGCGCCTTGGGAATATTCCCTGCGCCGACCCGACGTGCTGTACGCACGTCGAAGGGTAGAGGCTTTCTCAGAACGTCGGTAATCAGAACGTCGGTACCAGACCGGTAGTGTTGGTCAGGCTCAAGCCTGGCTCCTGCAATCATGCTATGCTTGGGGTGTAGATCAACCCAGCTGAGCAAGCTCTCGGCCGTGCGAGAGAAGCCGCACTTCCAGAAACGACTGGATCGTCTGTTGGATCGCTGCACCACAGCGAATGGTTTTCGTTATTCTAGTCTGCTAGTTTTTCATATCTTAGTTTTATATATGCCTTTTCATCTGAAATATATGCATGTTGCTTTCTTCGCTCCCATTCGAGATACCGTTTCAAGTTCGATTGAGATCGTCAGCGTGACAGTCTGTCAGTGAGAGGTCTTCGGTATATCCTCAAGGGTCGAGATCCGCGATGGAACGGTCCCACCCATTCAGCACATTGAGTAGTTCACAGCTGGTCCACGGAACAACCCTGCTCTTTTCACCATCTTCACTCTAGCCCCGCACAAGCGTTCCCACGCG
Organism: Phlyctochytrium arcticum; assembly: GCA_025602905.1. NCBI lineage: Eukaryota > Fungi > Chytridiomycota > Chytridiomycetes > Chytridiales > Chytridiaceae > Phlyctochytrium > Phlyctochytrium arcticum. Next base: position 2,927 of record JAHLKI010000024.1, on the reverse strand, counting down.
CCGAATTCCCTGATACAGTTGCCATTCATGCGTGGCAATTCAATCATTTAGCGGACAACAGGAAGATGACTTAGATCTATGTTTGACGCTCAAGTTAACATTGAAAACTGTGGCGATACGGTGGCAGTATATACAAAGTGTTTGGAATAAGTTAGTAAGAAAAAAGGGAAATATGGTACACAGGAACAAAAATGGTTGAGTGGAGATGTTGAGACGTGTGGTTTATGAATTAATCGTCTTGAAGATGTTGCATCCGTCCAAAGCGGTACTGAGCACGACGCCAGGGATTTGAGGATGCCAGTGCAAATCCTTGATCTGGTTCTGCCCCTGATGGATAAACAGTAGTTGGGCGGGGACAGTGATAGCCTGGCCGTTGGCGCCCATCTTCATGGTGGCTTCTTCCTCTGCATCACGTTCCAGGGCGAAATCCCACAAGGTGAGCTGGTTGTCTTCACCACTAACGGCAATAACGGAGGATTCATGCGGTTTCCATTCGAGAGATGTGATGGGGCCTTGATGCCATTTGAAGGTTGCGGCGGGTGCGGGGGGGTTGGTGGAGGAGGTGGAGGCCCACATGCGGAGATCCCAGATGCTGAAAGTACCACAGTCTGCACCAGAGGCGAGAAGATAGTCGACCGTTCTGTTAAAGGAATGCGCAAATAGGTTAGTACATGCGACGGAAATGACATATGGTGTCAAAAATATGGAAAGGAATGTCGGGACAAAAAATAGTGCAGACATTGAGTGGTGAATAGATACACAGTCAAGGTTGCCCGAGACTTGTGCATGTTCAATGCTGCGTGGAGATGTCCCCTGTTTCAATGTTGCTACACGCCGAGCCATAGCACAGCGCTAAAAATTCACACGAGGTGGGGCGCCGGCGGCATAATGTTGTGTAGCGGGGTAGGGGTATAGGAGATGGAGACAAAAAGGAGGGGGAATGAAATACTTACGGGTGCCAAGAGATGACGTTGACGTCGCTGTCGTGAGCATGGACGCTCAATTGGTACTTGTCTTTTGTCCGAGCATCCCAAATCTTAATGGTCTGATCGACGGAAGAGGTAGCAAAGACTTCGCCTTGCTTCGGTGACCACTGGATATCCTCTACAGAGTCTGTATGACCTTGAAAGCTTTGGGCGTCGGTCTCAAAGGAAGTAGCAGTACGTTGCGTCAAAAAGATCCGGCCAGCGGTATCTCCCGACAACAAACGTCCCGCACGCACAGCCGACCAAGCAAGACCGTAGCCTTCCGTCTTGCCGTGATTCTGGACCGTGTATAGTGGAGATGGGTTTCGTGGTGGCACGAGGCCGGGTGTGTCGAGGGCGCGAACGTGTTCGGACAAGTCCCAGATGTGGACTTTTCCGGTATCGGACCAGGTAGCGGCAATGTGGGATTCGGGATGGGGCATCATGCGAAGACGGTTGACACCGCCCATGTGGGGTATTGTTCTGCTTTCCAGAATGGGATCCTCGTCCAGATCGTCATCATCATCGTCGTCAGCCATGTCGTCGTCATCGTCATTCCGCGTCCGGTGCAGTTGTGACATTTTCATAATGTAGAGCTTGTTGTCTTTGGCTTTGGGTGCTTGTGAGCCGGCAACGACGTAAACTGTCATGGGAAATGTGGATCGACCGACACCGAGGTTGTCCCTCAGAATGTCGAAAGTAAGGAATGGGTATTCGACGCCCATGGAGTGAAGCATCTCGTAGGTGCTGTTGTCTGCTACTAGTTCTTCACCTTCATCGAGCTCCTGACCGGGGAGGTAAACCTTGAACTCTTCTTCTTGTTCCTCCTCCTCTTCTTGCTGAGCAGTGTCGAGCTCCATGTCTGAAGACGGCAAGATGTGAGTTTTTCAGATCTTCAACTACAGCGATCTCGAACAAAAACTCACCATCCTCCTCGTCACTATCGGGGGCAATCACAACTTCACCCTCATCTTCGTCTTCGACTTGATCGTCCCACTGATCTTCAAATTCGCCCATTCCCTCGTCGTCGTCGCCTCCTGGGACAGTATTTGAGCCTCGAGCGGACGATTCGGCGGTTGGTTTCATTCCTTTGCGGGGTGAGTCTTGGATAGCATCCATGAGGGCTCCTCCTTCTCCTGAATGATCCTCCTCATGGGGAGCATCTCGTTTCCGAGCCATTCTGTGCGGGGATGCTGGGTAAGGGAAGCAGAGAGATGCGCTCGGCCCAGCCAAAAATAAATAAGAGAAAAACTTACGCCTGCGCCTCGCAAGCCACGCCAAAGCCACGATGCGAAATCTCCGCTCATTCTAGCGCTCATTTCCCAAGAATCCGATGATATTCAAGTGCCAATTCGTTCTATTACAAAAGGCTCTCAAACCTACCTGATCACAAAGACTTCAAGGAGGTTTGAGAACCTAAATTTTTCTACTTGAAAACAGTATGAATCAACCATGCTCAATCATTGAGAGTGGACCTGACTCTTGGAAAGCGTCTCACATAGGAGTGGACATTAAATCATATATGGGATTCTCACCCTCTATGATGCCCCGCTCCAGAGGACTTATACCCAATTCACCCCCAAAAACGCTTCTCTAATCTATAATTCGTACAGGTACAATCTGAAAGTCGACATCCGGATAATATCAAGTACCTGGTGTGTTCCTTTGAGGGTGAGAGACGACAGGTCAACACAGAGCTTTTGAGTAAAGCCAATTGCAAAATCGTTTGGCCAATGGCGACGTGTACGCTATGTAGGCAGTTCCGGGTTCGACTTCAGCCAATATTCCAGCATTCATCAAAATCTCAATCTGCTTCTGAAACAGAGACGGTTTTGGGAGGCAGTTCCACGAAACAGGACATTGCGTTAGAAATGATTCCAGCTCTTCATCCACCGACGAAAACAATTGGGTGCCAAAGCACCGCTGCATGTACGGAAGTAACTCGTCGGAACGAAAAAAACC